>CM050165.1:428275064-428677564 GCA_027410445.1 Discoglossus pictus
CCATCTTACACAGCTGTGACCTAAAGCTACACCACATGGGATTGGGCTTCACACTACCCAATGATACTGACATGCTTGTGTCTGATCAGCATGAGAAACTGGCAGTGTGAAGTCTTCCCATTTGGGTGTGAGACATGGCAATGAGAGAGAAGGAAGAACGTGGGGTGCTCCAGAAGTTAAGGACATTTTATATTTATATTGAGGAGGATTACATTAGGTACATAACCTAGTTTAAACATTCATACAAAAAAAATGCCTAAAGAATCATTTTAAAATAACATTGCATGTGATAAGGCAATTCCATTACCGCTTGCTAAATAAAACAAAAATAAAATAAAATGTCTACACAATATATTACAAAATCCATAATAACATTTTAGATTACATTTTTCTAAAAACTTCAAATTGAAGACTTTGCGGCATTTTAAAGAGCAAATCTGACATGAAATTATCACAGGTTATATATTAATAGCCTGGGAGCTTGTGTTGTCAACATTGTTAACATTTTTAATTTGTTATTATAATTAACACTTCTAATTTGCAACTTTTCACACTGGCAGAGTAACAAAGACATCAAAAAAAATGTCAGAGTTTCCAAACTAGTCATTACACAACTGAAACACTTAAATCAGATGAGATATTACCTCTTTGGCGTTTCTTTTTATTTATTTATTTATTTAGTTATAACATTGTAATGAAGTCACTTAAATTTATTTATATATATATATATATATATATATATATATATATATATATATATATATATATATATATATAATGTTTCATGTGCTGAAATCTTATCTGAATCCACCCATGTACCAACATATCCCTCTCCTTTCACTCTTAAATAGATACTACAAGTTAGCAGATCTCCAATCCTGCAGGAAGCTTGAAAGACACAAACCTTGCATCATTTAGTGACTTCTAATATAAAGATTTTACCTAAAAATGCTTTTATACTCATAACTGCTAATCTAATCAAACATATGAAGCTTTTCCTAACCTACGATGGTCGATTTTACCTAAACATGCTTTTATGCTCATAACTGCTAATCTAATCAAACATATGAAGTTTTTCCTTACCTCCAATGGTCCTTTAATGCATTTTTATCATTAGTACAACATGCAGAACAAGCAAAACGATCCTCTTTCAATAGTCTTTACCAGAATGCACACAATGCAAAAAAAACATTAATATACAATCAACACAAGCATTTTTCTTAGATGAAAACCTCTTTTTTATACTAAAATCAAACAACCATGTGAGATTGGGGAGGGGGAGCAGCTCATTTGTTAGTTTTTCTCTTCACGCTCTGCTTAAACATCTGGCAGTTTTATTTTAATTAACACTGAGCACAATATAAAACCTTTTTTTTTTTCATGTCTGACACAATAATGTTATAGTGAGTTGGGAAAAAAATGTATATGTTAAAAAAGTAATACAACTATTACAATAAATAAACACACATTTTTAATTCTGGTTTATTTTTAATATATATATTTTTTATTTTAATATATTTTATTATATACATTTTGTGTATAGATATATTTTATATCTATATAATAAAAAATATTACATTAAATTAAACAGTTTTTTCAATTTTGATTTATTTTTAATGTATTTTATTGTATACATTTTGTGAATAGTGAAAATAATTATATTTATAAAATAAAAACTATTATATTAAATAAACACTTTTTTTATTCTGATTTATTTTTAATATTTTATTACATTTTATTTTTAATATATTTTACAATATACATTTAGTTAATATATTATATATCTATATAATAAAAAATATTACATTAAATAAACATACTTTTTTAATTTGGATTTGTTTGTAATATATTTAATTGTATATTATTTGTAATACATTTTATTGTATACATTGTGTTAATATATATATATATATATATATATATATATATATATATATATATATATATATATATATATATATATATATTATATGTATATAATTAAAAAACTAATACATTAAATAACTATTACATTAAATATATTATTTTTAATATATTTTATTGTGATTTATTTTTAATATATTGTATACATTTTGTTAATACATATATTTTATATTTATATAATAACAAAACTGTTACATTAAATAAACAAACTTTTCATTTAGATTTTCATATATTTTATTGTATACGTTTTGTTTGGTATATTTTATTACCTAATAAAGGACCACTGTGAACAGTTTATTTTCTCTACAAGCTTTTATATAACTAAACTTGATATAACAAAAATGTTTTTAGATATCAAAAAAGTAAACACGACAGTTATATTTTTCATTTTATATATAGATATTATTTTGCTATTTGGTAACTACAAGAGCTAGATGTATACATGAGGTACTGATCATTAATAAGTATCATATTCAGTAAGTTAAGAAGATCATTAATATTACAAATATTTTAAAAAATGAAATTCAACAGCTGTTGTTTGTCTCCACCCACTATAAGGTTAACAGAGGAATTGACTCTAATTGGATGAATGGCGGTTCTAAATTTTCAGGCATAAGCTTGTATCGACACATCACTCTTCAATGGCTGAGGCTTGCTGTGTTGAAGTGGTTTTCTATGCCGACAAGCTCTGGCTGGGAGGCAGACTATGAATGATTGTCTTTTTGTCCCCTATATAATCAGATTGTTCTTCAAAAACGTTAAGCCTATCTCTCATCCAAACGCCAATGAGGGTGATACCAAACAGTAGAAGAAGTGAGCTTATTATTGAATATTGCTATTGTAAATCATCTAAGTGAAGAAAACACAATTAGCATTGATGCTGTTTTCTTGCATCTTATAAATATAACATGTTTCATGAGATACAAGTATATGCTCAAGAACACTGCAGCTTTACTATAAAGCCAACATTGTTATAACTACTTCACACAAAGATAAGTAAATAACCTCCTAAGGAAGTAGCAGGAGGAAAGTAGTTAAAGGGACAATTATTTTTGTTGAATTTTTTTAAATAACTTGGTTATTTAATTAATTGTATCTTCCTCAGTGTAGTTGTCATATACAATTTACAATTAATTTACTTCCAAAAAACATCCAGAGTAATAGATTCTCACTTGCTGGCACCTCCCTATTACTTCCCATTCTTGGCCATGCAGGCTGCCATGCAACAAGGTTGTGACCTACAGCAACACAGGGTAGAGGCTTCACACCACCAGTTGTGCGTGCTGCCAAAACACACAACATGTCACTGTCAGCTGTTACATTGGGGAAATCAGACAAAAATTACATCTAAGCACATAAAGCAGTAATTGTATGTCAGTTGGACACCATTTTAACCCAGAATGATCACTTCCTCCCAAACCTGAAAAACACAATACTCAGAGGGAATTTCAAAACCATCCAGGAGAGAAAATCATTTGAAATGAAGATGATCAAATTCTTCAACACTAAAGATATTGGACTTAACAATTACTGGGGATTTCTATCACATCTTTAAAAAAAAAATCTTGTGACTCTGCCACATTCCTTCTCATATTTTATTGCTGTTTTTTTGCTCCTTAAACTGCAGGGATATTTACAGCCCTTATATTACTCTTGTTTTCTCTTATCTAAACCCTTTTGGAGAGACCTGTACACTTGACCAATCATTACTCAATTTATGATGCCTGTCACTTTGAATCTCTGCTCTCTCACTGCTATCCTATTGCTTCTGACTTGATAAGGAGAGGTACAAGTCCCCAAAGCTTGTCACACTATAATGTTTTGTTCCACAAAAGTATCACTAGAAAACTGCAATATATATATATACTGTATATATATATACAGTGGATATAAAAAGCCTACACACCCCTGTTAAAATGTCAGGTTTCTGTGCTGTAAAAAAATGCGACAAAGATAAATCATTTCAGATTTTTTCCACCTTTAATGTGACCTATAAACTGTACAACTCAATTGAAAAACAAACTGAAATCTTTTTGGTAGAGGAGAGAAAAATATTTTAAAAAATAATATGGTTGCATAAGTATGCACACCCTTAAACTAATACTTTGTTGAAGCACCTTTTGATTTGATTACAGCACTCAGTCTTTTGGGGTATGAGTCTATCAGCATGGCACATTTTGACTTGGCAAGATTTGCCCACTCTTCTTTGCAAAAACACTCCAAATCTGTCAGATTGCAAGGGCATCTCCTGTGTACAGCCCTCTTCAGATCACCCCACAGATTTTCAATCGGATTCAGGTCTGGGCTCTGGTTAGGCCATTCCAAAACGTTAATCTTCTTCTGGTGAAGCCATTCCTTTGTTGATTTGGATGTATGCTTTGGGTCGTTGTCATGCTGAAAGATGAAGTTCCTCTTCATGTTCAGCTTTCTAGCAGAAGCCTGAAGGTTTTGTTCAGATGTGTTTTTGCACAATGTAGCCTGGCTTGGATGTTTTTCTTAGTAAGAAAAGGCTTTCGTCTTGCCACTCTACCCCATAGCCCAGACATATGAAGAATACGGGAGATTGTTGTCACATGTACCACACAGCCAGTACTTTCCAGATATTCCTGCAGCTCCTTTAATGTTGCTGTAGGCCTCTTGGTAGCCTCCCAGACAAGTTTTCTTCTCGTCTTTTCATCAATTTTGGAGGGAGCTCCAGTTCTTGGTAATGTCACTGTTGTGCCATATTTTCTCCACTTGATGATGACGGTCTTCACTGTGTTCCTGACTGATACCTTTTAACAATAAGATCCATCTGATGCTTTATAAGCTCTCTGTGGACCATGGCTTTAGCTGTGGGAAGCGACTAAGAAAATTTCAGGAAAGACCAACTAGAGCAGCTGAACTTTATTTGGGGTTAATCAGAGGCACTTTAAATGATGGCAGGTGTATGCTGACTCCTATTTAACACGATTTGGAGTGTTGATTGCTTAATTCTGAACACAGCTACATCCCCAGTTATAAGAAGGTGTGCAGACTTATGCAACCACATTATTTTTCTTTTTTTCTTTTCTTCCCTCCACCTAAAAGATTTCAGTTTGTTTTTCAATTGATTTGTACAGTTTATTGGTCACATTAAAGGTGGAAAAAATTCTGAAATGATTTATCTTTGTCTCATTTTTTTACAGCACAGAAACATGACATTTTAACAGGGGTGTATAGACTTTTTATATCCACTGTATAAATATATATATAATATATATATATATATATATATATATATATATACTATATACAGTAGACTCTGTTATCCGGTACCCATGGGGGTTGGAAGATGCTGGATACATGTAGCTTCTGGTTGGTTGAGAGTTACTATTAAAAGAGGTCTAGATTAGCTGCACATAGGATGCTCTGCTAATATTTTTGTCAGTGAGGGCTGTTCTAGCAGCAGCAGCTTTCACTCCTCTCTTACACACAGGTAGATTCAGCTTGAGGGTGTGGTGCTGAACCTGGGGAATGTAACGCCAACACTGCCCTGGCTCAGTCACTCATTCCGGTCTGCTTCCAGGTAACACTGAACTGTAGAGATGTACAGTGGATGACATCTAGGTGCCTGTAAACATTTTGTGGCATGACAACCTGGCTCCTGGCACTTGTTGAGCCCTGTAAATTGAAATTTTTATTTACAGTACAGTATTAATTTGTTTTGTGGTTGCTTAAGGTCTGGCTAACTGAGAATTACTAATATATATATATATATATATATATATATATATATATATATATATATATTTATATATACACATGCTTGTGTGCGTGCGCGTTCACTGACCTCTTAAAATGGACGTTCCCACGTTTGTGTGTACACAGTGCCTTATATACGGTTTCAGGTGGCTTATACATTTAATCCTGAAATCTGCACGTTCTCTCCTATGGAGTGATGGTGTTATCAGAAGATTGCAGTGTTCAGCTGGAGAGCATTAGCAATGTTTATCTGGGAAGAGTCTCCATCTGTTCATTTTTACTTGTTTTTATAATATCTTGAAAAAAATGACCAACTCAAAAAAATATTGCAGGGTAATTAAAGTTTAGCATATGCTTGTAACTGAAAATGAGTGTCAGGCTTGAATTTGTCCCTCAGTGCTTTTCATTAAGATGGTTTGTAAGATAGCCTGGTGTTTAGAGGGATGTAGCCAAGGTTCCAGTAATTGCAGAAATTACAAACATAACTACAATTGCATTTATTGAATGAAAATGTTAGATAATTGAGCTTAAAAGTTAGGTATTTTAAAGCAACTCTAGGTTATTTTTGTCACTTCATTAATTTTATCCTCAGTATAATTGTCATATAAAATGTACCCTTCACTTACTTCTAAGAAACATTAAGAGTAGCTGATTTTCAGCTTCTTGAACCTTCACCTGTCTTCCTGTTCTCTCTCATGTTGGGTGCCATGCCCACAAGGGATTGATTTCTGTCTATCAGTGTCTCATGATGCTCAGACACAGCATGTCATTGTCTGCTTACAGCAGAGAACTATGAGACACTGGTAGTGGGAAGTCCTTCCCATTAGGTGTGACCTTAGGTAACAGCTGTGAAATATGGCACCCCACATTCTATCAGGTTCATAATGGACCATAAATTACAAGCTCCCTCTAATTTCTCATATCTAAATTCCATTTTTTTCCCTTTTAGGTTAGAATGTTTAAACAGAAAAACAGATCAGCACCCTTCTACAGAGAAATTTTACATAATGATTACCTAAAAGGAATATATTTAATTAATATATTTTCACTTCTCAAGCACATATGAAAATATGTTTTAATAAGTTTTTTTAAAGGGCTACTGTACATGGTTCTGAGTAAGAGCATAATTAAGCAGAAAAAAGACACAAATTTAGTTTTAATTAGAAAAATATGTGATACTTCTGCTGGACCCTGGAAGAATCCATGATAACTAGCTGGCTGGGTGTTGTGTGTGATAGGGGCATTTACATTTCTCTAGAGCTACGGTTGCATCTATTGATGAACCTGCCTGCTTCTTGGCCTGTGACAGAGAAGGGGTGTAGATTCATTTTCAATCAGATCCAATTATCTAACAAAGCCTCACTGTACCCTTCTTCCCCACCCCTTCCTCTAAAAGCACAACCCAGATGTAACAGTCACAAAATGGATTCCTGAACTCATAACCAGACCCTTTCCTCCAAAATGTTTTATTCCAGTTTGTTACACTCCTGCTAATATTATTAGTCTGATACAAGTGTCTTTTTGTCTAAAACTACAGTGGTCCTTTAATATGGATACTTTTGTAGGGGTAATAATTCCTTGATACAGCGGTAAACCAAGAGCAGTATAAAATATTCTCTGAAGCATTGTAAAATAAAATCTATATTGAGCTGTTATTTATATGTTGATGATATATTCGTCTTTAAACACTGGCAAAGCAATATATTCCAACAGATAGAAGCAGCAGCTCTGGTATAATCTCCACATTTACTGGAGTCATTTGTCTTGGCCGTCCTTTCTCAAGGACACTTTAATATAGTGCCTGTGCTTATAGAGTCACTTCCATTACGCCGAGAACTCCACATAATTGTCAGCAGCTGATATCACAGTCAATAAAAAGAGATTGTATTATATTTGTTTTCCCAGCATGCCCCAAATTCCAGTTAGGAACATGTATGCTCTTATAATTAGATTTTAAAGGTATATGGAAGTTTTCTGGTTTATGAATGCATCTGATAGAGGAGCATCAGTCGTGTATGCAAACATTTTTTGCATGAAAAAATCCCAGAAGAAACAATAAACTTATTCTAAAGTTTACAAACTTTCTTCAGTTTACCGGAATGCCCCTGAAAGTCCAAGCTAAATTAGCGTAAAAATCATAATTCACTGTAGCCAACCAGAGGCAGCCACAACATTGTTGCAATGTTTGGGGATCAGTCTCTGCAGCAAAGCATCATGGAATGTGTAGTCTTTTGTTTCCACAACACACCTCTCTCTTCCCATCGGAAGGAAGCAGCTCCTCTGCTGGATCTATGCACTGTGCTTGCTTTTGGCTGGAAGGTTAGTATAGGGTTAAAAAATGTACATGGATGCATGACGTCACATGCGCGCCACATCAAGACCTGGAAGGAGCGGAGGCTGGAGCAGGTAAGTAAGGGGAGAGGGTATTTAGAAGGGTAGTATGGGAGGGGGTTAGAATGAGGAGGGGGTTAGAATGAGGGGGGTTGAGGTTGAGGAGGGAGGTTGAGGTTGAGGAGGGAGGTTGGGAAGGGGGTTGAGGTTGAGGAGTGTAAGTTGAGAAAGGGGTTGAAGTTGAGGAGGGGGTTGAGGATGAGGAGGGGGGCTGAAGATGAGGAGGGGGCCTGAGGATGAGGAGGGTGGCTGAGGATGAGGAGGGTGCTGAGGATGAGGAGGGGGGCTGAGGATGAGGAGGGGGGCTGAGGATGAGGAGCGGGGCTGAGGATGAGGAGCGGGGCTGAGGATGAGGAGCGGGGCTGAGGATGAGGAGCGGGGCTGAGGATGAGGAGCGGTGGCTGAGGATGAGGAGCGGGGCCTGAGGATGAGGAGGGAGGTTGAGGATGAGGAGGGAGGTTGAGGATGGGGAGGGAGGTTGAGGATGAGGAGGTTGAGGATGAGGAGGTTGAGGATGAGGAGGGAGGTCGAGGAGGGAGGTCGAGGAGGGAGGTTGAGGATGGGGGGGTTGAGGTTGAGGAGGGGGGTTGAGGTTGAGGAGGGGGTTGAGGATGAGGAGGGAGGTTGAGAATGTGGAGGGAGGTTGAGGATGAGTTTGGGGGTTGTGGTTGAGGATGAGGAGGTTGAGGATGAAGGGGTTGAGGATGAGGAGGGATGATGAGGAGGGAGGTTGAGAATGAGGAGGGGGGTAGAGACACAGGGAAGGGAGAGGGGGGAAGAGACACAGGGAAGAGAGAGGGGGAGAGACAGGGAAGGGAGAGGGGGGAAGAGACACACGGGGAAGAGAGAGAGTGGGAGAGACAGGGGAAGGGAGAAGGCGGGGAGAGACAGGGAGGGAGGAGGGGGGAGAGACAGGGAAGGGAGAGAAGGAAGAGACACAGGGAAGGGAGAGGGGAGAAGAGACACAGGGAAGGGAGAGGGGAGAAGAGACACAGGGAAGGGAGAGGGGAGAAGAGACACGGGAGAGAGAGAGGGACACAGAAGGCACAAAAGGGACACAGGGGGCAGCACATTTTTCACCCTTGGCTCATACTCGAGTCACTCATTTTACCCAGTATTTTGTGGTAAAATAGGTGCCTCGGCTTATACTCGGGTCGGCTTATACTCGAGTATATATGGTAATGATAGTATTGTTTTATGTTACAGGGCCATTGTAGTGGTCACATAATAAGAAGAGATTAGATTCTTACCTTTTGCAGTCTCTCAATTTCTCAGTGTCGTCAAATGTGAGAGCTGCCATGTTGCACACATGGGACCTAAAGCCCTGTCCGCGGGATCTTCACACCACCAGTGTCTCAAGCTGCTAACATGCAGACAGTAACATATTGAGCAGCATGACACAGTGTTGGTGGCTGTTCAACTTGGCAGTTCTCATGTGAGAAAACAGGAGAAAAGGGGAGCATTCCAGAAGGTAAGAATCTGTTACTCTGGGAGCTTCTTAGAATTAAGTGAAGTCTAAATTGTATAACATACTGTTAGTGGGAAACCACTTCCTTCTGGGCCTGGCTGTGCGAAAACAGTAAGAAAGGGGTAGATTCCAGAAGGTAAGAATCTGTTACTCTATTAGTTTCTGAGAATTAAGTGAAGTGTAAATGTTATATCATACTGTTAGTGGGAAACTACTCCCCTCTGGGCCTGGCTGTGCAACATGGCAGCTCTAATTTGAGGAAGAAACAGTAAGAAAGTGGGAGGTTCCAGAAGGTAAGGAATCTGTTGCTTTAATTTCCCTCACAGTATAAAACAGTAAGACCAGTTAAATGATTTTGATGAAATGAGGGGGTAGTGTTATCCCAGTTACAAAAAAGCAATGTTGCATAGTATCGAGTTTATGCTGAAATCAGTCTTTCCAGTATTACTATCCATTTTTGCCAACTTCATACATTTATGTAAAACTTCAAAAGTTTTTTGACAAGTTGACTGAAATTAATATTTAAGTTCTTGAGTCTCCCGAGTATGCCACAATCCGCTATGTATAGTTTCAGCATACATAAACTGAATTTGGCATTTGTGAGATGTAGCTGTGACTTAATAAATATAATATATATTCAAAATATAAATATATTCAAAAATTATATATATTCCAGGAGGTTCTTGGAAATGGCTCACGTGGCTTTCTAAATAAAATAATCTATCGATATCTCTATCGCTAGGCGGGAGTGAGAGGAGGTGACGAGTTGTAGAAAGAAGAAGGTCATTAGCAGAACGAAGAGGGCGGGTTGGAGATGTATTTGGAGATGAGAGCAGAGATGTAAGGGGGAGCGTTATTGTTGAGGGCTTTGTAAGTTAGGGTCATGATTTAAAATGTTATTCTTGAGGCTAAGGGAAGCCAGTGGAGTGATTGACAGAGAGGTGATGACGACACTGAACGTTGTGTACAGAAGATGAGTCTAACAGAAGCATTCATAATGGACTGAAGTGGATATAGTCTGGTGGTAGGTAGGCCATAAAGTAGTGAGTTGCAGTAGTCTAATCGAGAGACGATGAGAGAGTGTATTAGGATTTTAGTTTTGTCTTGTGTAAGATAGTGACGAATTCTGGAGATGTTTTTTAGATGGAGAGGACAAGATCTGGTTACTGTTTGTATAAGGGACGAAAGACAGAGCGGGGTCCAGTAGAACTCCAAGACAACAGGCTTGGGAGGAGGGGATGATGTCGTTGTTGACAGTGAGAGAGATGTGAGGAATTGACACTGTGGTAGAGGGAGGGAACCAGAGGGAGTTTGAGATGGTGGGTGGACCTCCAAGAGGATATACTAGAAAGGCAGTTGGAGACATGTGTTAGAAGAGAGGAGGATAGATCTGGTGCTGAGAGGTAGTTTTGTGTGTCATCTACTTAGAGATGATAATTAAGCCCAAAAGAGTTTATTAGGGTACCAAGTGAGGATGTGTATATGGAGAAGAGGAAGCGGCCTAGGACTGATCTTTGGGGTAGGCCAACAAACAGGGGGTGAGGAGAAGAAGAGATGTCGGTGAAGGAGATAGTGAATGATCAATTTTGTAGGTATGATGAGAACCACGATAGAGCAGTGTCTCGATTACTGAGGAAGTAGAGGATATAGAGTAGAAGTGTATGGTCGACAGTGTCAAAGGCAGCAGAGAGATCTAGAAGAAGAAGAATTGAAAAGTGACCTTTTGACTTGGCGGTAAGCAGGTCATTGGTGACTTTAGTAAGAGCTGTCTCAGTGGAGTGTTGGGGCCGAAAGCCGTATTGGAAGGTGTCAAGAACAACTTACCGAAACTTTAAAACAGAACACTTACCACTACACCACCACACTCTGTATAAATCTATAATACAATGTGTAACAGCCTCCAGCTTTATTATTTATGCATCGTCTTATGGGACGGCTTGAAGAGCTAAACCAAAATGACAATATCTATGGGAATTCTTGATGAATTTTAAAAATGTAAACACATTTTCCACATTAATTTTCATCTGTAATTGATGGTTCAGAGCATATATGGTGACTTTGGTGGCCCTTTAAATGTACCACTCTTTGGCTTATACCGTCTTGGCATTCTATGTAGTTGTGTTCTCCTTGCCATACATCATGTCAGCAAAACAGCTCCTTGGGTCTATTTCCTGAAATGAAAGAAAAGAGCTGAGATTTGCACTTTAGGAATTGATTATTTCTCATGAACCTTTCTTCTGAAAACCCATCAGCCACAGTCACTTAATATATTATCTCAAAATTAATTTAAGCAAACGGAATATTGTGAGTTAGAAAGGAATCCACACCTCGGAGTGTTACATTGTGTTTGTCATTACCTAGGAAATAAAGTCACATTAGTTACAGTTGTAATGACACCCAGGGCTAATTACTGTTGTGATAATTGAATGCTTTGGGAGTTAATATATGACACTTCTATAAACATGGTGTTGTACTACAGATATTACAGGTGCTTGTCTTTTTTTATTTAGTATATTTTAATTTGTGTCATTATTTTTAGTGGTTGTGATATTCTTCATTGGACATGGAGGGGTAACCTCATGGGTAAGCTCAGGGGTAAGCTCTTGATTTCTTAAAGGAATATGAAAGTATTGGGGATTTTACTAAGAACATATTAAAGTTGTGTATCTATTTACTTTACTTTTTGTATTATGAAGCATGGGTTTAAGAACTGGGCCGGGATGGGGGGACAGATCCCCAAGGTTTTTCTATGTTTGTTTGTTTGTATATATAAGGTTTTTTACGGCCTGTGCATACAATGAGTAATCCAACCCCCCTCCCCACACCTCCCAGAATTATTCTGGCTCCTACACCCCTGTTATGAAGTGTTTTCAAGCTCTGTTTTTACTGCCTAAAATTAAACAAATAGTCCCTGTATAGGTCTGCCCACTGCAGCGTATGCAGACACAGACTCTTTAGCATGGGTGTAGGAGCTGTATCTCCCCCAGAATGATTCTGGCTCCCACACCCCTGCTCTGTAGGGCTGGATGTGCAGTGTAGGGCTGGATGCCACACATATATGTATTTCTGTATTATATCCACCATGCTTATTGTCATTCTGATTTTAACTGTAGCAGCAAAGCTAAAATATGTTTTATTAACAGCTTCTATTATAATACGAATTAGCCAGTGATTCATGAATTTAATACAGTAATAAACATATACTTATTCCCAGTGAATATTAAGTTCTACTGTATCAATGAAATGTATTTTCGTTGCATCTGCTTTTTTTGGGCAGTTCATAGCAGAGAGGTCAGACAAATTGCGGTCTACTGGAGAAGGAACTGGCAAACCACTGCAGGATCTTTGCCATGAAAACCATATGGATAAGCACAGCCAGACACATGATGTGCCTGGTGTGCTGCATCCATATGGTCACTGAGACGACTAAAGGACAGAACAACAACAGCAAATATTAAATATTTAAATTTAAATAAATATGTATATATATATTTCTGCACTGTGTCTTGATAGGCTAGTGCAGCTGATAGTAAGGCCTCCAAAATCCATATAGAAACAAATTGACCACAGTGGTCCTTTAAGACCTTGCATTACATAATAAGATCATAATTTGTATTTGTTGTGTCCTTAAAACATAACATACATTTAAAAATAGCCCAATCATTAATATTTAATTCATTTAATCTGATTTTTTTTTTTGTAGCTTCCTTTCAAAGTTAATGAGTCTTTAACCCTTCACAGGCAGAGGGGCATGCACGGCATTATTATTGGGAATTGTTCTATGGTGCTGCTGGGGCTTCTTGAGCTATTTGTGGCCTCATTAGTGCAGGGGAAGGGGGGGCAACTGATTGATAACACTAGTATTAAACATTTTGAGACCACCATACAAATTAGCATAATATGTCTCAATTAGCAAAGTGAGTCACACAATAGTGCCTGGAGCCTTGAGTTAGCATATTGAGTCACACTTAGACTGTGGTATATATACTAACTATAATTTGGTATCCCAAAATAATGACATTTTCATTAATCCTGTTATAAGTATTGTTAGTATTAGACATAAACACACACATCACAGTACACTGCATATAATATATATATATATATATATATATATATATATATATATATACTGTGTGTTTGTGTATAAGTTATCAAATGTAACACAATTTAGGGGGCTGCCAGATGACTGGCATAGGTAGATCTATCTGACCATGCAAGATCAGTGTAAGTTTCCAAGATGTCATTCAGTAATAAGTAAAAACAGTTAAACTTTTCACTAATGTTAATTGTGTCCACTTAATATCCCTGTGTTCTCTCTCTAAACCAACCCAACAGTAGTTTAATTTTGTATTTTAGTCGTTGAGTTGTGTTCGACTCTACGTCACTTTATGGACCACAGTACGCTCACCCACTGCCCCTCTGAGATCTGTCAAGCTCATGTTCATTGTTTCCTCATCTATCCATCTCTGCCATCGCCTTCTTCGTGTGCCTTCTTCAATCTCTCCCAGCATCAGAGACTTCTCTAGGAAATCATGTATTCTCATGATATGGCCAAAATATTTGAGCTTTAGTCTCATGATCGAACCTTCTAGTGATCGGTTTGGCTTGATTCCTGAAGTATTGATTGACTGGATCTTCTTGCAGTCTGAGCAGTCATACATTTCCCTAAATATTCCTGTAACGGAGTTGGAACACGAATCCAATATCTCCGCTGGTATACGGTAAAATATCCAAGAAGCACTACAGTCTCACCATCCCCGACCTCCCATATTGGACGACACTCAATTGGGAGTCAAATGAATACTGACTTTATTTTGTTGTGCAGAACTATATATACACATCTCTTCCCACAGGCAATACACATCCCCCATAGTTGGCCACACAATACACATAGAGGGACAATAGGTGGGTCACACCTCCCTGAGGCTACCTGGCAACTTTGATACAATCAGACATTGATTGGATCATCCTTCTTTGTTCTTATGTCTGAGAATGAAAACACTTATACAATAGACTTCCTTATCTTATGAGGAGTCTCTGTAATAGGATTATCTATTATGCCAAGGTCTGCAATAGTCTGGGCTAATATTCTGCAGAGCATAAACCAACATACATACAGTATAGCAATGTGATCATATTTTAACCAAGAATTAAATAACCATAAAACAGGGTAAAACAGTGATGGGTTCCGTTACAATTCCATCTTCCAAACTCTTGTTCTTGCATTACGCTTTATCTTGATGCTTCCTTCTTGAACTGATGACTACAGATATATGGAAAACTCACTTGCTTCCCAGACTCACTAAAGACATTACCGCAGAAGGAATTCCAAATAATAATTATGGAGATACAGCGTTGAACAGATCCTTAATTCTGCTTCTTCTGCCTTGTTAGTTTATGTTGCATGATACAGTATATCAGCACTAACAATGAACACATCAGATCACATCTATAAATTAGTATCACCCTGGACGTAAAGCAAATCAATAAAACAATCTGCTCCCTGCCTTCAATATAACATGCAAATGGTACTTGTGCTTTCATTAGGAGTGCCACTCTATTACAGACAGGTCATTTTTCACTTTAAAGTAAAAGAGTGAACACGGAGCATCCAGACCCCAGCAACACGTGTGTGATACTGCCAGGAATGCCGGCGTGCACCACTGCTTTTTAATTTATATGTTAATGATTCACTAGGCAACATACAGGAGAGGAGGGCTGGGGGTGCTAGGTGTCCGCGATAATTTGTATCAACAATATTGTTTATTTTTTCCCATTTTGCACAAAATACCAACATATATTTTGTTTGTAGGATTTAAAAAAGCTAAAAATTAAATAAAGCTTGATTTTTATACTCAGGCTCTGGTGCAGTGGACAGTGTGTGTGTGTGTGTGTGTTTTGGTCACCTTACTATAGATAGATAGACAGAAAGATAGATAAATGGATAGATACATGAATAGATAGAAGGATAGATAGATAGAAAAATGGGTAGATATATGGTAGATATATAGGTACATAGGTAGATAAATGGTAGGGTAGATACATAGGTAGATACATAGGTAGATAGGTAGATAGATAGATAGATAGATAGATAGATAGATAGATAGATAGATAGATAGATAGATAAATGGGTAAATAGATAAATGAATGGGTAGATAGATGGTTGATAGATAAATAAATGTGTAGATAGATAAATGGATAGATAGATGGGATAGATAGATAGATAGATAGATAGATAGATAGATAGATAGATAAATGGGTAGATAGATGGTAGATATATAGGTACATAGGTAGATAAATGGTAGGGTAGATACATAGGTAGATAGATAGATAGAAGGATAGATAGATAAATGGGTAAATAGATAAATAAATGGGTAGATAGATGGTAGATAGATAAATAAATGTGTAGATAGATAAATGGATAGATAGATGGTAGATAGATGGGTAAGATAGATAGATAGATAGATAGATAGATAGATAGATAGATGGGTAGATGGATGGGTGGATAGATAAATAGTGGATAGATAAATGGACAGATAGATAGGCAGATAGACAAATAGATGGATAGATAGATAGATAAATGGGTTAGATAGATACATACATATAGATAGATGCTGAGACAAGGTCACTGATTGGCTAGTAAGAAACACTGCACAGAGAGGAGCCTGAGTCTGTGTCTTCCTGTGCTACAGTGGGCAGACCCAACAAGGCATTACTTGTACAAGTTTAGGCAGTAGAGCTTATAAGCACTTCTTAAAAAAGTACATAAAAGTAAATAGCTAAACAGGAATATATATTATATACCTAGTACAATTCAGAAACTTTCCATATCCCTTTAAGAGCTATGCATTGTTAATTGATCTGCACCCCAGCCAGACAGATGCCTTGCATTGATGTGCCCTGTATTTTTAAATTATTTGTATTGTAGTATGAGAGTGGTATAAGAACTGAGTTGGCAGAATCTTATATTGGCATGTGTTCAGCTGGCAGGGAGCTGGAAGCATGCATCTCTATGTGCCCGGCGTACATTGGCATGGATGTGCATGTGTATCCTTGCACTGAGCCTGTAACTCTGCCAATATTGCTATGTTTTTCAACATAAACCAGCACTGATGGTTGTTGGGACATTTTGCATTAGTATACACATATTTTTTTTTTATTCTTCTGAGGATATAATGGATACCAGTAATTATTATGTATTCTGTGTAGCTTAAATGTATAAATGTATGCACAGATGCATTTCCTATGAAAACTCAATGTATTGTATAAGTGCTTTTTAGGAATTAAGAGACATCTGTGGTCAATTTTCTTCTATACTGAATAACTAAACTTGATGATGAGCAAAAATATTTTTGCAAAGCCGAAAAAAAGGAAATAATATGAATTATATCGGTTATGCTTTGCTGCTGGGTTCCATTTTGTTTTCTGAACCGATTCAGCCTGCTACTCTCAGGAAGATATGCCCTTCTAAACTAATGATCTTGCTATCCTCTACCAATTCCCATAGTGCAGATAGAAGCTTATTCTACATTCAACGTCTCCTTCCAACTCGGGAAGATGATCAGCAGAATTCAAAATGGTAGATTGCACAGCAGCACAATTTTATATAGATGGTAATACATTGGAGCCAGTGTTACCTATTTTCAAGTGTAGTTCATCCAAAGTGTGTATTTTAATACCACATTTAAGATACCCTGTTTGGAACAATTAGAGTTGGAATTTAGCTCCACCAATGTACTATAATTTATATTCAATTATACTGTGGTTTAATGTACCATTTTGTTTTCTGCTAATCAGCTTAATGAGGAGGGATGAAACTTTGAATGTACAGGAGATTTCTAGCCACACAATAGAATGTGACATCTGCAAAGGCCAGTGCATACAGCAAGACTATTGAAAAGCTCATTAGTTTCCATTGGCACACTCTTCTGAGAAAGTAGAAGCAGAATCAACACAGAAGATAAAATGGAACTCTGCAGTAAGACATTGCAAATAAAAGTGAAATATGGAAGGTTGTTTTTATTTGTTTTTTTATTTCTAAATCAGTTTGTTGTTTATCAAGTTTAGTTATCTGAAAGAGCAGCAAAGCAGTGGGGTAGCCATGAATATCCAGTAATCTAAATGCATAATGAGAGTATTAGTAGTATATAGTGATACTTTTTTTTTTTTACATATATGTTAGTTAGGGTGATTTTGTTGTACCTCTCTTTATCCAGTGAGAAGCCTTTTCTGAACGCTACATGACCATTACCAATGGCCCACTCCACTCATCTGTATACAGGAAACCCACAGACAGATGCAGCTACCTTCACAGCTCCAGTTTCCAACCTTCCCACACTAAGCAAACCATTATCCATAGCCAAGCCATTAGATGCCATTGCATATGCTCAAATACTGCGGACCATGACAAACATTTAATAATAATAAAGGGCAGAGCCAACATAGAAGCAAAAATAGAACATTGCAGTAAATAAAATTGCAAATAAAAGTTAAATATGAAAGGTTGTTTTATTTTTGTTTAATTTGTTCTTTATCAAGTTTTGTTATCTGAAAGAGCAGAAAAAGCAGCACTACAGTGGTCTTTTAAATGAAGTAATTGCAGTTTGTAAAATAAGTTATTTCTGTGATTATTCTGGTGCAATTTCATGGCTGTTTCACTATAGGAGTCTGTTTTGGACTCTGATAAAGCTGTATAATAAGTACTGTATTCAGGTGCCAAACATTGCATTATCCACAAAGGAACTATGTTGCCCTCAGGACTTCCACCTGCTTATTCTTTATGGGATGTACAAGCAAAAAAAGAGTTGCTGGAACTCAGTGTAATCTGCAGTTGGCGAGCTCCCCTCACTTAAAGGACCACTGCAGGCCAAGAGTTTGTCAAGTATGTTCCAAGCTAACAATATTAGCAAGTGCATAAGCCATGGGTATAAAACTTTATTTTGTGTGTAGAAAATCTGAATTTCTGTAGATTGCTTATCAGTACAAGAATCCATTTTGTGTTTGGTACATCACATCCTTATTGCAATGGCAAAGGATGGCAACATAAAAAAAAGCTTTTGCTTTGAGGGCAGCCTCTGAAAGTTTGTTTGACCTCTTATTTTATGGCATTTTTCATAAAGCCATTTAGACTTGTCCTCAGCTTAATCTCCCTGGTCCCCCATAGTGACCTTATCAGAGGCTAATACTCTAACCACTGATTTAATATTGCAATTATAAATCATTACATATGCATTTTATTAATAATCAATGATTCAAACAATTGGGAGGGCAACACACCGATCCTAAATTTAAAGTTGCGTCCAGTATTGCTTTTGTTGTTTTGTCATTCAGTCGTGTCTGACTCTCCATGACCTCATGGATCATAACACATTAGGCACATGTTTATGTGCATGGTCATGCTGATCCACTTGGTTCTCATGGCAGAGATACTTGAGTGGGTTGCCAGTTCTTTCTCCAGTGGGCCACAGCATACAGCTCCTGGTCTCCAATCCAATTACTGACCAGACCCAACCCTGCATTGCGTCAGGCTGGTGTGACCTCTAAGTTCCCCGACTGGAATCAAACCCAGGTTGCAGCATTAAAAGCACCGAATCCTAACCACTGGATCACCAGGGAACCCCAGAATCGCTTAAGGCTTGATAAATGGCTGTGTATTTTCTCTTCAGGAGAAAAAGGTCCGTATTTATCAAATAACACTTGATAGTTTATGGAGGAATATGATATCCATGTTACGTATTGTACATTATTTTCAAGCAAGACTACATTATGATTCATGTGCTAGCAGCGGGGAGTACATGTAATATGTCCTTGATTATGGAGAGTTTGTTTTATGTATCTCTATTCTCATCTCTTGATAATTATGCATATTAGGGTTAGTCATACTTATAATGTTAAGCTGAATCATCCTCTGTTGACGAGCATTGGTTTTAATAAGACTCATATGTTTTATTTTGTATTTCAATATGTTTATGAAATTGTCTGGTTTCAGACCCAGTCTATGTGTTATTAACACATTTAGAATAATCACACTTCCTGTTTTAAAGGGCCATTTACCTCACTGTAAGTGTTCTTCATGGTGTGAAAGAGCACAATATTTATGTTAAAATGATCTAATTTCCTAATTACACTAATAACAGCTCAATCAAAAGTTTCACGTCTCGGTTTACATACAAGTGCATCCGGCCTACTGGCTGTTGCATAAGTAATAACAGATAGCTGAGCGCATGTGTTTGCTGTTAATCCATATGGGGAAGGCTGTAATTGATAACAGTTGCCCGTAGAAATAGATTTGTTAGGAGTTAAATACTTTTGGAGGTTTTGACTACATGGACCTGCAGCACGGCAGCAGAGAACTGGTCTACATTGTTCAAATTTTAAAGAGGCACGAGAGCAGAAACCTGATTTTCTGCTGTAAAAAAAATAAAAATAAAGCCATTACAAGGTCTGTTTCCTTCAAACTGGAAATGTAGGCAGTCTGATAACAACCTTACCATTTACTTGATTGGGGGGGACACCTCCGCAACCTGGTTGCAATACTGCAGCAGGATGTAGACAGTCTGTTATACATCTAAACACAGATTGGATTTCTTTTTGATTTCTCAGTGAAATATGCACATATTTCAAAAATTCAAAAAGTATTTCAACATGCTTTAGAATATCTTTACTGTGATGTGGTCCACATTGTGATATACTATTCCAAACAATATTTAGAAAGGGAGCTAAGGAATATGTGTAGTGACTTGCAAATTATACTTGCAGTTTGTCATATTTTACCTTAATCTACTATAAACTTGAATTATTTAGCAGATGAAACATAGCTTGAGCTCCAAGAACATTCCCAAAAAGCCTGCTCACAAACAGCTGTTTTGTACTGTATGGAACTCATTTGGGCAAGGTTGTTTTCTAGACATTGTAGGAATTCTTAAAACAGATAAACATGTTTTCTTAGATTATAGAAAGGTAACTGAAGAATCCTCCAGTATAAATACAACAAGCACAAAATGGCATTTTGTTCAACTCTTCATGAACAGAGCCGGTCAAGAGTTAGTTTCCTCAAACTTGTAATTTCCATTGCAGCATAGTGGCATATAAAAGGTAATAAATTGTGATTGTACACTTTCTTTGACTTTTTCCTCATTATGTACTTGCCTTTTATGTTATATATAAACATCCTGTCAAATGGCAAATTTATTTCAAGGATGGTTTGCTGATCTTCAAAGCTCTAAATAGTCAGGGCGCCAGATAACATGGTTTTCTACATCCCTAAATGTGCTCTTCATTCAGCATCTGCATCACAGTCAATGGACAAAGAGTGCTTTTGGGATCATTTGGTGCTTGAGCTTTTAGTCATGCACCTCCAATTCTGTAGAACTCTCTCACCATAACAGTCTGAGAGTCCCCTATCATTGGACATTTTCAAAAAGAAGCTTAAAATGTATATGCTTAGTAACACAATGCAGATGCAGCTACCTTCACAGCTCCAGTATCCATCCCTTCCTTACCGAACAAGCCATCATACATAGCCAAGCCATAAGCTGCAACTGGGGACCTTAACAAATATTTAATAACACTTTCAGGCAGAAGAGTTACAAGCCCTGTGTAACTACACAGAAAATACCCCCTGAGTACCTATTACAATACAAAACTAAAGAAACTACTTAACGTACACCTCTATTGACCTCATACCATCCAGCTCTAGAAAAAATATGCAAAACCTTGCAACAGAGCTCTTTGTAAACTATGTCAGCACATCTAAAATGATAATTTTAGGAAGTGAAGAAATATCTGAACTCTGCATTTATATGACTCTGCTTTTTATATGACTCTAAAGTTTTTTCCTTAATTATTTTGTTCTTTCCTTCTTAAAAGAGCGATAGAAGCGTAAGGTGGCTTGACAAATCCTTGCTCCCAAATATTTGGTTACTATACATATATATCTACATATAATCCTAGCCCCTAGTTTGGTTGCCACCTAACTAACCTGGCTGGCTCCTAAGTTTCAGACACATTTATCAATCTCTGCTTTAACATATTAGAAAAACCCAAAGGCAAGAAACAAGAGCAGCAATCCTGAGCCAGTAGACTGTAGTGTGATGGCCCTCCTGGAAGCCCTCAAGCAGCACCTCACCCCTCTAGTCACAGATCGGTGCTCTTTAGCTGGTGTCATGCAGACAAGACTGCACACTGATCACGCTGTCATCTGGAAGAAAACCCTGCAGGGACACTATTACAGTCAACCTCTATCTTTACTGTACTTCCCTATGGGTGGTTTAACGCTTTCACTGCCAATATCTTCTACAGTACTGCTATGGGCTGTTCCATCTTAATATTTTTTCTCTTAAGCAGTTCTGTCTCCAACATACTCGTCCTATATTACTTACAGTTGAACTTTTGATTCTGTGTGTTCATCATGATGCAGTAAAAAAAGTTGTGGGCCTGGGGAACTAGGGCCATTTGCAAGTAACATCTAATGTAATAGCTTTTTAAGTTTGAGGTCTATTTTTATTGCAGTTTAAAGGAGAATGATGAGCAATATTTTAAGAATATACCGTTTTGATAAACTACACTTGAAAATGTGTATCCATTGTGGCTGGGGCTTATTATGGATGTTGGTGGAGGGTGTTGTATGTGAAACATTAGCCATGCCCCCCATTTTGCTTATTCCATGGAGACCATAAAAGTCATTAAATAATTCCTTTAATGAGCATTTAGATGTTTTCAGATTGATCCTTTTCATAATTAAAGTATTTGGTTTTTGAACCAACGACTCTGTTGTGGTATTGTCTTATTACCTACCCATTATTAGTACTCTGAACATCACATAATATTTTGCCGGCACACACCATTATAAGTTATATTTATGCATTTATTCATCTGATGTAGAAAGTGATATGATGTGTGAAAGGCTACATTTATTAATAAACTAAAATAGATGAAGGAACTTTATTAAGCAGAACATGTTATGATGGAGCGTTACAGTGATTTCTACAATATCTAGTAAATTTCAGATTTAATGAACTCTCAGCCTAGTATGGCAGAATACAAAATGTGATATTGTCAAGTTAGCTTTGTTAATAAAGTTTTCTGTGTTATATTTTGTAAATTAGAATGCAAGTTTACTGAACTGTACACATGTATGTAAACTTCTGCCTGATCCATGTTTAAAGAGACAGGAGTGTTTTTTTTTTTTTTTTTGTTCTGGGTCTCTGGTGCCAAAATTCAGATTACAGGCTCAGGATGCAAATGTGTCACTGGCAGCCAAACAAATGTGTTATTTTTACAAACTCATCTCCTCACACTTGAAGTATTATCAGGCAATATAGTTACATAACTTTTAAGTATATACAACATATAGCATTTATAATCTTGAAATGTGTTTAATAAAGTATCTTAACTGTCTGATAAACGCCATTTCAACGCAAAGGATCAAATTCTTAATTTTTGTTTATCATTAATTTGGGTTTGGGAACCACTGCTCTGTAGGATAAGGGGTTATAGTTAAAATGGCATGACCCCCAACGTTAGTATGCTCTAGGTTACCCAACCTGACTAATAAATAAATACATAATAAGCTGTAGTGGCCGGTGGAACTAATTAGAATCTGCTGTTCAGGTGAAGAAATTAGTCCTCCAATATTTCATACAAAATATTATTTTTCACCACTTTCAACTGAACCTAAGGTTAAAAAGCTGTAGACCTGGGCTTTAACTGCACCAATTTTTTTTTAATGGTATAGTAAAGATATGGGGGTGATCTATGACAAATATTTGTGTAGTAGTTCTACCTAAATATAAAGGTGATTTTTAACCAGTTTAGTTCACAGGTTGATAATACAAAATCTATATTCTGTCTTTACCTGAACTGGGGTGTAATGGAAACCTGCACAATACAACTGTAATAATATATACAGTATCTCACAAATGTGAGTACACCCCTCACATTTTTGTACATAGTTACATTATAACATAGTAATTAAGGTTGAAAAAAGACTTTCAGTCCATCAAGTTCAACCTTTTAAGATCTCCTCTGATCTGCAATACGCGGATTAAATATGAATTAATTAGTTGTTAATTAATTATTAATCAATTATTTAATTATTATTATTTTTTTTTTCAATTATTAATTAATCTACAGGAAGGCAAACAGAAAAAAAAAATAAGTGAGATTTAGCCAATAGTCTCAAAGGAAAGAAAATAGTTAATTCCTTCCTGACCCCAGATACTGGTGATCGGATTTCTCCCTGGATCAATATTGTCTCACTAATTATCCATGATAACCCTGAATTCCCTTTTTAATTAGAAATATATACAGGCCCCTTTTAAAGTTATCTATCGAATCCGCTGTCACCACCTCCTACTTTAGAGAATTCCACAGATTAACCACTTTTACTGTGAAGAACCCTTTTCTTTCTTTTTTACTTCTAACCTCAAGGGGTGTCCTCTTGTCAGTTGAAAAGCTCTTGGCATAAAAAGCTACCTTGACAAATCTTTATACTGACCCTGGATGTATTTATATAAGGTAATCATATCTCCTCTTAGATGCTTTTTTCTAGAGAAAATAAGTTTAATGTGGTTAGTCTTTCTTCATAACTTAGCCCCTCCATTCCCCTTATTGGTTTTGTTGCCCTCCTCTGTTTTATGAAGTGGTGCCCACAATTGTACTCCATATTCCAAATGAGGGCGTACTAGAGATTTGTATAGTGGCAGAATTATATTTGCTTCCCTGGCTTCTATACCCTTCTTAATACATGCTAATATTTTATTTGCCTTTGCAGCTGCTGCTTGGCTTTGAGCACTGTTACCTAGGTGGTTATCCACAAGCACTTCCAAATCCCTTTGAATATCTGATACACCTAGATTTGCTCCATTAAGATTATAAATTGCATGGCTATTTTTCCTTCCCAGATGCATAACTCTACATTTATTCATATTAAATCTCATCTGTCATTTAAATGCCCATTCCTCAATTTTATGTAAATCCCTTTGGAGGGAAAGCACATCATTATCTCATTTAATTACCTTGCACAACTTTGTGTCATCAGCAAAAATGGGGACACCACACTCCAATCCCTCCTCTAAGTCATTAATAAATATGATAAAAAGGCGAGGACCTAATACTGAACCCCGAGGAACCCCACTTACCACATTAGTCCAATCGGAGTATGTTCCATGTATCTCTTAGTTTGCACAATAGTCTCCCATGTGGCACTGTATCAAAAGCCTTTGCAACATCCACTGAGTTGCCTTGATCCAGGTCTCTACTAACCTCCTCATAGAAACTAATTAGATTTGTTTGACATGACCTATCCCTCATAAATCCATTTTGACTCCTTCTTATAATTCTTTTCAAATAAACATATTCTGGTATATTATCCCTTATTAACCCTTCTAAAAGCTTCCCCACTACAGAATTGAGGCTCACTGGTCTATAATTCCCCGGATGTGCTCTTGCTTCCTTTTTAAATATAGGTATCACATCTGCTTTTCTCCAGTCATCTGGTAGAGACCCTATGTTGAGTGAATCTTGAAAAATAAAATATATTGGTTTGGCTATTACAGAACCCAGTTCCCTCAGTACCTGTGGATGTATTCCATCAGGACCCGGGGCTTTATTAACATATTAACATTTTTCCAACCCTTTTTTTGGATTACATCCTGTGTTAACCAATTATATGGCAAAGGTTGTGTAGCCCCATTATGTTGCAGTGTCCCAACCACGGGTACCTCCTAATACAGGTCATTGAGGAAACCATGAATTCCAACATGTACTGTGACTGGGCCGCAGGGCAGTATTCCAACATAACGACCCCAAACACACGTCCAAGATGACCACTGCCTTGCTAAAGAAGCTGAAGGTAAAGGTGTTGGATTGGCCAAACAGGTTTCCGGACCTAAACCCTATTGAGAATCTTTGGGGCATCCTCAAAACGGAAGGTGGGGGAGTGCAAGGTCTCTAACATCCACCAGCTCTGTGATGTGATCATGGAGGAGTGGAAGAGGACTCCAGTGGTGTACTCACTTTTCTTGCCAAAGGTTTAGACATTAATGGCTGTGTGTTGAGTTAATTTGAGGGGACAGTAAATTCACACTGTTATACAGGCTGTACACTTACTACTTTACATTGTAGCAGAGGGGCATTTCTTCTGTGTTGTCGCATGAAAAGATATAATTAATAAAATATTTACAAAAATGTGAGGGGTGTACGCACTTTTGTGAGATATTATATATACTAGCCACTTGCCCGTCAAAAATTACGGCATAATATTTGCAAGCCTTGCAATGCTGTTGTTTGCCACACAATGCGAGGCTCGCAATGTGCGGCTACGCTGCACTTTCCAAGCCTCGCCATGGGCGGCAAAGCCGAGCAATGCGAGCCTCTCTATGCGCAGCTTCTCTCTCTCTCCTTCCATTCTTCTGTGTACTCTCCCTCTTCTCTCCTTTTCTCTCCTCTCTGCGAGCCTCACAATAAGCGCTCTCGGGCACCCAATGCAGGCCACGCAATGAGCTCCTTTGGCGTCCATTGCAGGCCTCCCTTCACAAATGATGGGATAATATTTGATTTTTCTCTCCCCTGTGTCTCTTTCCCCCTCTCCCTCTCCTGTATCTCTACCCTCCCTCTGCCTAACCTGTGTCTCTTTGCCCCCTCTCCCTCTCCTGTGTCTCTTCCCCTCCCTCTCCTGTGTCTCTTTCCCCCCGTTTCTCTTTCCCTCCTCTGTGTCTCTTTGCCCCCTCTCCCTCCACTGTCCTTCAAGTTCAACCTAAAAAGGTTGAACTCGAAGGACTAAAAGACTTATTCAACCTCATTTACTATGTAACTATGTAACCATAACTCAAGTAACCAGAACTGTACTTTGAATAAAAATGTAAATTTAAAGGGCTCAACAAATGCCAGGAGCCAGGTCGTCATGCCACAAAATGCTCACAGGCAACTAGATTTCATCCACTGTATGTCTCTGCAATTCAATGTCACCTGGAAGCAGACAGGCATGAGTGACTAAGCCAGGGCAGTGTTGGCGTTACATTCCCCGGGGTCAGCACCACACCCTCCAGCCGAACGTATCTGTGTCTAAGTGAGGAGTGAAAAGCTGCTGCTGCTAGATCAGTCCCTCACTGACAAATAATGTAAGTATTATGTCTCTTAAACTGTGATTGTAAGGTTATTGTTGTGTAGAGTGAGGCCTACAGCCAAGTCCCAGCCTCATGCCTTTTTGCGCGAGTGTGTATTAAGACAACTGAGGTTACCATGGAAACCTAGTGTTGCAGCAAAGTGAAAATTACAGGAGAAAACTGCAAGGAAAATAAATATTGAAAAGAAATAGCTTTTCACCAACATGAACTGTCAGTTACTGTTAGGATTTCTCTGTGTGCTACTGTGGCATGGCGCTGCCTTGTTACTAGTGTGTTTTTACTATAGATGCATTGGCTGGGGGGAATCGTAAAAATGGAGGATAAATACAGATTATTGGCATATTCCGCAGAGAAATGTGAACTGTTGGGGAATGTAAAATATACGTAACATCCACGGTCCAAAGTGTGGTATAAGAAAATAGTAATTCATCTTATTTATCAATTATTTATCAGGAGATTATTTATGAAAGCTTTTATAATCTTTGATAAATAGATTAAAATAGGCGTTAATATAAGTGAGTTTTTATTAATCATTTGCCTTCTTTTATTATTCTTATGGGTCAATATAATGCAGTGTGACAGATTACGAGGCCTCTGTCCTAAACATTTCTCTTATATATTATTAATTATTATTATTTTTATTAATAATAATAATAAGAAGAAAATGAATAGCACTGTTCCCAGAAGGGAAAGAAAACAATTAAGAAAGGAAAGACAGAGTGTAATTTATTGGAAGGCCTGGGTTAAGACCAATTTTTTTGAAAATTCTTCTATAGCAAATAATCCCTGAGACATTTAGCATTGTTTATGTGGCTCATGTATGCCATATCATGATAACATTTGGGCTCAGTATTTTTGCCACCACAGGAACAAACAGATTTTTTAGTATTCAGGAGTCACTCATTTGCATACTAAAATAGTACAAACAATGTGGAAAAGTTAGTATATTGTATAGTCAGTGTTTCATGGTCTTTAAGAATCATTTCAAAATAGCTTGATTTTAATGTACTCAATTTTAGCAGCAATTTTAAAAAAGAAAGCAATTTTTCCATATACTTTTCCAATCTCAGTCTGATGGTTTAGAACACATATGGGGACTTCAGGATCCCTTTAAGTTGATTACTTACATATAAGTTGACTAGATATACCAGATATTTAAAATAAAACAGTAACACATTTCTGCAGTCATTGCTAAAGAAATCTCAATTACTTTAGTCAGTTCATAGCAGCAATTTTAAGACCTAAAGCACTTTTCCATAAGTATTATGCATGTGCTACATTATTTAACACCATATCAGTTATTTTTAGAACAGGGAGGATAATAAGTTAATAAGGTATTTATTAATAAAAATAGCATTGCATACATACATATTGTGTTATCTATGTGTGTTCCATGGCATTCTCATATTATATGGGACAAAACTATAAATCACAGATGATCCTGAACTTAACTAAGTGCTCAGTGAAGTTCAAAACACTGGCCAAGATTTACTAAGAGACGATATGCTGTTATGGGGTCAGTTTTCAAGGAGAGGTCATAATGAGACCATGGCATAGCTTTATTCATGTAGCTATTTTCCTAATTTCTTCTGCATTTTGTAGGTTTGTACTTCTGTAAATTTGACATAGCAAGCTGCAGGATTCACTATGTCGCAATAAATTCCAGGCTTTGCTCAACCAGTTCACCAGCATAAGGTAGCCAGTTGTCTGATAATTAATTAGGCCAAGTTTTTTTTAAGGTAGATGGAATGAGCGTACTAGCTTTTTGGTCCTGTCTGCTGTAACATCTTTGCTTCTATGTATATTAGACCATACAAAATTTCCATTAGAATGATTTTACAAGGTATATAATATACCTGTGTATCTATTTACTTGTATGTACTTCATTTATAAAGAAGTGCTTAATTGGTTTGTTTTTACAAATTATACCTGGCTAGTAATTTGCCCGTCATAAATGACAGTACCATATGTTATGTTCAATTGTCTGTGCTGTCTCTCTCTGTGTGCAATCTGTCTCCCGTCTGTTGTGCCCTGTCCGTGCGCCCCCTCTCTCTCTCTCTCTGTGAGCCCTCTGTCTCTCTGTGTGCTGTCTCTCTCTGTGTGCTGTCTCTCTCTCTGAGCTGTTTCTCTCCCTGTGCGTTGTTACTCTCTCTCTGCTCCCTCTTTCTCTGTGGGCCCTCTCTCTGCACTCTGTGTGCTCTCTGTCTCTTTCCCTCCCTTATCTCTCTCCCCATCTTTCTCTCCCTCCACTCTCTCACCCTCCACCCCTCCCTCCTTGCCTCCCTCCCTCTCTCTCTTCCCCCTCTCCACACTCTCTCTCCTTCCTTCCCTCTCTCTCCCTCTCATCCTCTCTCTCTCCCTCCCACTCTCTCCCTCCCTCTCTCTTCCTTCCTCCTTCTCTCTTTGCCTGCCTCCCTCTCTCCCCCCTCTCCTTTCCTCTCTCATCCTCTCTCTCCCCCTCCCTCTTTCGGGTGGGTCTGCCGCACATGTGCATTAGTGCAGCTATGGCGCACATGCACAAATACGACACAACTACGTTTTGCATGCGCAGTTGTGTGAATATGATGCAATCAGCTTGTGAGTAACCCCTGGCAGAACGTATATCTCAGGCATTACTCACAACTGATAACTATTATAGTGGATTATGTCTGTCATTCACAGTTTATCTTACCATTTACTTAAAGGACCACTTAATTCAGCACCATTTGGACCACATCATAGTAAAGATCTACGATAAGCATGTTGAAATACTTTTTGAGTTTTTGAAATACATGCAATTTTATTGAGAAATTAAATAAAATTAAATCTGTAATTACATTCATAACAGATTGCCCACATGATATTGTATTACTGCAACCAATTAGATTGCAGGGGTGTACCCCCATTCAAGCCAATGGTAAGGTTTTTGTTATACTGCTTCCATTTCCAGGTTGAAGGGAACAGACCATTAATTTCTTATTTTTGTATGGCAGAAAATGCAGGTTTCTGCTCTCTTGCCTCTGGAATTTGAGCAATGCAGATCAATGCTCTGCTTTAGTTTTTTACACTATATGTCTATTATTTCTCATCCAAAAAAATAACTATTTGTAACATTTAAAATGTGTTAATTTAAATGCAGGCTAGAGATTTGTTTACCCATAATAATCATATAGTTAATATTTTGGTAATAAAGTTATTTAAATTATGAGAATAAATTACACTTCCAAAAAGTGTACTTTATTCTCTTAAAATTCAGCTTTATCCATACATCTCATTTTATACATATCTAATAATTAAAATGAATCTTTAGTTTACAGATTTTTGTGTTATTTATTGTATTTATTGTTTTAATCTAATGTTACTTATTTATGCCCCAAAAAACAGTGTAGTTTGCCGAAGACTATGCGTGACATTTCCTTGCCTGCACTGATATAATGGTATGTAGCATTCAGGGTAAACTCTTGTTCCTATCACTTAGAAAATGACAAATTCAACCATCCAGAATCCTATAAATGTCAGATCTGCAATGTGCAAAAATGTTCTGGTGCACTGACTGCGAGCGCTCGGAGTATGTTTCTCACTGGCATTTTAGGGAAAATGTGTCAGATATGGCAGAGGAAGGGTCAGAGTAAATTGCACCTTAAATGACTTATATTTAAAAAGATATGAAAGGTTCCTGGATATTACCGGAAAAATAATATACCTGTGCATTCATTTTATGTACTATATTTTATTAAAAAGTGCTTATAAGCTCTGTGCCTAAAATCAAACAAATAGTTCCTGTATGGGTCTGTCCGTTGCAGCAAATACAGACATAGACTCTGTAAGGCTGGATGTGCATTATTGTGTTCTAGCCTATCCGGGACCACGTCTCAGCAGCATATTACAAAGTGTTACTGAGAGATGGACTGATTGGTTAGTATGAGATACTGCACAACAAGTACTACACACTATAAAGTTGCAGTGGGCAGACCCAAGCAGGTACAATTTCTTCTAAGCACTTCTTAATAGAATAAAATAAATACAGTAAACTCCTGATTATCCGGCACCTACGGGGACTCCCTATTGCCAGATAACTGTATTTGCCGCTTAATCGGGAGTCCCCAATTGTAAGGGTCTAAACGACCCTTAAACCCCCCAAAACCACTCAAAATGTCTTTAAAAAGGCATTAGCACCTAAACCGGGCCATTTAGGGCCTAAAAATATCATTAGAAAAAAAGTTAGCATTTTTTTTTTGCAGTCTCGAACTGCCGGATAGCGCTGGTTATGCTGGTTTAGCAGGAGTTTTTTTTAAATGGGAAATTAGTGCCGGTGCCGGTTAGTAGGGTGCCAGATAACCGGGGGTTTTACTGTAAAAGTAAAAAGATAAGTGGTATATAATATACATAGCAAAATCCAGAAGCCTTGCATATTCCTTTAGGGCATGCTCTTTTTTTTCTGAACAATGAGAATCAACTTATTAGGGAGTGGTTGTTGTTTTTTAGTTGTTCAGTCATGTCCAACTCTCCGTGATCCTATGGACTGCAGTATGCCAGGCACATCTGTCAGCCACTGCTGCTCTGAGCTCACTCAAGCTCATGTTAAGCAAATACAAAAGTAATGAAAAGTTCTATAAGACTAAAACTATTTTATTGTGCTGAAGAGAATGAGCAAGCTAAGGTTGGGTCGTGCTACAAAATTCCACTTTACGCCCCTTATATACTACCTCTCTCTTCCTAAAGCACACATACTATAGTGCCTAGTTTTCTATATTTAAAATAATTTTCTCTTTAATTGCGGATTTTACTAATCATTTATTAAATTAACAAATTAAATCATATTGCATGACCATTACAGAGATCTTTAAAAATCAATTCCTGATCAAATGTTTTTGTTTTTTAGGATAATCTTAATTTTTAGTCCTATAATTATTGTATTATTCTGTATTACACGAATCCCTTTATCAGACAGAAACTTGAAGCTGGATCTCTGTTGAATTATTTACTTTAAGCTTTGCTACAAATTGCCTGTATGTTCAATTTAAGAGTTTCGGTTGAATTGCTGACGCACCATCCAGAAGGTCACGCCAAGAAAAATGAGGCCTAGACTATAAAACAGCAAAGCTCCGAGGTTTTAAGTGGACCTCTTAAAAATGTCTATTAACATGAAATGCTGTTAGACTCAAAAGCAAATTAATTTTTAGACTCCTAAGGCTGGTTAAACACCATGGAAACTGAATGATACAGATCATGAGCTAAAAGAGAAGTTAAGTGTGATCTTTCATCTGCTACGGTTGTAAACTCGGGTAATCTGCTGCTCTAGAACCAGAGGTGACCCCCTGCTATTATTTCACCACTGTATTTTTAAAATATTAATTTAGAATATCCTTTTCCATCTTCTCTGAATCTAGCACTTCCTGATAACTTGGAGCCTGAGGGCAGGCACTTATATACTGATGAGTGGAGAGAGAAGCACTGGATCAACAATAGTGGAGGTGGATTTGTTATATCATAAGAGCTTATTGTATTTAACATCTTCCCTTCACTTGCCCAGAAACAGACAGCTTGCAAAGTTTATGGAACGCCTGCTCCTGAAGAAAAGTATACGCCCCTCTCACATACACAGCTTCACCAAAATATCATGGATGACTCCACAATGGAGCAGACACATTCATTTTTATTTCTAATTAAAAGGTAGCTTTCTATCCTTCTCCAGGCTAATTTTGCTCTTGGTATATATATTTTCACAGTGTGGTAATCCTTTAAGAGAATTTTGACACACCAACATCAACTATTTTACTGCCTAAAATGAAATAAATAGTGCCTGTTCGGATCTTCTCCCTGCAGCTCATGAAAACACAGACTCTTCTGTAGCTGTGCTTTGTATTAATCAATCAATCAGTAACCATCACTGAGTAACATTCTACAACATGCTGAGGTATATTATACAGATATATTATACTAGCGACTTGCCCGTCAAAAATGACGGCAATAAAAACTGAAGCCTGGCAATGCTGTTTGCCACACAATGTAAGCCTCTCCCCCTCTACTTTACTGGCCTTGTGATGAGCGCCTTTGGCGCTCATCACAGGCCTTGCAATGAGCCCCTTTGGAGCTCATTGCGAGTCTCTCCCCTCTGTCTACTTCCTCCCTCGTGTCTTATTTCCCCCCTCCTCTCCCTCCCTTGTGTCTCCTTCCACCTCGTCTACCTCCTTTGTATCTCCTGCCCCCCTGTGTTTTTACCTCCCTCTCCCTCCCGTGTCTCTAAACCCCTCCCCTGTGTCTCTTTCCCCCTTCTCCCTCCTATGCATCTCTCCCCCCCCTGTGTCTCCCCCAACCCTCCCCTGTGTCTCCCCCAACCCTCCCCTGTCTCCCCCAACCCTCCCCTGTGTCTGTTCCCCCCTGGCCTGTGTCTCTTTCCCCCTCAGCCCTGTGTCTGTTACGGCCTTCCTCGTGTCTCCATTTCCCTCCCTTGTGTATCTTCCCCCCTGCACTCTCTCCCCTGTGTCTCTTCCCCCTCCTCTCACTCCCCTGTGTCTCTTCCCCCTCCTCTTTCTGTGCCTCTTCCTCCCTGTCTCTTCCCCCTCACCCTCTGTGTCTCTCCCCACTCTGTGTCTTCCACCCTCTCCCTCTGTGCCTCTTCCCCCGCCTCTCTCTGTGTGTCTCGCCACTGTGTCTCTTCACCCCTTCCTCTGTCCCCCCCCTCTGTGCCTCTTTCCCCCTCTCTCTGTACCTCTTCCCCCCCTTCCCTCTGTGTCTCTTCCTCCCTCACCCTCTGTATCTCTCCCCCCTGTGTCTCTTCCCCCCTCTCCCTCTGTGCCTCTTCCCCCCTCTCCCTCTGTGCCTGTTCCCCCCCTGGCCTGTGTCTCTTTCCCCCTTCCCCCTGTGTCTGTTCCCCTCTCCCCCCCCATTTCCCTCCCATGTGTATCTTCCCCATGTTCTCCCTCCCGTGTGTCTTTTCCCCCTCCTCTACCTCCCCTGTGTCTCTTTCCCACCTATCCCTCTGTGTCTCTCCCCCCTCCCTCTGTGTCTCTTCCCCACTCTCCCTCTGTGCCTCTTCCCCACTCTCCCTCTGTGCCGTGCCTCTCCCCCCCCCCCTCTTCCCCACTCTCCCTCTGTGCCGTGCCTCTCCCCCCCCCCCTCTTCCCCACTCTCCCTCTTCCCCACTCTCCCTCTGTGACTCTCCCCCCCCTCTTCCCCACTCTCCCCCCCCTCTTCCCCACTCTCCCCCCACTCTCCCTCTGTGACTCTCCCCCCCTCTTCCCCACTCTCCCTCCCCTCTTCCCCACTCTCCCTCTTCCCCACTCTCCCTCTGTGCCTCTACCCCCCCCTCTTCCCCACTCTTTTACCTACTCTCGGGCCACGCTGTGCATGCGCGGCTCGTGACGCGCTCTGCGCATGCGCGGCTCGCGCCGCGCTCTGCGCAAGCGCGGCTCGGGCGCGCCGCGCTCTGCGCATGCGCGGCTCGCGCCGCGCTCTGCGCAATGCGCAGCACTTTATAATTGTCTAACTGCGATTCGTCTGAAGCGTGACGACGAATCGCAGTTAGACAATTATATATATTATATATCTAGGAAAATCCAGGAACCTTTCATATACCTTTAATGTTCTAAAATCACACCAAATTTACTTATATTGATATGTAATGCAAGCACCTTGTACTGCAATGAATCTTTATACTCTGTATTGATCAGATTTTTAGCAGTGGACATATAATGTATTATATTTGATTATATTTGTTGTTTCTTGAAAGAAAGTTGACATCTAATACAAATTTTATTTCAGATCAAAAGTCCAGAGCTGCTGGAGTGTGGGGCAATTCATTATCCATGAATATTATTGTAGATATTAATTTATCTATAAAAGATCACATGATGTTTAAAAGATAATCATACCAAATCAGTGTTTATGAAAACAATTTAATTGACTTGTCTTTTTAGTTAACATGTTTGTGTATTCTGCTTTTTCATGATAAATAACAAGTTATATACACACGTAGTGTAGTGCTCTTTCACAGTGGTTCGGCAAACCATAGCAAAATAGCAAATTTTCAGTTAAAAGACCATTTACTTCATTGCCATTCTCTTCATGGTGTGAAATAACACAAATTTATTTGTTAAAATTATAAAAAAATATATAATTACACTAATAACAGCTAAAAAATCTAAAGCTTTATGTCTGTTTACATACAAAGTGTATCCTGCCTACTAGCTGTTGCATTAGTTATAACAGTCAGCTAAGTCCCACATGTGCGGTGGAGAAGACAGTGATTGATAGTAGTTTTTCCTAGGACTCTGTTTACTCTGCACAGATCAATTAATGCATAGCTGACCTGTTTAGGTGAGTCAACTATTCCATGCCTGCACAGATAGATTTGTTAAGGGTTATTTTTTTTCCTTTTGATCTATACACGGACAGCACAGAGCAACAACCCCCTGAGCTGCTCTGCATTGTTCAAATTCCAGAGAGGCAAGAGAGCTGAAACCTGAATTTTCTGCCATAAGAAAAAAATAAACAAGGTCTGTTCCCATCATCCTGAAAATATAAATCTTACCATTGCCTTGAATATCACACACAAACCCTGAAACCTGATTGGCTGCAATAATGCAAAAGCATATGGGCAGTCTATTAACCATATAAACACATATTTTATTTGATTAGATTTCTCAGTGAAAAATGCATGTTTTTCAAAAAAATCTATTTTTCTGCATGTTTTTACTGTGTTATTCAGTCAAAACAGGCAACATTTACTTTTTTTTACTGGTAAACATGTATAAGTACAGCCTCAATTTTCCAGCACTTTTGGTTCCAATGTATTGCCAGATTAGGTCATGTAATAGTATTGCAACAGTACTTCTCTGACCACTCATTTTACCTCTCCTGTGTCTCTAAAGTACCATGGTTTGGTATAAATTAAAATAAATGTAAATTAGATACACAATAATACAGCTGAATTAATCTGATAGTCGTGAAATTTCAAGTACACTCTCTTAATTTTCTCCATATTAAAAGAGGTGCCAGGCCATTAGTGGCCAGGAAATCCGTGCTGTACCAGTATACATTTCAATGCTATCCTTTTCAATAAATAAATGCCTATTCTTAAAGTCTATAATGTCCTATGGTTTGCCTTTGCTGTGAGCATATTCTTTCTTTACTAGCAGTTCGGTCTCTGTACCATTCCATTTGGATGGTAATAACTGCACTTGCTACCGAACACTTGTTCTACGAGTGTAATGTAATTTGTGGCTGGGAACTGAGCCGTTGTCCTGCTGCTTCTGTCCTTTGTATTGGTGTTTGGATTAACTTAGCCACCCGGCATGACCCTCTTTACAAGATATACCCATCACTTATTTTAAACTACCATGGAAATCACTTGCTGCCATTGTGTAATCCCTTCATATTTTTTTCTGTTAAATATTGTAATGTTGGTTACACTGGCTTTTAGATTTTTATCTTTAATTTCTATTTAAATGTCTTTTGTTTGTGCATGAAAAAAAAAAAAAGAAATATATATATATATATAAAAAATATACATTATTTGTATATTTTGTATTTAGCCTTCATATCCATTTTTATGCTATGCGTCTAGCTTCATTTTAGTAGTTTTGTCTACTGAAGTAGGTGATACCTTTTTAGAGGACCTACTAAAAAATATTTGTGGAAGTTACAGGAATGAAAGAACAAAGTATTTTGGTGATATCAGCACCCCCCAGAGCTACTTACATAGGCAACAAATAAAAAAGTGCATTCAAGTTTGTTTTTTAATCCTGTACTAACCTTCAAGCCAACAGCAGCAAGCCAACCGCAGCATACTACAGAGATCCAGAGCAGGAATGGATCCGTTGCTGTAGAGATTGAATCCCCACACTTTGCTATAATATTGTAGCAGGTACTGAATTTTATGCTTATTTAGCTCAGATTTTCAAGAGCATTTCTTCTAAAAATCAGGTATGTATAAGTTTTATAGATTATGAATGAGTCTGGTACAGGAGAATCTGTAGTGTATGCAAACATTTTTTACATGAAAAAATCCCAAAATAAACATTGATAAAATTACCCTAAAGTTTGCACATTGTCTTCAGTTTTAAGGCAGTTGATTTTGAGAAGTAATGCCCCTGAAAATCCAAGCTAAATTAGTATAAAATCCATAATTAATTTTGGCCAATCAGAGGCAGCTACAGCATTGTAACAGGTATGGGGATTCTGTCTCTGCAGCAAAGCATCATGGGATGTGTAGTCTTTTGTCCCCACCACACACCTATCTCCTCCCTGGGGGTGTGGAAACCAATTTTTTTCAAATACACTAAATCTATACGTGTATAGAATGACTCAATGTAACGTGTGTTTCGGATATAAACAGACTGTGTTAGGGTAAGGTAACAACAGAGAAACGTAGGTATACCTTTAAACCTGTGCATGACTAATTGGTACATAATACTAATCATCTTAACGACACAATGCTTTAGAAATACAAGTTGAGCCAAATGTAAGTTACTATGAACAATGTAATTGCCAGAGACAAAAATTGTGGCCTAGCATTGACCCTCCTAACAACCACATCAGAAGCTGTTATGGGTGACACTGAAGATCGCTATCTCCTCCTTTTGTAGAAGAAGAGATTTGAAGAGGTCACATGTCCCTGAGTGCTGGAGATTGCTTGAGGCAGAATGAGCTCCTTGTACAGTACAGCGTGACATTTAGCCAGACTCAAAAGGACCGGAGCTTCCAATAATTCAGGTCCCATCCGTCCTCTCTGCACTTATTACTAGTGGCACATCATTAGCGGGCAGTGCCATGTGGATGGGGAGAGCGGGCTGGGTAATGACGGGCTTATAAATGAAGAAAAAAGATTTGTATACATTACTTCTTATTGATGTGAAAAAATCAAGGGCTTAATAAGGACTTGTAGCTCTTTAAATCCAGTGCACCATATTACACTCCGAAACCTTCTATCATGCAAGTAAATAGGCACCATCAACACAATAATATTGCACCATCATGTAGAGCAGTCAAAATTAAGTGGAATAGCTGTAAAAAAAAAGTATGCTTGTTTTTAAATGCAGCAGTCTCAGTTTTTACAGCACTCACTGTACTTTTTTCAAGTGTAGCTCGGGGCAGAAAAAACTTGATTCAAACTTTTAACTGATTGTCCATGTTCGCCAATAATATTAAAAACATATAATAATAATAATAATAATATTAAAGCTATATGAACATTCATGCATTCTCTGCCAATTTCCTATGAAATAGTGAATTTATTTCAAATGTGGCTTGTTGACTTTAAAACTCTACATATTCAGGGTTCCAGCTCCTTGAAGGAGCCCTTAGCCCCATACAGCCCTGCTCTTCGATAAGCAACTGCAACACAACTAAATGTACCCAGTGTACCATCATCCTGTGCTTGAACTTCTCTCGCCATAATTGTTTAAAAGTCACCATTATCCTTTATTTGTAACATGCCAACGTATTCCGCCGCGCTACATGGAGGTTAAGTACAAAGGAAAAAACATTTTAGCACATGGAAAAAGAATGTCTGGCCCTTCTACCCTGTTATTGAGCTTACAATTAAACATACACTGAGCGTGTTCCCATAGAACCGCACAAGACTGAAAACTCACAAACTTACAATCTAAAGGGTTTGGGTGACAGGTTCAAGATGGTGGTGTGTAAGGCAAAAGGCTCATGCAAGTGGAGGTGAGTTGCACTGTAGATCGTCTGTATGAGTGATATTATGCTGTAGAGTGTGTAGTTGTGCTTATTTAGGCTGAAGATGATATGGTGATGTGTTTTTAGTGGCTTTTTGAAGATTTTGAGGAAGGAATATAGTCTGGTGGAGCGAGGCAAGGAGTTCCAAAGAATAGGGGCAGCACGAGAAAAGTCCTGAAGGTGGGAGTGAGAAAAGGTGATGAGAGGAGGATAGAAGAAACTCACTAGCAGACCGAAGAGGGCAGTTTGGGGAGATATAATGGGGTGCACTGTTGTTGAGGGCTTTATACGTTAGGGTCATGTTATTACATTTTATTCTGGAGTCTATGGGATCCTTCTTACTGCTGCAGAATGTGCACACGTCTCCATTTACATGGCTAGTTTTCTTATATTTATTAGTAAAATGGTTACTTGATTTATTTTGTAAATTGATGAACATTTAAAGAAATACATTTGCAAAACATGTGATCCATAATGATCCTGCATTGCAATCATCACCTGATTTGGGAAGCCTTGTCTACAAATAAGCCCTTTAATAGCCATCTTGATCTGGGATTGTTAAAGGAGCGCTGTATGTAAAACCCTAGCTTCAATCTTCATCCACTGATTTACTAACCTAAATCACTGCTCTCCAACCTGGTGAAGATGCTGTCCATCGGAAAAAAAACATTTACAATCTGAAAAACCCTAAGCCTTAATAAAATTTTAAAGGGGATAGATAAGAATTAAAATGGGTTAGATAAGAATAAAAATTAAGCAAGATCCATTGGTTCCTATGAGGTGGGATTTATAATACTTTTCCCTGTTGCATATTAAAAAAAATCTTGTGCAGAGGGGTTTATTTAAGAGCGAATTGCCCGTCAAAAAATGACGGCAATAAAATTGTAAGTGAGCTAATGGTGTTTGGTGTATATAATGTGGCTGATTTAGGGTCCTTCGTTTTGTATGTCGTACGACTTTTTCGGAATATCCGTAGCTGTTTTGTGTGTTTAGGGACCTTTAGCCTCGTTTTCGTTTTGTTCGGCGGCCATTTTTTCTCTCTCGCTTAGGTGATTTTCGGGTCTCTAAACTCCGAAATGTGTGCTTAAATGGAGGTGTAACTTCCCTTGCAGAGGTCCTCGGTGCCCCCCCTTGCTGTGAGTAACCTTTTTATGTGTTTGTTGTTTGTATTTATTGTGTTTGTAATGTTTTTGGGGTCGAGCGGGTTGCGTCCTTGTTTTTTAATCTCGTAGTTGTTTTTCGGCAAATACCTAGGTGTTTGGTGGTGTTTTGCGTCTTTAGACTGCTGTAGCCTCGTTTTAGTTTTTTTCGGCTGCCATTTTTTCTCTCGCTTAGAGAATTTTTTAGTGTCTAAACACTTTTAATTTGAGTTAAATTAAGGTGTTACTTTAGTTTTCGAGGTCCTGGATGCTCCCTCTTCCTGTAAGTAAGCTTTTTATGTATTTGTTGTGTGTATTTGTTTTATTTTTCATGTTTTCATGTGCGCATGTTGCGGCCGTTTTTTGCGAGGTTGTAATTGGTCGTAACGTGTCTCGTATTTTCCTCGCGTAACGACGTAAATTTTGCGAGGGTCGCAGTTGCTGGCAAGGAGCGCCTTCGGCTCGCATGCTCACAACTATATATGCGATTCCTCCTCCTAGCACACTCATATGACATGGTGTGGGCATAATAAATACGTATACATTATATAAATATATGCCTACTTAACTAGTTCACCCATAGCTTCACCCAGTCCTATAATAGTAAAGGGGGTCCAAGTGGTGAGAACTGTAAGTCCATGGGATGACGACCCTACAATTGGGGATTTTTTGTCCATTACTAAAAAAAATTGAGGGAAACATTTCACTCATGGGTGAGATTCCACCAATATCACAACCCTTGAGTCCTTGAAGTAGACCATCCAAAATAAAAACACAGTGATCTATTAAAAGTAAAACGACTTAACTAATGGAGAAGCGCCATTCAACAAAGACAGTATCTTGGTGCATAAGTTCCTCCTATAATTCTAACTATAATTTGCTGAAACAGCTGTCACTCTCTTTTCAGCCAATGAAAGTGTGAGAAAATGAATATATGATGTGCTGCCCACTTTTCTTATTAATAGTTAATATTATTATTATTATCGTTTATTTGTGCCGTGCCAACATATTCCGTTGCGCTGTACATAGGTTACAATCACTGCAAAAACAATAACAGTATTAACACGTTGTAAAGAATGGAGGGCCCTGTCTTTGAGCTAAGAATCCAGTGTCCAAAGCACCTTGCAAGACTGAAAACTTACAATCTAATACATAGTTAAACATGCAGAAGAATTTAAATATCTGTTCTTCAAGCATCTTAACCAGTCAAATAAGGATTTCATTGTCCTCGCTGATTGGTTAACATGTTAATAAGTTACCTTTATTTGTATTATAGCAGACTGTTTATTTTAGGTATTATATTTTAGAATACCTTTACAGCCATTATACGTTCCAAGTGTTGCTATTTGGAATTTCTCATCTCCCTTCACTCCGGTATATTTCCATATGTTTCACAATAGTGACAAGTGTCATGGAAGAGGTCATACAAAATGGCAGCTGTGTGCTGGAGCTGTCATTCTATAGGCAAGTATATTGACTTTAATATTCATGTAAAATAGTACCGAATTCATCAAAATAAAAATGTCCAGTTGAGATTGCTGTTTAAATGTCACTATTTCACTTGCTTTACCTGAAGTAAACAAAGATAAGTAAACTTTATGGGTAAAACATTAGGTGAACAATCTCAGACTGAAACATCTGCTCTGGTTCCATTAGTGATAGCTCCCACTAAGCAGATGGATACCGAAAGTCAGCTTGCGTAATTGGTAAAAAACGCACAATATACACTTGCCAGTAAACACAACTGATTTCCAGATGGCATGTCAGAAGATAAGTTGATGTCTGAAAGAAGCTGGGATACATGTTTTCACATAAAAATAAATATTACTGTCAAAGCAGAATAATATAGAACTGACTACACAACATGTCACTAAACTAGAACTAGGCACAACTGCCTACACTGCCTACGTGGAGTAGTGGTTCCAAAAATATTTTCTGATCTTCCACTTAAAAGTTGTCTGTTGTCTTGATTGACCACTTTGTTACTGCCAAGGGTCTTCCGAGACCACAAATGCTTTTTCTGCCTGATTCTTTTTCTTTGTATATTTTGTATGCATTTTTATTCATTTTATTATAAATGCTGCTTAATTTTTTTTGTAATCCCAATCGTTCTCTGGCCATCTGAATGAAGGTCACAGACCACTGGTCGTCCACGAACCACAGTTTTGTAACCTCTGATCTAGAGCCACATCATCCCACAAAACAGATGATACTTAACATGTTTCTTGACTTGGTGACACCTTAACTGTTATCTTTATTGGGGTAATTTACTCCTGCATACTTTTCTCCCCTTGTCTAAAGCTCTCTTTTTATCCTTAAATTACCTTGGTAGTATAGCAAAAATACTAATATAAAAAAAAAAAAGCTATGGGCATCAAAACATAATGTTTGATGACTTTGTGTATAGATCTTCTCTGGCCTCAACACTTCCTGATATATTTTAGCCAGAGGTATGGTTGGGGCTTTAAGAATTTGGCAATAACCTCCTTCCGTTGCACATTCTCAGAAGCAGACACTTGCAATTATAACTCACTCATGTCCAACTCTCAGTGACTCTATTGATTGCAGCACTCAAGGCACTTCATTATTTCTCTGGTTATGCTTATCTATACAATTGTAGTGGGTTGATAGTTCCTTCTCCAGAGGATCACAATTTGTCAGACCTCTCTACTATGACATACCCATCTTGAGGGACCCTACATGGTATAGCTTAAGCTTTATTGAGGTACACATGTCCCTTCACCACAACAATGTAGCGATCCAGAAGGGGCTTATTATTTTAAGAAAGTCATGCAACCTATTATAATTGTCGACCTATGAGATGTTGTCATGCTTTGCATGGTGTGTGTTAACTCGGAGCACTTAGGCGACTTAGCCTCCAAACACTTAGGAAATGAGGGATCGCAGTTGACGAACGTGGGACTTAGAAGAAAAAAAACAAGAGATGCGGGGAAATACGAGATAGGAAAAATACAAAGTTAACGACCGAACTGTGCAAAGCAAAAAACACACAAAATACAAAAAAAATTCAACAAAAACATCACACACAGCACAGGGGAACAGCCAGGACGTCTGGGAGTGAGGTGGAACGCAAAGTTGATTTTACCGAGTTTCGGCACTCAAAAATCGGCTAAGCAAGAAAATAAATGATGGCCAAACAAAATGAAAACGAGGCTACACGACCCTGGACCTTGCAAAACAACGCCAACCGCGTACCACTTTCACCCAGGAACGTACAAGGTACAAAATACACTATTACAACGGATGGCAAATGCTTGTGAACCGCGTAGCACATAGAAAAAGTAGGCAATTTTACAACACTAACTTGCAACTAACAACATTACGCATCTAAAGAAGCGCTTTACACAAATAAACCAATGGTTTGCCCTCGCGCACGCAGCCTATTTCTAATACACAGTTGGGACATTCATAACACTCTCTCCTCAGGCCAGCAACAGTCCCACTGGACATTATGTGCTGCAGGACAATAACAAGAGATTGTTACCTCTTCAGGCTATTGACTGTTACATATATTAATTAGAAAAGGGTCAACTATATTCATTTATTATTCAATTATTTCATTAATTAGTATTTTAAAAAAATAGAGAGAGGAGCCAAAGGACACGCGAGGGGAGGCTCATTGCTAGCCAAGCGATGAGCGCCAAAGGTGCTCAGCGCGAGGTTCGCATTGAGCGCCGATGGTCCTTTGAGTATAAAAAGCTTAACATTGTGTGCCAAACATCATTGCCATGGCTTCAAATTTTATTGACTGTCATTTTTTGATGGGCAAGTCGCTAGTGTATATAATAAGGATATTTTGAATCACAGAGAGAGTGATTTGCTAGTTGTGGACGAATACCCGTAAATCTTAGCTTATCTTTGAAGAGGGACATGACTCGCACTCTAGAGAACAGACTGGGGGCTGCATGGGATGGATCTGAGGGCTTTATGAGACCCCCAGGCAGGCCTCCTGGTATATAGTGTCCAACATGTAGCACTACTAGCACAAATAAAAACCAATTTTCTATGACTTATGGCTGAGAGAGCTATAACTGTATTTGACTAAAGCGCGCTCATTATCTCCAGAGTGATCCCACTTAGATACAGAACACTTAACATTCTCAATTCCCCTTGTTTATTGGTCATAAAGTGACATTTTTCACAGCTAGGATGTAATTTTCTCTTCTTTCAACCTGCTATTTCTGTAAATGTTGCCTTTCTGAGACATATTCTGGTTGGTGATGGGTTCATGTCACATGTAACTGGTTTCTGTAACCTATCGATGGGATTCAGGAAGACGCTTCTGGTATCTGTGCTTGTAATAAAGCATTGTGAATGTTTCTCATTCTTGATTTATTTAAAGAGCACTGTGATCAATTTTTATATGCCCTTTTGAAAATGTTCCTAAAAAAGAAAAAAAAACAACCTTTACATTTTTTATATACAATCAGTTACTGCAGGCTTCCATTTTCTTCTCTCATCTGATTATGTCTTCTTCTTTCCCATTGTGCCTAAATGTCCTATATATTCAAATTCTCCTCCCAAAGTAAGAAATTGAACAGCAAACCCAAATGGTCGCTTTCACAGGAGCGTAATTGCTTATGAAAGTAATACAATATTAGATGCTGTATTACTATTTTTTTACATTTACAAATATGTTTTATGTTTTAGTTTTTCAAAATAGTATAGTTTAAGGACCACTGTAGTTCAAGCACAATTGCATATGTTTCAGCACTTTGTTTTATCAGTTTCTTAGGGGTGTGTTTTTATATATAAGTGGAGGAAGGTGGGATTTCACTGAATTTGACAACCACCCCTTTCAACAACACATGACCAATAGATCCTGTTCTCAAACATGTAAATACCCCTTTTACACAAACAACTAATGTATTATTGATGCATCCAACAAAGGCATAAACATTTTTTTTTTTCTAATTAAAAATTATCTTTAGGATTTTCTGCCCAACCAAATCATCTCCTTGTTCAGACTCAAAGTTTTTAAACAAAAATGTTTATCCCTGAAGAAGTCCTTACAGTAGGATGAAACGTGTAGGGATGTAAGCTTTTCCCAGTTTGTACATCTACATAACTGTAATCCCCAGATCAGTACTCCCTTATCTTTACAATAGATAAAAAATGTTTCGGGAGGATGATGATTTTTGTTGAATGTCTTTATCTTTTTTATCCTTGTGAGTATGCATTGGTCAGATTTTAATACCGTATTGCTCCGAATATAAGCCGTACCCGCATATAAGCTGCACCCGTAAAGTTCAAGGGGAAAAAATAGAAAAAAGATAGTACTCAAATATAAGCGGCACACGTAAAATTGGAGAGAAAAAAACTCTCAAAGTGATCAGCCACTGCAAGAAACAGGCTTTCTAATTAGCACTGTAGCTTTTTTTGCAGGTTACAGGCTTTACAGGACGTTAGAATCACTAAAACCGTAAATCGCTATTCAATACCGCAGTCTAAAGCACGAAAATCGGCAACCATAACTCGCAATTGCGCAAACCGGCAGGAATTTTGCATTTGCGAAAAGAAGTCGCACACGTTACAAGCAAAGTTCGCAAATCGGCAATGATTTTTTGACGGTCGCGAATATAAGCCGCACCCTTAACTCGCAAGCTCAAAAATCGGAAAAAAGGTGCGGCTTATATTCGGACCAATACGGTAAATAGTGATACAGGTAGGTGAATATAGGATCCTTTGCATGTGTCTTTAATGTAACCTATATACCGTATTGCTCCGAATATAAGCCGCACCCACATATAAGCTGCACCCGTAAAGTTCAAGGGGAAAAAATAGAAAAAAGATAGTACTCACATATAAGCCGCACCCGTAAAATTGTAGAGAAAAAGACTCTCAAAGTGATCAACCATTGCAAGAAACAGGCTTTCTAATTAGCACTGTAGCTTTTTTTTTTTGCAGGTTACAGGCTTTACAGGATGTTAGAATCACTAAAACCGTAAATCGCTATTCAATACCGCAGTCTAAAGCACAAAAATCGGCACCCATAACTCGCAATCGCGCAAATCGGCAGTAATTTTGCATTCGCGACTAGAAGCCGCACGCGTTACAAGCAAAGTTCGCAAATCGGCAATCATTTTTTGAAGGTCGCGAATATAAGCCGCACCCGTAACTCACAAGCTCAAAAATCGGAAAAAAGGTGCGGCTTATATTCGGACAAATACGGTAACTTAAATACATTATTTTACATCTTTCAACAATCACATTTATAGTTCATTCCGCCCATTCATTTCACTCGTCACCATTGCATGAAAGTGCTCCTTACTTGTAAATTCACAGGAAGTGCCCTCAACCCATGTTCTATTAATATGTTTAAATCCATATTATCATAGTCTCATGTTACCAATACATCCTCTAGTGTGCAATATAAAACCTTAAAAAACACTGGGTTAGTGCAATTATATATACAGTAAATTTAATGGACCATGGACAACTAAAGATAACAAACAATGCTCAGATTTCAAAATATCAATGCTAATTTAAATATGTCCCTAAAATTATGGACATCTTATAAATATATAGGTTACATAATTATCTTATAAAACCATATTAAAATGTCTGACCCTTGACTCTAACTGTGCAGTAAGTACCCTGTAGTGTATTTACAATAGGAGCTCTATTAAAACAGTATTTTAAAAACAGTATGTGTTTTAAAATAAATAAAACATTTTTTTAGCTTTTAAACTGTCTGTCTTATCCTCAAGCAGATTTGTATTTCTCTTTCTACCTGTGTCAACCAGTAGCATAGCCAGCTCTGCCTGTGTGCTGGACTATCATGGAGCTTGGCTGATGTCACTGGCCCTGCCCCATGACTTCATTAGGTAATATCTCTATTGTAACATTCTTAAAGCAAGAATAAGTCACTGGGCAGTGCATTAGCCATCATCGCCCTTCCCTTCTTTACTGAGCCTGTTCAATCTAAACTAAAACCTACTCTGGTCAGACTTTATTTTTAGTCCAGCAAACAGGAAGATCTGACCATGCCCATGGTGACACAGGTAGCAGGACATAGACAGCTCTGTTTGAGGAGAAAACTGACAATTTAAAAGCTTAAGAAAAAACTTTTATTTAACTGCATACAGTGTTTTAAAAAACATATGAGCCTTATAATTGCAAGTAAAGTGGTACTTTCAATGCTGCCATTGCTGTGGTACTTGAAGGCACAATGCCGGTGCAACTAACTAGTTCAAGTTTGTTTTCATTGTGAACACATTTAACAATCACTTTGCCAGCAACAGGTATAGCCGCTGCAACCGTTGCCAGAATCTAATATGGCCGATCTATCTACACTAAGCACACATAGTAAAGCAGGACCTGCATGCTTCATAGAGAGAAAAAAAATATAGAGAGAATAAGACATGACTCCATGTTGTTCAGGATTAAGATACATTTTTATTCGTGTTAAAATATGTATTAACCTATATTCACAGGAAAAACATATTTGAAATAAAAATCCAAGAAACATGCATTAAATAGGAAATGTATTTCATGGTCAGTTCCCCTAAGCTGAGGTATGCTGCTGGTACTTTTCCATTTTCAGTGTTTTTCAACCCTGCCCTTTAGTAAAATCCAAGTTGAATGCCATGCTAGCAAGTGCTTTGTACAGAGCCCTATCTTTTCTGGAGATTACATTATACACAATCTATTTCACAGGTCTTAAAGAAATAAAGTCCCTGTGGGATTTGTGGATCAACGTTGAGGGAATCCATTCCCGCAGTGAACTTTAACCTGCGATTGTAAGAAAACCGCTTGCTGTAAATTTCCTAATTAGTGGAACATGTTCTGAGTCTTAAGATCTTTCAAAGGTTTGACAAGTTTAATTAATCCATGTAATTAATCATCATCACTATTTCGGTTTCATACCTTTGCTCTTCCTTGCACAGTGATATTGTGGTCCTCCCAGGAGAGGATGTGGCAGAGCCTTGGGCGGATTGTGAGAACGTCCATATGAAATAATTGGAGGATTTATGAATAACATGATACTGTGTATAAGTGAATAATGCCATAATAGGGATTATAGCAGTGGCGGAGCTAGTGAATGGACGGATGGGGGGGTTTGTTATCCGGCGCCTACAGGACTTATGGGCATTAGTACTTAAACTGGGCCATTTAGGGCTCCAAAAAAACAATTAGAAAAAAACGTAGCATTTTCTTTTTGTAGTCTTGAACTGCCGGATAGTACTGGTTATGCCAGGTTAGCGGGAGTTTTTTTTAAATGGGGAACTGATGACGGTTGCCGGTTGCTTGAGAGTCCTGGTTAGTTGAATGCCAGATAATCGTGAGTTTACTGTATATATATATATATATATATATATATATATATATATATATATATATATATATATAGTTCACCTTATATTACATCATTCAGGAGTCCCTGCCCAGACAAGAAGACGTGCTACAGGAAGCCCTCAAGAGGAGGATGCGGAGAGGCTCCGCCTGTGCATCATAAACCTGTATTGTCTTGTATTTCCCAAACCTTTTCTATAAAAGACCACTTAAATATTGTGAGGGGCCTTTGTGAACTACTTAATGGTGCTCACCAATTGCAAAGTGCTATTCTTTAAATTACCAATGAAAGACCATAGCAAGAGAGGCCATCTTGTTTTATTAAGACATTGATCATTAATAAAATTCCTAATCAGTAATTTATAATACCAATAGTCAATATTAAATAAATGTTCAAAGATTAGAGTATAAATGACCAGCTGAATGTTTGTCTCCTTCCCGAGAAGATCATTAAGGGGAAGGTGGAGGTGGGGGTGTTGGTGTACCAAAGTGGTGAGGTGTCTATCAAAACTCCCACCTACCGAGTTCCTTTTGGTTTAGAGTATATATTCAATCCAGACAAATCCAACAACACAAGCGTAATCATAATCATATAGGAATGTTTATTATACTTAGCTTCGGCTGTTCAGTAGCCCAAGGCTGAGGGACCCCACCAAAGCGATCGGCTCAGCAAGACGGCAAGAGATAGGAATCAAAGAGCTTGGGACAATCACGTCCAAGGTAGAAGTCAATTCCCATGAGGCAAGGTCCCCATATTTATAGCAAAGCATAAACAGGACATTATACAGATGATTATTGCACAGTTTTGTTAAATAACCAAGGGTGGGACAGTTGATTAAGGTTGTTATAACTTTGTGCATGAAAATTTAGCAGCTACCTGCTATAATAAGCCACCTCATCTCATTAACTTTATAGTAGGTGGATGCCAACAGCAGCTTAGTCTGAACTTTCAAAGTCATTTTTTATGTTGATTGTCACTTTTTTAAATAATTAAATATGAATTTTATTAATGATCGATGTCAAATGTAATCGTTGACCTCATGTTGTTAGGGAATTACAGTGGTCCTTTAATTTAATGTAATCTATACACTTATAAGCACGGTTGATCCATGGACCAACTTAGTGAAGATCAAGGACAGCAGCTTGACAACTTCTGGTATTTTCTGTTCACACACACAATAAAGTGGCAGCTATATATTGATATAAATATATTTCCCTTTGTTGGTGTGTTCATTAATGATATTCTTTTGATTTAGGAAAGTATTAAAGGGACATTAACTGAACCCATTAAATTTACATTGAATTGATTCAGTCTTCCATGCGGTTGGTTGATCATCTCTATTTGCAATTTCAGGATAGAGTAAATATTTCCATTGTTTTTGCATAAACTAATATTTCTTTGGAGCAGGACATCAGGGTTTAAGGTGATTCTTATGGATATAATATTTTTATAACTTATACTTGATAATTAATTTTGGGAGAAAACTATGATATCACTCGAATTAATATTATCTCAGTCGAAATGTTTTCGGCAGTGCTCAGGAAAAATGAGAAATGTGGGGAGGGGTAGCAGCAGCCATTAAAGAAGTAAACTCTGTTTTTAATTTATATTTTCTGGTTAACATTATGCCTTGCTGCTCATGTATTTTTATGTTAATGGTGAACTAATAAATATATACATTGTCACTTTAACGCGATATGGAAGTTTTCTGGAAGTTACTAGGAATATCATACCCCTGTGTATTTAAATACTACACTGCACATCCAGCCCTATAGAGTCTATGGCCCCCGTTTAATTCCAAGCCTGTAATTATCTTCACACTGCCTGTATGTCTGCGGGCTAGAAATTTGTTACAGTTACAGATGTATTTAATTCACTCAAACTCACGAGTACAAGTTCACAGCCCCAACATGCAAACCATGAACCTGTATGTAGCATTTCAGGGCATGATCAATTAAGCAAGCCTGTAAGTTACAATTTAGACACAGCAAATAGTAAATGAGATCGTCACCATGACATCAGTAAAACATGTAGTTTAAACTACTATCAATTAGACTCGCAATCTATCAATGTAGATATCAATGAAAATCAATACCGTAAAGCAGGAGTGGCAATTATTTTGCCAAAGGGGCCACATGAGAAACTGGGGCTGTTGTGGAGGGCCACCTCCAGTGCCATATATGTACAAATATATCACATATAATAGTTGTCAAACTACGAAACTTCGTCATGCTTTGCGAGGGACGCAGTTCCGGCCGCAAATGCGGACCTTCGCAAAGCGAGGGGTTGCATTTGCGGTGGTGGAGGCTCTACGCCGCCTCACAAGCGGTTACAAACACCCACAGAAGCGGGACTTTGAAAAAAAACATCTAACACGCAATGACTAAATACGGACTTATACAAAAAAATAAGAGCCGCGGGACTTAAAGAAAAAAACATTACGAACTTGCAAAAATACGACCATAACGGCCGGACCGCGCGCAGTGAAAAACATTAAAAAAACAATAAATACACAGAAAAATAACATAAAAACCTTACCCACAGCAAGGGGGGACACCCAGGACCTCTGGAAGTGAAGTTACACCTCAATTTAAATAACATTTACAGAGTTTAGACACTTGAAAATCCCCTAAGCGAGAGAAAAAATGGCTGCCGAAAAAAAAAGGAAAACGAGGCTATACGACCCCTAAAGCCACAAAACACCACCAAGCACATACTGCTTTTCCAAAAAGATGTACGAGGTACAAGATCATCCAAGCAAAATTCATCCACACCCGCGTACCACATACACATTCGCCTCCATTTTACAACACTAATTTACAGAATGCGTAAGTACACAGCTACACTAACGGCTTCCCCTCGTGCAAGCAGCCTATTTACACTACACACTGCACACATTGCTGACACTTACACCTCAGCTCCACAACACTGCAAATCTACATTGTATGCTGCAGGAACATCAAAACAGATTGTTAGCTCTTCAGCACAATGCTTCCTGCATATATTAATTACAAATAGGTAAAGTATATTAATGTATTACTTATTTCATTAGCATAAAAAGCGACATATACACACAAACACCAAAAAAACCACTATCACAATAAACACAAAAGCCATTTACTGCGTGCCTCACAACAAGCGCCAACGGTGCCCATAGCACACAAACTACACCAGGGGACAGCCTTGCAATAAGCGCAAAAAGGAGATCAGCGCGGACCTTACAATGAAAGCAAAAGCACCTCTGATAACAAAAAATATAACAACCAAGAGGCTCGCAATGAGCGCCGCAGGATCTCAGACCACCACAAAAATGTCTGTGCCAAAAAGCATTACCTGCCTTACAATTTTATTGCCCCGTCATTTTTGACAGGCAAGTCGCTAGTATATATATATATATATATATATATATATATATATATATATATATATATATATATATACACATATATATAAAACTACATTTTCTGGTCAAACACCACCTGGCCCCCTCAGCAGCACCATTCACATCATTAGGAATTCCCCTCACCTGCTATATAAAGTTGCGGCAGGGGAAGGATACCCAACCACTGAGCAATGGGATCTGGGACAGGGCCTGATGGAGGCTGGACAGCCTGGGGAGCTTTGCTCAGTCACCTCCTCCTGGGTGCCTTAAGATTGTCAAAGAGATACATTGTATTCATAGTCCAAAGAAATATATGATCAGACCTGGGCCCGCCAGCCTCATCCGGCCCACTGGCTGGAAAGGCACGGCCCATGGGCCGTATTTGGCCCCCGAGCCGTAAAACGCCCAGGTTTACCGTAAAGCAACTGTTCTAGACCATATGGACAATTAAATAGGGGTCAAAGTCTGCATACTCGGCAGTACGGCAGACCCATACCGGGACTATTTACTGGAATTTAGGAAGTAAAACAGAGCTTAATAACTCTTCTTAATAAAATAAAGTACATAAAAGTAAATAGATACACAGAGATATTATATATCTAGTAAAATCCAGGAACCTTCCATATCCTTTTAAGTTTACATGTATAAAACATCATGTAGATATTAAAAAACTTTTCTTAAAAAACAAACATGTAACCTAAATAGCTGGCAGTCCTAGGTATAAAGAATCAAGAGAATCGTTTGCAGGCTCTGCTTAGTTTAGTAATAAGAAATCAAGTTGCAAATGTCACCAAGCTATTTCCACCTACCCATCCTGCAGGGGAGAATATATGAGAGGATGGCAGGAGCAGCAGGGGCAATTCCTTCCACCCCTGCAATTATATCCATTAATTCCTTGATAGCTTGAAGGGGATCTCAATACATTGCAGCAATGGGGAATAACAATAGAAATATGAGAAGAGTAATATATAGTGCGTGTTCATGAATATACACCTTTATATAGTTGTCCTATAATATTCTTTTATAAGGCATCCTAAGTATGTTTTTAATAAAATATAATATGTAGAATTGAGATATTTTAATTGTTGGGAAAATACATAGAAAGTCTCAGTAACTACCATGATATATAATGCAAAATGTTAAAGAAACATCATTAAAGAGAACAAAACAAATCAAGTAAAAAAAATGTAAATGTTAAAAATGTATGGACAAGCTTTTATATAACCTGAACAACCTCAAATGGCAATAAAACTCTCATTGTTATTATATCTGGGCATATAGAAATATTTCTAGTATTCTTTCAGTATTTTCAGTGCTAAATCACCCCTGTAATTGTGATTTGGACAATTGAATAGGGGCCAAAGTCTCTATATAATCTGAAGTAGGGCAGACCCATACAGGGACTATTTATTGGAACTTAGGAAGTAAAATAGAGCTAAATAGCTATTCTTAATAAAATAAAGTACATAAAAGTAAATGGATACACATGGATATTATATATCTAGTTCCAAGAACAACTAAGTTTGTAATATTCTGAGAACACTGCCCTCCCTTCCTGCCCTTCACCCACCTGCCCCAATTCAGATTTAATTGATAGAGCCATGGAAAACACCTGCCTTTCCTACTTGCAGATTATCAGCCTTATTAAATTGCGATTCAGAAAATTTAAAAGGCCCCTATTTAAGCACATAGCATATTTTTTTTGCAGAAGTTTTTAGTTAGTGAAGACTTTGCTTTTGGATAGAAGTTTACTAACTAAAAACTTCTGTAAAAAAAAATATGCTATGAGCTTAAATAGAGCCCTTTTAAATTTGCTGAATCGCATTTTAATAAGGCTGTATATTATCTCAACACTAGGGGTCAGCCAACAGTCCCTCCCCTCTACCATTAAAAAAAATCTTTTTAACTTTCACTTCTTCCTGACCCTTGCTATTCCTTATCTGCTACTCTTCCCCAGGTCTCTGCCCTTTTATTCCCTTTAGATTATAAGTAGTGCGTTTGCAGCGTTGTTGCGTGCTTTGGGGAAAAAAAAACACGTTCTGCAAATATTCTAAGCTCAAAACAGGGCCCTTCAATTTCTGAATTTGTTAATATTGTATTTCCATTGTTCTTATCCCTGTACAGTGCTACGGAATATGTTGGCGAGATACAAATAAAAGTTAATAATAATTGCTGGAAATAAAAATGTTCTTAACACATTATTGTCAAAGGACAAAATGTGGAATTTGTTATTGCAGTAAAGACAAATATGAGCAGTATATATATATATATATATATATATATATATATATAGCTTCAGGTTAAATTTTTAAGTGCCCTAAGCGCTATCAGGGCAGCATTTCTAACCAACTATAAAATGATGAAAAGAGTTTGGAATGAGAAAAGTTTGTTTTAACTTCAATACATTATCCTGCAGAGCAGTTTTAATGACTTCAGGGACGGATGTGTACCCCATCTCACTGGCTATTATATCCAATGTTGATTATGTTTTATTAAAGGCATATCTAAGTTTCCTGGATTATGAATGTATCTGATAGAGGAGAATCAGTAGTGAATGAAAACATTTTATTGCATGAAAAATACCAAAATGGGGATCTGCTTGAGGGGAAGTGAGCTAAATGGGGTGGGATCTTAGGAGTATTAAGAGAGACTAGTTGTTGGGAGAAGTGCTCTTAAGGGGAATGGAGCTGCCACGAGCCCCCCCCCCATTCAGTCTCTCTGGAGTCTATATCTGCTAAAGGATGATGCAGCAGCAAGCACATGGATACAAAACTATATTAATATATAATCCATAATATATATATATATATATATATAATACTAGATGCAACTTATACTTTCATAGGGCCCTGGCTTGTTTTTTTACCACTATTCTTTTAAAGTATATTTTATATTCTTCACTGAAGCATCCCATTTCTATGAAGAATACAAACCGCCATAGTTATATTCCATAATGAGTTTAATTATACTATAACTCATTGATGTTTAAATTATCCCTTGTCATCATGTAATTGAACGCATGCATTTATTCCCTAAACTGTAAGCATTATATATAGCCTGAAGACATTTTAATGCTTCTCATAGACCTTTCTATAATAACTTCATTCTGCCTCAAAACTTTCCCAGAAAATATATATTATAATATGTCTCCTGGCAGACCCGTGGAACAGTTTGAAAATGGAAAAATGTACTAATAATGTATAATGCAGCACAAACAATGTTTAGTATAATGTATCAGGAATAATTTACTTTAGAAAAAATGGCTAGTACAATTTAAATCAGTTTTTCAAGAATAACTTTAAGAGACAACATGATTTTTGGAGAGTCCTGGTATTTATGATCCATTTTATTCATACACAATTTGTGAAAAAGTCTACTTTCCTTGCCATATATATCCCAAGTGCATATTCTGATCTCTTCCAAAGCCCATCTATACCCTAAAGGCACCTATGTAGGTAGAGTGCCGTAGGACATTAGCTGTGTGGAGTTGTGTCCTAGCCAATCATCTGTCAGTATCACGACTGCTTCCCAAGCAGCTTTGTCTCAGCCAGTGAAACAGATACAATGTTGTAGCTGCCTCTGATTGGCCACAACAAATTATGACTTTTACCCTAATTTCATTTGGATTTTCAGGGGTGTTCCTTCTTAAAATGAACTGCCTGAAAACTGAACAAATTTTGCAAATTTTAGGGTAAGTTTATTAATGTTTATTTGGGGATTTTTTTCATGCAAACAAATGTTTGCATACATTACTGATGCTCCTTTATCAGATGCATTCATAATCCATGAAACTTCCATATACCTTTAAAGGGATAAGTAAGTGAGCTGGGTTTCAAATTCATCAGTAACAGCTATTGATTAGTAGAAAAATATGTATTATATTGAAAATGTTAATGTACTTACATATTTATATGCTAGATACTAATATCTTGATGTGCATACCCCTAGGAAGCTTAAATAAACTGTACCCTGCAGGGTACACAGTGTGTGACCTCTAAAGGAAATGATGGTTGTTGGGGTCACAGCTGAAATTGCCCATAAGGAGACAGGCAGAAAGAAAAAAAACAGACAGCAACTGCTTTCTCCTGATTGGCCAACACAATTTTGTATACTAGTTTAGCCTGGGTTTGGAGGGTGTTAACCCTAAGAAATTAAGATATTTTGCTAACTTCAATGTAAGTGGTTAAATGCTTATTTTGGTATTTTTTTCATGTAAAAAAATGTTTTCATACACTACTAGTTCTCCTCTATCAGATGCACTCAGAATCCAGCTCATCTACATATCCCTTTAAGCATGATAGTGTTTCATATATAGGTGGTTTCAGAGGGAATATGTTGCTGTACGTTGTGTTTCCATCATATAAAAGCTATATATATGAGCTTAGCTCTGGCCTGAGGTGTTTAATATAAAACAATATTGGAATAGAGACATATACTGCATTTTCTGTCAATAAAACATGAGCAGAATTATGTGAAAATGATGTGAAATTCAATGTTATTATTGGACACTCGTCTCTAGTGGCCCCAAAAATCCCAGCAATAATATTTCTTGTTCTCTATAGCTTGACATCTTTCTTATAACTACCATTACATTTGATATAATGTAATATGTAATAATAAGCATGCCTGCTGACAGACCATAATAATAAGCATGCCTGCTGACAGACCATAATAATAAGCATGCCTGCTGACAGACCATAGTGATGATAAGCATGCCGAGGATTGTCCAAGGGATTTATTTTGCACAGCCATTTTGAACCATGTTCTCATCTGAAGCTGTAGGGTTCAACATTATTACATTATTTGTGGAATATAAAACATATTTTCTTGTAGTTTGTTTTGTAGAAAATGTTTTTTATGTTTAGTACTATAGTGTGAGGTCAGAAATTGGCAGTTTTCCTATAAGGATATTGTATCGAGGAAAGGAAATATTCTCCAGAGAGTATAAAAAGATATCAAAGTACTCTTGTTGGCCTTTTCGGTGGTTGCTACATCAGCAGATTATGTTACAGAAATTTCAGTTTTTAGTAAGTCACAAATAGTTGTTGTTTTTAAAAAGAAAAAATGTATTCAAATATATTTTTTAATTAGGAGGATCTGCAATTGTCCTGTTATAAACTGAATATTGGGGTTGTTATTGTCCAGTCATTCAGTTGTGTGCGACTCTCTGTGACCCTATGTACTGCAGCATGCCATGCACATCCGTCAGCCATCGCCCCTCTGAGTTCCCTCAAGCTCATGTTCATTGCATTAATGACCTCATCTATTCATCTCCACCGTTGCTGTCCCCTTCTTGTGCGTTCAGTCTTTAACAGTATCGGAGACTTCTCTAGGGAATCTTGTCTTCTCATGATATGGCCAAATTATTTGAGCTTTACCTCATGATCTCCCATTTCACATAACAGATTGTCTTGATTTCCTGCAGTACTGATTTACAGGATCTTCTTGCAGTCCAAGGGACTCTAAGTAGTTTTCTCCAACATTCCAAAGATGTCAATTCTACAGCGCTCAAAACACACCATTGTTGATAATGTAATATCTTTACTTTTTAATAGCTTTTCCACACTTGCTATAGCTTTCTTCCCCAGAAGCAAACATATTGTAATTTCATAAGTACATAGTGTTATAACACATTCTGCACCTCCTTCAAGTCAACTTCCTCTCTATCAATTTCCTTGAAAGCGCTTTGGACCATCTCACTCCGCAACCACTGCCCTCTTTGCATGATCTATACGCCAACGCTTAATGTTGTTTGAACCATTGAACTATTCAGCAACTAAATATAATTCTAGGCTATGCTGCTTTGTTTTGTTCACCTTTAAGTGTACATCTTTGGTAACTTTGTAAAGCCCATTTGACAAAAATACTATATAAATAAATAAACAAACAAATGTTAAATGGCTATATTTATGAGTTACTGTAATACAGGGAGTTTGTAGCAGTCAAACATGAGTCTCATGAATTGGATAATATTCCAATAAAATAGGTACAACTGTACAGTACAGGCCGCTGTTATTGTGCATTATGCATATAAGTAACTGGTAAATATTTCCACTTTGCACAAATGTTATCTGATTAAATAAAGAACAGCCTATTCAGTCATTCTTTGGTAATATCATTTATTTTTGAGATTTTAAATGTCAAACCAGAGGAGATGTATCAAGATAAATAACAAAAAAGTACATTTCCTCTGCAATACATTTTATAAAGACTGGTAAACATGGGTAGAGAGTTTATATATATATATATATATATATATATATATATATATATATATATATATATATATATATATATATATAGGGAGGGGGATTGAGGATGGGGAAGTTGAGGAGGGGGTTGAGGATGAGGAGGGGGGTTGAGGAGGGTGATAAGGGAGGGTGGAAGAGACACAGGGAAGGGAGAGGGGGGAAGAGACACAGGGGAGAGAGAGGGGGGACACAAGAAAAGGGAACACAAGAGGGGGACATAGAGGGCACAAGAGGGACACAGGGGGCAACACATTTCCCACCCTCGGCTTATACTCTAGTCACTCATTTTACCCAGTATTTTGTGGTAAAATAGGTGCCTCGGCTTATACTCGGGTTTGCTTATACTCAAGTATATACGGTATATATATATATATATATATATATATATATATATATATATATATAGTAATTTAGTAATATATAGATTAATAATGTGTATTGCAGTATGAGACCTTTTGTATTGGACAAACGACTTACCGGTATTTATCAAGTTTCCAGCAATACTATATATATATATATATATATATATATATATATATATATATAAATATATATATATATATATATATATATATATATGTGTGTAAAATATTCAGATGATTTTATATTTCTCTTTACAAAATATAATTATATGAATAATCAATGAACAAAAGCATCTGCCCTTTTATTTTTTATAATTTATTCCAAATTATTCTTTACTTAGACACCTATTTTCTTTTATCAGTCATTTCTGTCTGTTACTCTTTCAGGCTGTTACTGCTATTGAAAGCTCTGCCAGCTCTAGATGCCAAATTACCCCTCTGTAGATATAAACTTTCTGTTCAATCAATGTAATTTTATAATATTGCATATCATGACAGACATATAATATTCCTTAATTTGGGTACATATCATTAGTAATTTATTGAGCCTAGTTATTCAAAAGATCTTATTATACATGTTGGGATCCATTGGTCCTTTAAAAGACCACTGTAATAAAAAAATAACATTATCCCCTATTTAAGCCACGGCCATAAAACAATTTTAGAGAAAATCTTTATTTTTTAAGTTGTTTACATGTAAAGCATAAATGTTGCCTACTTTAAACTCTTCTTGAAGACTGAGGGGGTGTTTATCTTATCTTTCAATAGAGAGATGGATAAGAGAGGAAGGAAGAGGGAGACGGAAGAGGCTTTCTCTTATAACTAGTCTGACAATAAATTCAAGCAATGGTGTTGAGTCATTCAGTAGGTCTACTAAGACATTCTTTTGGAAACGATATAGCCTTGACTCCCTTCTAAAGACATCCTTTATTGAAGGTCAACCTGAGACCCTCTCACATCCTGATAAAACTGAAGTTATATGGGAAATATTTTCTATAATCCGTCCGCCACAAATTGTCAGAATGATGCACATTAGCTTTGCAATGATCGACGCCTCCAGCAGTTTTGGTAAGATGACCTTGAAGCCCACTCCGCACCTCACTTGATCAGAAGTCTGTCTGTATCTATATATAGACTGAAATAAGAAGCTAAAAATAGCAGTTAATAGAGTGTACTGTAACGTGCCGCGATTCCTGATCTCCAGCTCCATTATCAGACACGTCTTTTCATTATATGATATTTAATACAGAATAATCATAGAAGCTTTTTATTAACTACATTGTTTTAGGACGCTTGGCTTTCCAGGAGTTGCAAGTGTATTAAAATAAAAAAAACAATTCTTATGTAGTATAAAATACTAGAAAATATATTATCTCACAGTAATGGCCCAAATAATGGCTATGTTGTCTACAATCAGCTATAATTGAAAAAAAAAATCTAAATTATTATTAGCTAATTAATCTTTATTTTTTTTATTTTATGTACAAATTACTTTTGAAGGCTCCTTCTACCTGGCTAAGTTTTATATCACAGGTGATTAATTAAAACAGTGAGGGGATTAGCAGGAAGAACATGTCCAAGTGGTTGGCCATATCAGTTGAGTCATCAACATGCAACATGCTAATCTTCTCAGAGTATTTACAAATCACCTGACATATGAGACCCAACCCTAGTTTGAGGATCTTGAACAGTAATTTCTGGCTAAAAAAATAGAAATGTTCAAGGTCAGTTATCTAATAAGAGTTTAGATTTTTTTTACATAACTACTATTTGAATATATCGCTCATCTCATCTTGTCTACAGTAATTTGATACTTACTACCCTCACCAGGAACTGCATATCCCGTCCATCATGAATGGCTCCGCAAGACTCATCAACCTTACTCACCATTCTCCTCTCCGTTGATCTCTCTGCTGGCTCCCCATACTCTTCAGAATAAAATTCAAAATCTTGACTCTTATATACACAAAAAAATAACAAACATCCTGTAGGAAAATTTTTATATTATACTTTATACTTTATTTGGAACTTTCCAGAATGCAGTGTTGCCTGGTCATTGCACCATACATGGTCTATATATATTAAGAAAGTTGTTGGTTCCAGAAGCTGACAGGCTGTTAGTCTGTTGGCTTCTTAGATTAAGTAAAGTGTAAATTGTACATGAAAATTACATTGAGGAGTATTAAATAAACATAGTTTTGTTCTCAAAATTATTTGCCCATTTTCCACTGTTTAAAACAGCATATGTTGTGTATTTTCCCACAAACAAGAGATTCCCAATAGTTGGAAATGCACTGGTGTACTTTTATGTGCGTTATATTTTATGTAAGTGTTGTTGTGAAACATATGGCTTTATGTGAAAAACATAAGAAAAAGGAAATATTTTAGAACTCCCCAGTCTTTAAGGGTTTACTGAGACCCCACCAAGTCTGAGGATCTTTCTGGCTAAAAATAGCAATGTTTAGATATTTTTTAAATAATAACTAATTGCATATATCCAGTAGAGAAAAAAATATAAACATATTGTGGGAAAATGCATTTTTTATATTTTTACATTATACTTTATTTGGAATCTTCTCCCAGAATACAGTGCTGCCTGTTCATGGCAGCACACATGAAAGTATACATTAAGAAAATGGGTGTTTCCAGAACCTGACAGTCTGTAAGTCTGTTGGCTTCATGTAAATTTTACATGAAAATTACATTGAGGAGTATTAAATAAATCTAGTTATGTTTTCAAAATGCTTTTCCTATTTTCAAGCTTTTAAAACGGCATATTGTACGTATTTCCCACAAACAAGAGATTTCCAGTAGTTGGAAATGCACTAGTGTACTTTTATGTGCATTAGATTTGATGTAAGTGTTGTAGTGAACCATATGGCTTTATGTGACAAACATAAGTAAATGGAAATATTTTATAACTCCCCCGTCTTTCAGGATTTAATGAGATGCCTTTCCACCAGAAGATGCTTGGTTTCCAGACAAGATGCTTGCATAGCAACGCCTATTATTTTTTCATTAAATGGACAATTGTTTTTCCACCAACATACTGCGCTTTATTTGCAAACATTCATGTAATTGGGTGTTCTGTGACTTCCTAACAGATGGGTAGTGCAGCTGTCTCCCTATATCTCGTCCGCTCTTTCACAGCTCAAGCTTTTTTTTTATCACTTATACCTTGAACGTTTCTTATTACCGAATCTTTAACATTTGAAGCTGTGCATTGGCAAGAAAACTAATTTAGTTTTTTGGACATCTTTCAGTTCTCTTACAAGTCACTTATTCACTAATGTTTTCAATATTATATGCAAATTCACAGGTTTAAGCAGCCTATTTAAATTGCAAAAAATACATCCAATAGTGTAATTGCCAGTGGGGCAAAATGGGACTGAGTTATTAATGAGCTTTAAAAAAATGTAGAAAACATTTTTCCTTTATATGTTAGGTTCAAGATTTTTTAATTTTATTCAGGAAGCTATGGGAAGCCAGTGAAGTGACTGACCGAGAGGTGCTGCAGATACTGGGCATGGGGTATGGTAGATGAGTCTAGGAGAGGCATCATTATGGATTGGAGTGAAGACAGACGCATGATGAGAAGGCCAAAAAGAAGTGAGTTGCAGTAGTTGAGGCAAGATATGATGAGAGAATGTATTAGAATTTTAGCTCTCCTGTGTAATATGGTGACGTATTTTGGAGATTTTGTTAGATGAAGGCGACTGGTTATTGATTATATGTGAGGATTGAAAGAGAGGGCAGGGTCCAGTAGAACCTCGAGACAGTGGACCTGGTAAGTGGGAGTGATGATGGCATTGCCAGCAGTGATGGGTATTTAAGGAGTGAAAGCTGTGGTAGAGGGTGGGAAGATTAGAAGCTCAGTCTTTGACATGTTGAGTTTGAGTTGACCTGCCGACATCCAGGAGGATTTGCTAGAGATGAAGTTGTCAACTTGAGCTAGAAGAGAGGGGGATAGGTCCATTGCTATGAGACATATTTAAAGTGTCATATGCATGAAGATAATTCTGAAATCCAGTATGTAGAGATGGAGAAAAGGGGGGGCCTAGGACTGAACCTTGGGGTATGCCAACAGTCAGAGGAAGCAGCGAAGAAGAGGTGTCAGAGAAGGAGACACTAAAAGTTTGATTTTCTAAATAGCATCCATACCATGAGAGAGTTGTGTCAGAGATATCACGGGAATGAAGAACCTTGGAGAAGTAGAGGATGGTCAGCTGTATTAAAGGCAACAGAGAGATCCAGGAGAATTAGTATAGAGAAGTGACCCTTTGACTTGGCAGTAGGCAAGTCATTAGGTACTTTAGAGAGCTGACTCTGTGGAGTGTTTGACCGGAAGCCAGACTGGAGGGAAGATGGAGGAAAGAAATTGGCGTAGGCAGACTAATCACTCAAGTAGTTTTGAAGCTAAGGGCAGTAGAGAGATAGGGTGATAGTTGGATGCTTTAGAAGGGAAGCTCTGAGGAGAAGAGACCTCTTATGCTTTTGCACTACCATGTGTTATTGTACTTTTATGTCACATAATCACTGTAAATATGTATTTTCCGGTTGGGGATTGTGGCAAATAAATTGCTGGGGCTTTATAAATAAAGGTTAATATTATTATTATAATTAGTAATAATCATAATAATAATAATAATAATAATATATTATCACTTTAATTTATAGTAAAGCTGGGTTTTTAATATTTAGTTTTTATTAAAGTTTTTATTGCCTTATTAAATGTGTATATGTTTGCTTATAGACAATGTTGTCACATTTACCAATGGGAACCTCATCAGTGTTATTATATGTGGTCCTTGGCTCCAAATATTATTAAACTGAGGTTTCCACCTGGCATATTTTCTTGTGTTTTTTGGAAATGTTTAGGCTTCTGGTCACAGCCAATATGCTGCTATCAATGTTCTAGACCTTACATTTTGGGTCCATGTTTTGACAAATTTCCCCATCTATCTCAACATGTAGGGCAGTTTGCCATAAAGTTATTTAGGTTGTTGCTATAATAACTATAAGGAGTTTAAGATGATAGAACTAAGAGCAACAGTGGCTAACAGATGTGCCTGGTGTGCAGTAGTCCATGGGGTCACATACAGTCAGACACGACTGAATGACTAAACAACAAAACAACAATATGTATGAGATTGTGCCTGGGCCATCTCTATTGTGTAGACACCAAAGGTACATGATGGTGGGGTTGAATAATATCTGATCTTTTTATAATGTTTGATCCTTCAATTTTGGGTCCATATGATTTGATGGTGGGGTTGAATAATATCTGATCTTTTTATATTGTTTAAACCTTCAATTTTGGGTCCATATGGTTTGATGGTGGGGTTGAATAATATCTGATCTTTTTATAATGTTTAAACCTTCAATTTTGGGTCCATATGGTTTGATGGTGGGGTTGAATAATATCTGATCTTTTTATAATGTTTAAACCTTCAATTTTGGGTCCATATGGTTTGATGGTGGGGTTGAATAATATCTGATCTTTTTATAATGTTTAAACCTTCAATTTTGGGTCCATGTGGTTTGATGGTGGGGTTGAATAATATCTGATCTTTTTATAATGTTTAAACCTTCAATTTTGGGTCCATGTGATTTGATGGGGTTGAATAAAGCCTGATCTTTCATAATATCTGATCTTTCAATTTTGGGTCCATATGGTTTGCCAATTAGTTATATAGGTTAATATTTTAATATCTATAAAGAGTTTAAGATGATGGAGCTCAGAGGGGCAGTGGCTAATAGATGTGCCTGCTGTGCTGCTGTCCATAGGGTCACGACTGAATGACTAAACAACAATATGTATGAGATTGTGCCTGGGCCATTTCTATTCTCTAGACATTGAAGTTCAAAGATGGTGGGGTTGAATAATACCTGGTCTTTCATGTGATGTTGCATGTAGTGTCTTAGTTTATAGAAGCTTAAGATCCTTCTAGTGTCATGGGCGCTTCCATCTTGGACTGGAGTGTCAGGTCTTATCGTACTGGGACTTGCCTTTCCATTTAATTCCATTCAGGTTCTCATCTGGCAGTATTTGAATAGAACTTAATAGAGATATTATCTACATACAAGGTTCATTATTGTTTGTGTGGCATTATTATGCAAACATGAGCCTTGGGAATAATAATTAGCTGCTAAGATGTGCCAGTTTGTAACACAGTCTGCTCGTTTTGGTCTGTACAAAAGTGTCCCCCCACAAATACTTAGCACATTGAGACATAAACAATGCTGGATATCTCAAGAAATACTTAATGTTGAGAAAAACTGGTAGTAGAGTATATATAGACCGTTTCCAACTCTTTCAGATGTTCTTGGGGTGACAGAGTCCCTTTAAGGGTGGCTAATTTTTCAGCAGCAGAGTTTTTGTATAATGCAGTGTCTGACTAACAACAAACATGCTTCAAAATGAAGAATAAGTAATTTCCGGTGTGAGGATGAGAGAAGGAGCCTCTGATTATCTCTCCATGTGTTGCATCTCAGATCCGATCAGATAATTTGATTCATAACTCAACGGATTAGACTGGAGCAAAAAACCAATGTAAGTTTGTGATGTCTGAATAATGAATTGTATGTTAAGTGAATCGGCGCATAGTAATTCATTTTCTTTTATGGCTATAAAAAGAAGATAAAGTAAGAGGCTGACCTGACTGTAAGGAAGTGACTCACTCATGCCCTTATCTTCTCAGTGGGATTTGGTGCAGTATCAGATGTTCATGAATAATTTATATTCTTTTTCTGTCTGGCAATGAGTAAAATATGTGCCTCTCCCCCAGAGCCTGTTTATCTTCTGAGTAGAACATGTTGGAGAAGAAAGCCATTATTGATCCTCTCCTGGGACGCTGGCCCTTTTATCATCTAGTGGCCAGTGCTTAAAGGGACACTACCTTATAACTATATTTGTGAAGTGTTTATAATCAGGAAAATTGCTCAGGAACTAATTAAAGGACCACTAAATGCCATAATTATAAAGCTAGTTTATTCAATTATGCATTGACCATTCATATTTAATGATTTATAATAATATTATTCAATATTAAATACATTTCCAAAGATTAGAGTTTCCCCCTTCAGCTAAGCTGATTGTCTCCACCCTAAAATGGTCTGGAAGGAAGGAACGTTTGGCTGAGAGAGAGGTCCGAAAGAGTTTTTACCATTCACTAAGTTCCATTTTTTTTTTCTGCTTTAGATAAAGAAAATATAGTTTGAACAGCCTATATAATAAATAAATATGAATTAATCAAATCGATTAATAAATGTAAAGACGCAATAAAGAAAACAATATATATATATATATATATATATATATATATATATATATATATATATATATATTACTTTATATATAGTGGGCAAAAGAGCCATAGAAGCCTCCACCATACAGTAGTATATTTGTGTTCACAGTTGAATGTCTAAAACAAGTTAAACCACTTGTTTCATGTCCCAAATTTCTGACAAATACAGTTATCACACTGCACTCTGGGAACCTTGGTAATGACATGCAAATGTGCCCACAAAGTCTTTGCTCTTGCAATCCATTGCTTAAGGGAAGCCATGTTCAATATGGTTATGGATTGCAAGAGCAAAGCCTTTGTGGGCACATTTGCATGTCCTTGCCCAGGTTCCCAGAATGTAGTGTAATAACTGTATTTCTTGTAATTCTGGGCATGAAACAAGGTTTTTAACTTGTTTTAGACATTCAAATGTGAACACAAATGTACAATTTATTTACTATATATATATATATATATATATATACATACACTGTGTGTGTGGGACATGCAAATGTGCCTACAAAGGTTCCGCTCCTTAATCCAAATGCCATTACAAACATTGCTCCTTTTAAGCATATGCCTGCTGTATTACACAGCTTTAAGCAAAGCCCAGGATAGAATATGCAAAGGACGGGAAATCTACCCACTGACAATGCGGTTTCAAGGTTACTGTTGTTGTTCAGACGTGTTTGACTCTGTGACCCTATGGACCGCAGAACGCCAGCCATATCTTATCTCTGGTTGTGCTCATCCCTAAGGTTTTCTTGGCAAGGATACTAGAAAGGAGTGTCAGTTCCTCCTCCAGTAGACCGCAATTTGTCTGATCTCTCTGCTATGACCTGCCCATCTTGGGTGTTACTACATGATATAGCAAATATATATTTTTTAACTTAAAAGACTTCAGATATAGTTTTAAACATCCAGATCTGTAATAATGTACAATAAAGTCATAAATATCTTATCATGCATTTAAAAAGTACATATTAATCTTTACAATTTTAATTTTTGCTTGAATTAATTAGTGATCTAACTTAAGTAATTTTACTTTTTATCCTAAAAAAAAGTCCATCTGAAGACTTCAGCAGGACCTGCTCCATCCTCCTCAAGGCTTTTTAACAGGGGCGTTACTAATCCACTAACTATACAGTTGTACATAGGATGGACCCTAGATTTATTTTGGATTTAACTATAGATCTAAATCTACACACAGAATATTTTTTTTTTTTGCGCCTTATTTATACATTTTATGTGTGCACCCTTGTAGTTTAGAAATGACTGGAGTTTTAGATGTTATTTGTACGTGCAGATGTGAGGGTATACATTAATATTAAAAGGACTCTAACACCTCAAAACAAGTTGGTTCCTTCTTTAATAGTGTGACATAGCCCTCCGGGGAAGTTTATGAGAGCCACAGACTCTGTAAAGCTATTTTCCCTGAGAAGGAATGCAGGATTTAACTTTCCTGCTCAGTTAATTAGCTGCACCTGGGCAGCCCTGACTTAAGACTGGACTGGAGCATGGGAGGGGCTACTTATGGACTTATTGTTTACAGTTTGTCAAACCTTGAGAACAACACACACAGTGAGACGGCAGCCTGCAGCTTATGACTGCTTGGAGCAGAGTGTAGACCTGGAAATCTGAAGTAAAGAGGCCAGTGATTGGTAACACTATTACACTAAAACTATTGGAAAGTTTGTTTTGCTCCACACAGGTTTAGCTGGATGACAACTAGTTAATGAGGGAACAGTATATTAAGTTAGTGCTTCAGTGGATACTAGGCCTATTGTTTTCTTTGATTTGTTTTAGTTTGTTATTTTTGTATCACTGGCTAAATTCTAGTAAAACTTGGAAAAGTACCGTATTTTTCTGTGTATAAGACGACCTTTTTTTTTTACAATATTTGGGCCTTTAAATTGGGGGGTTGTCTTAGACGAGGAATACAGCAGAGGGACCTTGCCTGAGACGCTAGATGGCGCTGTCTCAGTCCCTCCTCTGCTCTCCCCACTCTCTCCAGCCCTTGCTCGCTGCTCCCAGCTGCCCACCCACCCCATGCAGAGCCTTCTCGGGACACCAGGAGCAGCTATTATTTAGTATTCAGTAGTCAAACATGTGCATAATAATGTCACACAAATGATGCTCCATACCTCTAAAATGTTTTAGTTTAGAAATAAATGGCTAATACAATATATAGCCAGAATTCATGTTCAGTGGTACATTGCTCATTCCAGTGGCAGGTATAGTGAATTGAGGGATCCCGGCATTTTCCCTACATAGTTTCCTGTAGGAGTCATTAAAACTGTCAAAAATATTTGTAAATATTTGGAGGTGGTCAGATCACCCCTAGATACAAATACTTTGCCCATCTCTCCAACTAAAGTAAGAGACACCCATTACTACAGGTAGCAGAGGGCCTCTATAATGTTATGGGCTCTTTACCCCTTGCCCCTAATAACGCAAGAGACACCCTGTATTACAGGTAGCAGAGGGCCCTATAATGTTATGGGCTCCAGTTCTTTGCACCTGCTTCACCAGCAGTAGATCAGACACTGGTGTGGTCGTAGCTGATGTGTCATCTTTTTGGTTTCCCTAAGTACCAAATTACGTATTCTTTTCTTGTATGGTGCTACCAATCTGTCAGTATTTCTCCAGTTACCTTGGCTTTATGTCTGTCCTGGTCTTCCTGCCTTGGCTTCCATCAGCCGTCTAATAGCCAAACACACTGCATTGGTCTGGAGCGTCGCCCATCGTTAGCTGCTCATTTGTATGAATGAAGCAGAAACTCGGCAGCCTGCCCATCTCTCACAGTATCTCTAAGCTTTTATCAATGGAGTCTACTGTTTATCAGATCAGTAACGAGTCTGTGATATCCTATTACTGGCCGCTAATTCCTTCTGATATAGAGGTCATCCTGGTGCTTGTTTGTCAGCACTTTACCTCCGTATCACAAGGACATCCACACTCACAGCCACCACCTACAAAGACCAGAGTAGTGTCCATACACACTCACAGCCACCACCTACAAAGACCACAGTAGTGTCCATACACACTCACAGCCACCACCTACAAAGGCCACAGTAGCGTCCATACACACTCACAACCACCACCTACAAAGACCACAGTAGCGTCCATACACACTCACAACCACCACCTACAAAGACCACAGTAGTGTCCTTACACACTCACAGCCACCACCTACAAAGACCACAGTAGCGTCCATACACACTCACAGCTACCACCTACAAAGACCACAGTAGTGTCCATACACACTCACAACCACCACCTACAAAGACCACAGTAGCGTCCATACACACTCACAACCACCACCTACAAAGACCACAGTAGTGTCCATACACACTCACAGCCACCACCTACAAAGACCACAGTAGCGTCCATACACACTCACAACCACCACGTACAAAGACCACAGTAGCGTCCATACACACTCACAGCCACCACCTAAAAAGACCAGAGTAGTGTCCATACACACTCACAACCACCACCTACAAAGACCACAGTAGTGTCCATACACACTCACAGCCACCACCTACAAAGACCACAGTAGGGTCCATACACACTCACAGCCACCACCTACAAAGACCACAGTAGGGTCCATACACACTCACAGCCACCACCTACAAAGACCACAGTAGGGTCCATACACACTCACAACCACCACGTACAAAGACCACAGTAGGGTCCATACACACTCACAGCCACCACCTACAAAGACCACAGTAGGGTCCATACACACTCACAACCACCACCTACAAAGACCACAGTAGTGTCCATACACACTCACAACCACCACCTACAAAGACCACAGTAGGGTCCATACACACTCACAACCACCACGTACAAAGACCACAGTAGGGTCCATACACACTCACAGCTACCACCTACAAAGACCACAGTAGGGTCCATACACACTCACAACCACCACGTACAAAGACCACAGTAGGGTCCATACACACTCACAGCCACCACCTACAAAGACCACAGTAGTGTCCATACACACTCACAACCACCACGTACAAGGACAACTGTAATGCTCACACACTTTACTTTAATTTATTCATGTGTTAATACTTTAATTTAATTTGGGGTTTAAAATTATATAAAAGAATTTGGATTTTACAAGGTATATAAGAAGTCCCTTTAAACTCTGTTTTTACAACCTAAAATAAAATAAAAAATCCCTGCTTGGGTCTGCCCACTGCAGCTTATCCATATAATGTGCTGTACTTGCTGTGCTGTGTCCCATACTAACCAATCAGTGACCATCTCTCAGTAATATTCTGCAACATGCTGCTGAGACGTGGTCTCTGATAGGCTAGGACACCACACTGCACTTCCAGCTCTACGGAGTCTGTGTCTGCACTGAGAATTAATTTTATTTGAACAATCAACCATTTTATAAAGGGAAGCAGATGGTTTGACAATAGCTGGAAGTATTATCCGTAAATAAATACTGAGAGCAGTATTGCAATTTTACATAGGAATTCTTAGCCAATAAATGTCCATTTTGCAGCAGGATTGGCTACTATGCACAACTATTACTACAGCACTGTGTCTTCATGAGCTCCAGAGGACAGACCCAAGCAGGTACTATTTGTATGATTTTAATAAAATAAAGTACATAAAAGTAAATGAATACACAGGTATATTATCTAGTAACAAAAACAAAGTTAGAGGTGCTCACTCAGAGAACGAACCAACCTTAATAGGTTAGTTCTATGGACATGATAACCCACTCTGAGAGCAACGTCTTTTAGCCACTTGTGCCCTTCACAGGAAGAAATATCCTGTAGTATATCAGGCTGGTCCCACTCAAAAGAGTGACCCAGCCCCGAAATACCAGGCAATTCTACCCTGAGCAGGAGAAACAGCAAACCCCAGACACGTTTCGGCCTTTATGGGCCTCGTCAGTGAGGTGCAGCTGAACTCCTTAAGGCACAGTGAGCAAGGGGTCCACGTCTGGAGTCCCCTATTACCCTTAGGGAGGCTAACCCCTAAGGGTAATTTGCATAAACAAAAAAACTAAGTCAGAGGCACTCATCAGAGAACGAACCAACCTTAATAGGTTAGTTCTATGGACATGATAACCCACTCTGAGAGCAGCCTCTTTTAGCCACTTGTGCCCTTCACACAGAGAAATACTCACTAGTTTCTCCTGTTCAGGGTATAATTGCCTGGTATTTCAGGGCTGGGTCACTCTCTTGAGTGGGACCAGACTGATATACTACAGAATATTTCTCTTGTGAAGGACTCAAGTGAGTGAGCTAAAAGAGGTTGCTCTCAGAGTGGGTTATCATGTCCATAGAACTAACCTATTAAGGTTAGTTTGCTCTCTGATTTGAGCACCTCTGACTTTATGGATTTTACTAGATAATATAAAACCACACACAAGGCACAGGCCTAGGGCAAGACATTCTCAGGCTGATGCAAGTAGTGCAGTGTTATGGAGCGAATATGTATAATTCTGTCTGTAAGTACCCCTGACTTTTCTTGACATAAAATATACCTACATAAATATACATACACTTATTGTCTGATTAGAATGGAGACAGAGCATAGCGGACCAACATTAAAGGGCCTCTGTAGTCCAAAACTTTATGTCACGTATTTAAAAGAACATGTCTTATACATAAAAAAAATGTAGTTTTGCATGTAAAAGTAAAATATATATAAAAAAAATACCATTAAAGCATTAGAGAAAGAGATCTCTGCCTTTATCGTACAAGTGCATTGAGAGGAAGTATAAATCAAGTTTCATGAAGAAAGTTTTCTGATCTGATTTATATTCAACTGTATGGGCATTCAAGCACAAATTTGATTATGTCTAGATACACATAAAGTTTACTGTCCATGAATTTTTTATGTTTTTTTCATTTTAGTGTCATTCATCTATACTATAGACCACATATTTCAAATACTTTTTTTGTAATGTATAATCTTCTAAACTGCATGATCTTTTAAAGAGACTTTTATAGTAGGTTGATTTAGGTCATATGTGCATACTGGTTCTTATCTGCAGTGAAGTCTATATTTGTGATGTCGGGAGACTTTCCAATGTGTATAGACATGCGAACACTTTTCTACAGAATGTATTCTATAGTCATACAGCCCCATTAAATTCGAAGCCCGTGGCGGCACTGGCACACTCGCAAAGGCTGCGGGCTTGAAATTCGTCTTCGTTACAGAGCTATTAAATTGAACCAGGCCTCAAGTTGCGGGCTGTAGATGCAAACCCGTAAACCAGTCTTGCGCGCGTTGGATGTGCGGCCGTGAACTTGATCAATTAGTCAAACACGTAGTTACAGGTTTAGATGGAGCCAATGGCAAATTAGATCGTCATCATTACGTCACTGAAAAATGGAGGTTAGATTTCAAAGCCTTATGGGTTTGAATTACGAGTTTCGGACCCGCATTCTTGTAATAATGCAATATTAAAAAATCATATTCTATAATAAATATCATATTCTAGTCCATTATATGTATTAACACATTGATTGCCAGGATCAATATAACACGAAAATTAAACCGGAAATAAAGTATTTTATATTGCAGATTTGCGAGCTTGAGAATGTTGTGCTATAATGTTAATACCTAACATCACTCTCTCTAGTACCCATTGGCTTTTTGGCTCAATTTGCGGGTTACGGGTTTGAACGCCAGTGGATTCATTGTAATTTAATAGCGATTTGCAAACGTAACAGTTACTGGCTTGATAGAGCAAAGGGGTCGCGGAGTTCAAATTTCGACATCCCTTAGGGTTTTTCTGCCTACCTGTAGATTGTTAGCTGGTTGCTTTACGGGGCCAATTTAATAGTCTTGCGGGCTATGGTTTTACACGTTGAGGGAATTTAATAGCGCTGATGGCACTCGATGACTAAACGGGATTTGGAGCTCATTTAAGCAGGAAATTAATGGGGAAAAGAGCGATATAGTGAATTATGTTTCCTTGTAACGTGCCAACATATTCCGTTGAGCTGCACAAAGAATAAGGAAACGTACAACATTACAGAACTGTAGAACATGGAGGGCCCTGTTTTGAGCTTCGAGTCCTGTAAAAGTGCTTTTTTCCAAAGCACCCTACAAGAATGGAAACTCGCTACTTAAAATCTAAAGAGAATTTAAGAGGCAGAGACCTGTGGAAGAGCAGACAAGGAATAGCAAGGTTCAGGAAGAAAGTGAGAGTGGGAAGGTGTGAAAAGTTAGAAGGTAAAGTCAGTGTGAAGTGAATAGCTCTAGTATGCAATATGCGAATCAGCCCTCAAAGCGGTAGCGTTAAGTGGGCTATACCTATACAAAAGTTTTAAAAGGATCTTTAACCTATTGAAGAATTTGTAGTGTATTTTAATTATATATATATAATAATTCCACACTTTGTTTCATGTTTGAATTTACATTTATATGGATTATTTTCTGCTGATCAGACTGCTTTAATGTAAACGTAGCTTTTTCTTATTTTTTCAATATATAATGATATGATCTAAACGTTATGCCTACAGATTGCTTTATTATCATTTTAACTGCCCCTTTTTATTATAACCCCATGATCCATTTCTGCATTTTTATCTTCTGTGTTTGTTTTGTTGGGGTAATTATTGCTGTACCTTTAAGAATCAGGCTTCCCAGCCAGGGAGCAATTTATTTAAAACAGCACTTTTGTACACAGCTCATCAGATGCAATCAGCAGAGTCTTGATGGTAATGCACTTTGTATATTTTCCTGCTGAATTGAATAAAATGAGCGCTGAGCTTTGGTCTGTTGTGATTTGGTTTCACAATTTGTCACAATATGTAAGCAGCAAATAATGTGTTAAAGGGACATAAAAGGTTCCCTGATTTTGATATTAAAATAAACTACATAAGTGTTTAAACAAATGCTTGAAAGTTCTGGTTTTACTCACTGAAACCTTCCATATAGTCCCTGCAAAGTCCGCTCCCGATCACAATCACAGATTGTCTCTTAGCAGCTTTTCAAAACATGCTGTTGTGAAACAGTCTTTCATTGGCTAGTATTGTAGTTCCAAAAGAAACATTGTGTTCATGATTTTTTTGACAGTTTTTTAGCACATGCTCAATTTATCCGTTAAATATTATTTGATGTATATTGTCTTGCCAGCAGAAGTACAATAGATCTGCGGTTGAATATACCAAAAGTCCTTTGTACTGCAAGTAATTTGGGCAGTGTAACTAGGATATTTTGTTGTAATGATCTTGGTGGACTAGACTAGCTCAGGGTTGTTAGATATTCAATTTTATGTTCTTAAAATTAAAGATGCATTGATTCAATAAACCCTATTGATTTGCTGCTAATGCACTGCTGAATCAAGGCTTGAAGACACTACGCCCCAGCTAAACCCTTCCATAAAAACACCATTATGAAGCAGTTATCCAAATATACAGTACTAACATGTACAATGGTGTAGTCAGCAACTGGAATTTAAATTAGGCAAAGGAATCTCAAAATCTCTTGGTAGGTACATACCACATGCAGAGTGATCGCCGTTGAAGGGTGTGCAGGGCCCTGCTCTAGGGGGGCCTCAGTGCAGTCTAAATTTGTTTTACTTTTTTTTTTTTTATTGTGTAGGGCCCCCATCCAGGCCCCATGCGCACCCTCGGTCTCACGCCTCCCCCTTCTTAAGGCCTTCCTTTGCGAGGCTCGCAGGAGCGCCTTTGGCGTGTTTCATTGGCTCACAGGCAATGAGAGCCTTTGGCACTCATCGCCCAGGTGGTGCGAGTTTTAGCGGTTGCTTGAGAGTTCTGGTTGTTTGAGTTCTAGTTAACTGAGAGTCTACTGTATACCGTATATACTCGAGTATAAGCCGAGTTTTTTAGCCCTTTTTTTAAGGCTAAAAAGGGCCCCTTCGGCTTCTACTCGAGTCACTCTCCCACCGTGTTTCTCTAACCCGCCCTTGTGTCTCTCTAACCCGTGTCTCTCTAACCCCCCCTTGTGTCTCTCTAACCCGCCCTTGTGTCTCTCTACCCCCCGTGTTTCTCTAACCCCCCCTTGTGTCTCTCTAACCCGCCCTTGTGTCTCTCTACCCCCCCTTGTGTCTCTCTACCCCCCGTGTTTCTCTAACCCCCCCTTGTGTCTCTCTAACCCGCCCTTGTGTCTCACTACCCCCCCCTTGTGTCTCTCTATCCCCCCATTGTGTCTCTCTATCCCCCCATTGTGTCTCTCTATCCACCCTTGTGTCTCTCTATCCCCCCCTTGTGTCTCTCTATCCCCCCCTTGTGTTTCTCTAACCCCCCCCGTGTCCCTTTCCCTCCCCCCTCCTCATCCTTAACCCCCCCCCCTCCTCATCCTCAACCCCCCCCCTCATACTACCCCTCTAAATACCCCCCCCCCCCACACTTTCCCCTCACTTACCTGCTCCGGCCTCTGCTCCTTCCGGGTCTTGATGTGGCGCGCATGTGACATCACATGCGCGCCACGTCATCAGCATATACACACAGAACACACACAGATACACATCATGACACACACACAAATGACAGACAACACACTAATACACATAGAATGACACACACACACACAGAAAACACGCACAGACAGTCATACGCAAAGAACACACACAGATACACACCATGACACAAACAGACATATACAACATTGACACATACACAGAAACACTTACACACAGGCAATACATTAAGACACACTGACACACACAGAGATATACACACACACATATATACACAGAAACACTGACACACCATGACACACACCACACACAGAAACATGGACGCACACTGACAAATACAGACACACACAAACACAGAAATACATACAACACTGACACACACAGACATACACAATATTGGTACAGACAACACTGACACACACACAAACATACACCATGACACACACAGAGACATACACAACACTGGTACAGATAAAACTGACACACACACAGATAGACACAAATAAACAGATATACACACACACACACAGACAACATACTAATACACACACATATACATTGACACTGGTGACATCAGGCAGATCGATTAAAGTTATCACATAAAATAGAAATCAGTTTATCTAAGATGGTGGATAGTTTAATAAAGAGGCAATTTACCTGCCTCACCGTGTAGGGTCAGGTTGCCTCCACTTCACTGAACGGAGCAGCTCTGCAGGAGGAAGCAGGAGAGGAAGGCCAGGTCCTCCAGGCACAGTCAGTAGGGCAAATAGGTTGTGGCAAAGTTAAGCCCCCCCAATTTTACCCCAGGGGAGATGGAGATTCTCCTCACGGAAGTCTGTGCTGGCTATGGGATAATACATGGTGGGAGACACATGAATGCTAGCCAGAGGACTGAGGCCTGGGCCCAAGTTACCACAGATGTTTCGGCATTAGGGGTCACCAATAGGGATTATAAGTCTGTGAGACACAGATATGAGGACTGCAAGCTGAAGGTGAAGAGGAAGATGACCGACGACGCAAGAGCAGCACATGGTACAGGTGGTGGGCCTGCTATTGACATAATGAATGGGGGCAGACCCTGAAGGGCTGGATTCATCAAGTGGCAGTGGTGGGCCTAGCAGGCCAGGTGGACACAGATCGGCCTAGCACAATGCAATGTAAGTATCATATCGCACCACACACATTGTTGTATAAAATTGTGGGGAGTGGACAAAACCCTGCAGATATCATGCTGTTTGTATGTAAGTATAAATAGGCTTGTACTCTAGCTCTTGTATATAATGAGCTGTATCCCTCTAGAACAGGGGTGGGCAAGGAGGGCCACAAACATGCCAGGGTTTCAAGATATCCTTTATGTGCACAGGTGAGTCAATCAGAATGACTAAAGAGGGGATTGGCTCACCTGTGCACAGCAGAGATATCATCAAATAGCACTCCAGACCAAAACCTGCCCACCCTTGCTCCAGAATTATATTGCCTCCTACACCCCTGCCCACACGCAGGGATAATGGACATACAATAGCACTGTAAGCCCTATGGTTATGACTAAAGATATATGGGACAACAATAACCATTTTTATCATTCGTATCACTAATATGCCTGGACAATAGCTGCATTAAAAACTGATTCTGAGTACAATTTGTTATTATATTAAGATTGATTTGACATGCAATAAAGCAGGGGTGTCCAAAGTCAGGCCTGTGTGCGACCCAGCAGGCCTGACTTTGGGTACCACTGCAATAGAGAGCACCACACAAGCCTGGATTTGTGGATAGCCATGCTGCACCCTGGTGAGAATATCATTATTTCAGTCATTTAGTCTAATTGACTCATCTGTGCACATAAAGGAAATCCACATATCCAGGCCTGTGTGTGGCCCAACAGCCCCGACTTTGGACACCACTGCAATAGAGCGTATAAATCTGGGTGTGCACACTGTGGCATATGTGGATATAGACTCTGTAGGACTGCATGTGTGTATCATATACTGTCCTGACCTGGAACATGTCTCCGTTGCATATTAACAACCATTGCTGGGAACATGTCACAGATTGGTCAGTCTCACACACTGCACAGCAGATCCAGCAGAACACGGGTCTGATGCACATTCATTACACATTCATATGATCCACAATGCTTAGTATTCAGGCCGTGGTTCATCGGTGTAACACAAACACCACAGTCAATTACAGGTTACCATGATGTCAAGGATATGGAAACACATAGCTGTCAATTGTGTATGGCAACCAACTGAAATGTTTTTCTTCCATTGCAGTACCCAGAAGGGCAGCAACTGAGGAAGAGGAGGCGGCAGGAGGACCAGGACATTCAAGAGGGCCCGGGACTATCCACACAAGCTGGCTGTTCAGCAGATTATGAGGAGTGGTAATTGATGCCCAGGCCCTCAACCGCTACATACAGTCGTACCAGCAACCTCAACCTGCCATGCCCTGGACCCAGACATCCTTCCAGCTGCCACCAATAACAGCAATACTATGCCAATGACCCATACTATGCTGCCACGTCTTATACTGGCCTGTCCTATGGGCCACCGGCCCACCTGTCATGGCCCGACCCCCAAGCCTACATGCATCCACCTCAGGGCCTGCTCCAGCCACCAATGTAGCCACTGTCAGCTGTGTTACGATCAGCTCCGCCACCACCTGCATTCCTCACCTGCGGCCCCATTGCCGCCAACACCCTTGACATTGTCGGAGATCATGGCCTAGTTTTCCAGGTATGGCCAGGCACGCCGGCAAAAAGGTCCGAAAGGGTGCTCAGGTTGCTTCCGAGGCATTGTTGCCCAACACCCTCCTGGCTAGCAATAGATCCCTCCAATCTAGCACTATAGCTCTCCATGCTGAGATGAGGAGGCACAACCGAAGGATGGAGGGATGAGGAACAGGCGAGTCTGGAGAGACGGCAAATAATCCAGCTAGCCCAACGGCAGCCCATACCTCTCAAGTCTTCAGTTGCACAACTAGAGACGTCTGCCTCATCTCAAACATCACCACCATCTCAACCTGATCCCCAGCCACCCAGCGTAATGGCACCCTCCGCTCCTACACCACCACGAGGTGGAAGAGGGAGAGTGTCCATGGGCACGGAAGGTGGGGGGCCCAGTCACGAGGAGTAGGAGGTCTTAGCACCCTCCAAGAAGGCCTTCTCCTGATCACTCCTCACTGAATACTGATTGTTATAGATGTTGACATACAATTGGCTGACTACAGAGTGTGTACATGTCTGGTTATGTTTAACATTTCAACAAGTGATGTTCAATGTAGATTGACCTGGAGATGAAATGCTGTAGTTAATCAGAATATTGGTAATATTTATATCTTGTCTCTGTAGATTTTAATAGCCAAATCTCACACCATTAAGGCATATTCTTCCTCTTCGAGCAGTACAATGCTATCATGTGAGCAAACACTCAACCCAGTTCAAAACAGGAAATAGATCAGTGTCATTCACCACTGCAGATGGATCTGAAATGCAATATAGGACTACATATCTCTTCACTAATGAATAGTGTACTGGCTTTAGAGTTGCATGGTCCCATTAGGATCTGCTAATCCAAACCAGTAGTTAAACATGCATTTTAGAAACATTTCATCCTTTTAACCATAAAACTGATTAATGCATTTCATGTAATCCAAACAAGATGGATCATTTCCTTGGTTTGAGATCCGGATCAATGTGCATGTGTTTAGGGCTAATGTGAACAGTGTAATCTGTCCGGCCTTGGTACCACCCATATACCAGTGATATGTGATATCAGCATGGGCCAACTATGCCACGTAGATGGTAATAGTAGTCTTTGCTGAAAGATTGTGTTCACAGTGAAGCAAGCCTTGTTGTATTACACATTCAACAAATTCCAGGTAGGCTGATTGAACAGAATCAATATGGTTAGTACTGGTGGTAGATGAAGTTGGTCAATGGTAGTGTTCAGAGCAATAACAGCTCATGATTGTTCTAACAACTCCTCATGTTTTCCAGATTACTGCTGATTGACATCTATTGACCAATGTATGCAAACACACTTTGTGTTAAATTGCTAGGGATCACATGATCCATGTTTTCTAGTGTCGGTTCAATATGTGAACCGTATGGTTGTTGTATGTGCATTAATGTTATATCCATGAAATTGAGTGTTATGATGTTGGTTACTGTGGGGTCCTGACCACATGATGTTGTCTGTTTACCCTTCAGATGTCCTCTGATTTGCCACAGCCTCTTGCCATACTGGGATCCGTCCACACTACACCCATGATATTAAGGCACAGTCTTGTCCATTTCTGATTGTGCTCTGTCTATGACAAAGTATGAGGATGTTATACTGGTATCACTGTTTCTACCATATCATGCTTTCTAATTGGCAGAATACCGATATACAGTGACGCACACATACACTACATTAATCTGTACCTTGCCACTATAGATGCAAGTGTCAGCTAGCGGGGTGTGAAATCAGGAGTCATGTCTATATACATGCAGGGTTGTATGCAATGACTTTAAGGACTTAACTTGAATGATAGTATTCATCTACATTCATGATTATTACGTAGTAATGGAAACACATATTGAACAGACTAGTTACTCCCCTAACATATGGTGATGAGCACATCTGTTGACTTTCAGAGTAATATACTTGTTAAATGGTAAATCTATAGTACGAGACAGGATTACACAAACAACATTGACTGATAAATGTTTAATTTGATATCACAAATAGCCACACAGTGACAAATTACCACAGGTTTGCTCACTATTATGTTGGAGGTGGGTAGGATACAGAGTTCTAGTTACACAAGGAAATCAGGACATAGGAACAGAATGCAGGCAGGGGGATTGACATTGATATAGATGATCAGTTGAGGGGGGATATACAGTGTATCATCCAACATGAGCCAATACCAGTTATGTCATTATTTAAGATACCATGATAACATTCAATATTCAAACCCAATAATACAGAAGTAGATATACTTATGGGGAGAAGTAATCTGTAGTCTTGTGTGTGCGCGCAACACACTCCTATGCAACTGCAGAAGTATAAGTGCTCAATCAGTTAGTGTTATAACCCCAATAGGTCAGTTCTCATTAGATTAGAATTGCCAGAGAACAGCCTCTCAATAGCAAAGTTTGGACACTCAGATGGGGACCTTACCAGGACCATATCAGTGTGTTCAAACTCATGAGTGAGTTTAACTAACAAACCGTCCAATTTGAAGGGAAATTCTGTTCTCTGAATGAGCATATTATCTGTTGTTGCATATGCATAACTGAAGGTAAAAAGGGTACCTCATTAACAGTTATGTTCCAAGGCTAGAGTTACTCTTCCCCATTTGTACAGGGAGGATCACATCAGCACTGAAGAAGAGATCTTGAAGAAAGTATGATGCAGCCTTCACAGCAGTCCTAGTAGAGGAGAGAATAGCATGTCTAAAGCAATAGGTACATATGAAGCTATGTAGCATACACATGCAAGGAACATCAGATGACATCTGCACTGTAGTCTGCCATTGAAGATTTACACATATAGCTCATCAGTATTAGGAATCCGATATCACACCCGAGGCAACGCATGATAGACTATGGCATATGAACACACATGATGCAATGTGACAATAGCATGGTCATGGAATGCCCATCATCATTCCTTGTTCTGACTGAGGAATGGGACTCATCTTCGTGATCTGTAACAAACATAAAATATGTCAATATGAACATTACACATGCTACACGAGTGCATACTTCATCACATAATATATGTTGGTCATTTCATAGATATGTCTTCACTGTTCATACATAGGAAACAAGCTACTCATCTGGCAGATGAGGAAGGATAGATCTGATCACTAGTTATGTAGGAATATCACCCCTATTACATAATTATGTATCATTGGAGAGCAACATGTGGCGTTTTACCTTGGATGTGGTCCCGAGATATCGGTAAGGTGATATATTCCACCAGGACACGTGTGCTGTGGATCTTCATTTCTCACCGCTTACCTATGTGCTGTATTCTGGAAAGTGATTGATGTATTATTTATGTGTCCTTCTGCATACATGGCCTTATTATTCTGCAAATACTCACTATACAATTCACATTGATGTACCAGTTCTGTTGCTGTTCATGTTTTTCCATGTCTAGGTTGTTGAAAGAGGAGTTGACACATGGCAGTTCTGTAAGGTTAATGTGATGTGATGATTAGTTATAAACTAGCCACTGCAATCATTTTGCCTCGATCATTGATAGGAAATATTATGATCACATATTTATATATCATGCATTGCACATTCTCGTTATAAATCTACAGGGATGTTCATATTTCAGGATTGAAATTACATTTTATTGATCCCTATTTCATGGGGTTTGTCAGGATCAGACTATGTGAATACTGGTCTATAGTGTTTTGAACTATTCCTATACAAATGTGGGGCATATATACACTGAAGTTATCACATAACTAGTTTTGAGCATGCGAGTTGTTGCGAACGCTTGCGGGCTCGCGAAGCGAGGGCCGCTGCTCCCACAGCAAGCTGCGGGTCCTCGCTTAGCGAGGGCAATGGGCGAGGCCGCGGCTCAAAGCGAGAGGGCCTCGGTTGCTGGCATGGAGCGCAAACACCACACACACCAACTTGACCCTCGCAAACTTTAACGCGCACCGTCAATAACATACAAGACACGTATACACTCGTTACGACCTTGCAAACATCGGCCGCAACGCGAACACGAATAAAAATAAATAAATAAATACACATAGCACATACATAAAAAGCTTACCTACAGCAAGAGGGAGCATCCACGAACTCAAAAAACAAACTTAAACCTTCATTTAACTCAAAATAAAAAAGAGTTTAGACACTAACAAATTCGCTAAGCAACAGAAAAAATGGCCGCCGAACAAAACGAAAACGAGGCTAAACACGAGAAACACCACAAGCAACTCGCAAAACACCATACGAGACACGTTAACACACATTAGGACATCGCAAAAATCGGACGCAACCCCCGGACAGGAAAAAAGACAAAAACACAATAAATACACACAACACATACATAAAAAGCTTACCTACAGCAAGAGGAAGCATCCAGAACCTCAAAAAATAAACAAACAGCTTCACTTAAATAAAAATAAAACACTTTACACACAAAAAAAAAAATCTCGAAGCGATAGAAAAAATGGCGGCGAACAAAACAAAAACGAGGCTACAGCACTCTAACCACGGAAAACACCACAACAAACTCGCAAAACACCACAAACGACCTACGGATAATCCGCTAAGATGCATACCACACATTAGCCGCCATTTTACGCTAATGCGGAAGTACACAACTACGCTAACTGTTTCGGCTCACGCACGCACACTATTACACTGCACACGTTAAGCACGCTTACACAGCAGATCCACACCACTAATGCTGCAGCAACATCAAACAAGCTTCACAGCTCTTCAACACAATGCTTCAAAATAGGTAAAGTATATTCATTTATTAATTGTATTATATATTTCTGTAGTACACACAAAACACCATTAGCTACCTTACAATTCCATATGTATATTAATAACTAAACAACTTTATAAACATAAACATCTCATTGCCGTCATTTTTTGACGGGCAAGTCGCTAGTTGGGATATATAATCCACGCCATTGAGGTTTTGAACCGTCAGTACTTATGATTTGTATGGGTATGTGTGCTCTCACCTGGAACAGATAGGGTGGCATGTTCCAGTGTAATAATTTTTACTCTGTTGTGCATCATATCAGGGAACTCTCCTCTACTGTAGGCTGGTTGAAATTCTGTATGACAATGGAGATGGATAGAAGAGGATTTAGGCATAATCCAGATACTTTAGACTGCATTGCATTCATTTTGGGTTTGTACTTACATGTGAAGTGCTCACGAATGACGCGGGCACGTTGTTGTGACCCCTGCAGATTATCCACTACAGGGGGAGGTAAAGCCTCATCCTCCCCATGTATCAGAGCTGCATCAATGTCCCCCAGACAGTTGGCCTGTACTGCTATATTGTGCAGACAACAGCAGGCAACGATGATCTGACAAACCTTATCTGGGCTGTATTTTAGGGCACCCCCAGTGGAATGTAAACATCTGAAGCGCATCTTTAGTACACCAAAAGTGCGCTCAATTACATTCCGGCAGGTCTTATGCGCAGCATTAAACCGCTCCTCTGCCTGGGTCTGGGGATTGCTCACAGGGGTCAACAACCACGGCAAACACCCATATCCTGCATCACCTGATGGAAACAAAGTGTGACATGTTGATATGAATAGGATGTTGTGATGTTTGACAAAGCATATGAACAAATATTGTCATCATGACCTAAAAGATCTGTGTGGCTAACACAATTAAAGATAGGAAAGTGAGTTGGATCATGGATGCATCTGCTAGAGGATTGGTAGTGTATTAATACATGTGTTACATATATAAAGCTTCAGTTTAATTACAAAGTTATTTGCACAAGTCAAATCCAGATTGTCACTCACAGGATGCTTACATGAGGTGGGAGCACAAGGGAAATACAACAGGGTACATATTGCAACCCTTCTGGTACAGAGCACTGGAAGTAACTGTGGCAGTTCTTGTACTGAGCACTCCAGAAGCCACTGAGATGAAGAATGATACAATGCATTGGCATGATTCTGGATTTAAAAATGTTATGCTAATTCCAGTGGGATTTTCTAGGGCGTTTACGATCAAATGCAAATTCCAAAAGACCTAGGAGATTTTGCCAAGTTCAATGTAAGCTAATTAAAAGTTTATTTAGGGATATTTGCATGCAAGAAAAGGTTTTTCAAACACTACTAATTCTCCTCTCAGATGCATTCCTAATCCAGCTCACTTACATATCCCTTTCAATAATACACAAAACATTATGAAGGCTAGAGATGTCAGGGTCACAGGAAACAAGGTAATGCATTCTAACATATACCGAATGATTAATCAATTGTTCTTTGTCATATGTTGTGAAATGCACACTGTTTTGGCAAGCTAACACAGGGTTATGGCTTCGGTAGTATTACTCCGTAGTGAACATAGGAGCAATAAAGGAAATTTATTATATTATTTTATCCAGTTATAGTAAGATATGGTTGACGGATTACTACTGTGTACTCACCCAGTAGCCATCCAGATGGAAATCGTCCGGCCTCAAACAACTCATATGTGCCGGATTGATGCAGGATATGGTCGTCGTGAGCACTTCCCGGGAAGCCTGCAAACACACTTTGTATGCGCATGTTCGCATCGCAGACAACCTGTACATTGATTGAATGATAATGCTTGCAATTTCTGAACATCGCTTCTTGCTCTCTAGGAGGTATCAATGCTACATGTGTACAATCTATAGCACCGAGCACATTGGGGACACCTCCTAATTGGTGGAAGTCTACTTTCACCTTCAAGATCTCTTCCACGGTGTTAGGGTAACTGATGTTTCTGGTAGCTTTCCTAGCAATAGCACGGAGGAATGCACTCAGACAATTGGAGAGGCTTGGCTGAGACATTCCTCCGGCTATGCTGATGGTGTTCTGGAAGCTACCAGAGGCAAGGAGGTGTATTGCGGCTAACATCCGTGTCAGCCCTGGGATGGCTCTATTGGCCCGTGAGCGAGGCTCAAGGTCCGCTCTCAGAACCTCATAGAGCTCCACAAGACTGGCACGGGTCAGCCTAAAACGCTCATACACCTCCCTATCAGTTAACCCTTCTAATGTGAGTCTCTCCCTGTACACATTGGGTGCCCTTAGCCTCCTCACAGGCTCCTGGACAGGCTCCCCTCCTTGTGCCTGAGCCACCACTTCCTGCATTTCTTCCCCCAACAGTTGATCACCCACAGCAATGTCACCCTCCCTTTCTGCAGGTGGCCCTATATCCCTCTGTCCCTGTGCCACTGGGCCTCTGTCTCCTCCCTGATCCTCCACCACGATACTAGGCATGGCCTGTGGTAATTCCCTTGCCTGGCTTGGTTCTGCCCCAGCATGGATCACATCACCACTCACATCCTCATTCACTCCCAGACACTCCTCTCTGCCACTCCCCTGCAACCCCTCAATCGCACACCTTTCTTCCGGATCTGCACACTGTGCCAGGTGATACGCACAGAAATACCTCAACCTCATCCGCCCACTCAACCTCATCCGCCCACTCAACCTCATCCGCCCACTCAACCTCATCCGCCCACTCAGACTCTCCAGCATCCCTCTCTCTTGTTGAGAATCCATGCTGTTTCAGACATGCTGATGACTTGTTGGGGATGTGATTATATAGGTTGTTGATTAGAACGCCAGGTGGATTTCAGGTTTGGAATTGGTCACCTGTGGATCCGGACTCATGTGGCAGGCCTCAACATGGCCTTTACTATTCATTTGACCTGTGATTTTCATTGGGATTGAGATCTTACATTGCTCATTTGTGCCTCAGTGTTTGCTTAGTGATGATAACGCCCATAGTTCAACGGTTGGACATGGTTGATCTAGGTGTGCTAACTCTTTAAATGCAGCATCAATTCCATTTGGCAATGTGTATAGCAGTGTTTCACAAGTTAATCTTCCAGCCTAGCAGGACAGGCCAGGATTTCAGTTTCACAGGTTGGAAACACAGGTGAGACAATTAGTATTCACCAGGAGCCTCTGATTTGGGCCCCTGGGTTGTCATGGTTACGGATTGTATGTGGCCTGTCTGTGGATTCTGGAGGAAAGGACTTATGAAATACTGGTATGTCATGGTGATACAGTGAATGTCACTTGAGGAGAGGGGCACATGTTTTATATTGGCACTAATGTGGCAATGGGAATGTTAAGCATTTATGATTTTGTATTGTTTGAAACTGGTTTACTGTCTTTTTAAGGCCTCCTAGGGCACTCTTACATCTTTGTAAGAAGCCTCTGTGGCTCCTATTGATATGTCGGGGTCCACATTAGAGCCTCTGTGAGTGATGAAGGGTTAATACGTCAGCCATTTTGATGTGAAAGGTGTTGCAATTTAATCCGGTAGTGTGACTATAATGGCTTCCAGCATCTTGCAGCATGACTTCTCATATTGGCATATGCATGACCATTCCAACATCCAAGTGGTGTTGGTGAGGGGGGCTTGTGTACATGAAAGAAGCTGTGAGCTATACAATTAAGGGCCTGTGTAGGTGGGCGGGTGAAAGCTGAGAGGTCTGACAAATCCCAGTCCACTGGAGAAGGAACTGGCAACCCGCTCCAGTATCACAAGCATGCAAACCTTGTAGAAAAGCAGAGGCCTAGCAAAATTAGCTGCAGTCCATAGGGTCATAGAGAGTCAGACACGACTGAAAGACTGAACAAAAGGTATTCAAATGTTCCCCTGGTACGTGATATATGACATGTAAATGTGATGAGAGAGAGAGATATTGCAAACACAGGGATTTCAGGGTCCACAGTAGAGCCTCTGTGAGTGATGAAGGGTTAATATGGCAGCCATTTTGATGTAAATGAGTTGCAATTTAATCAGGTAATATGTCTGTAATGGCTTCCTGCATCTTGCAGCATGATTTATCATATTGGCATATGCATGGCCATTCCAAAATCTGCTAAGTGGTGTTGGTGAGGGGGGATTGTGTACTTCAATGAAGCTGTGAGCAATACCATTAATGGCCAGTGTAGGTGGGCGGGTGAAAGCAGAGAAGTCAAATAAATCCCAATCCACTAGAGAAGGAACTGACAACCCACTCCAGTATCTGTGACATGCAAACCTTATAGAAAAGCCCTGGCAGAGGCCTAGCTGTATGTGCTGCAGTCCATAGGTTATCAGAGTCGGACACGACTGAAAGACTGAACATGAAATATTAAAATGTTCCCCGGGTACTTGATATATGCCATGTGGCGGTGTAATTTGACCACTATATGTGTTCCCAATTGTAGATGTTATGAGCAAAATGTATATACAATTATATTGATATTTTAGGGGCCACAATGGAGCCTCTGTGAATAATAAAGGGTCAATATGACATCATTTTTATGTTTTTGTGCTGCTATTTAATCAGGTAGTGTGTCTTTAATTGCTTTATGTATGTTGCAGTATGGCTTTTCATATTGGCATGTGCATGACCATTCCAATATATGATAATAACTAATTGTTTTTATAATGCATTTGATTTGGGAGGGAGGGGGGTTATTGTGCAAGTAATTGTAATGGCCTTCCATGCTTTTGTTGTTGTCTTAATTTTGCACTTAACGTTGTCGCTACGTAGTAAGTAAACCCTTTTGCGGGTGCTTTTTTTGTGCGCTTAGCGAATTTCAATCGATTTGCGAGTTACGAGCTAGCACGCTATGAATTTGCGTGCGCGACTTGCCTAATCTCTGCCTAATTACGCAAAGTCGGACGCAAGGAACGTAAAGACGAATCGTAGTACGCAAATCACGCTAAGAGCACATTTGCGAGCTTCGTGTTAACACGCAGCTCTAATTGAATGAGTCCCTTGGGATCTATTCTGTTGTCCTAGAAATTAAACTTTTGGGTTGAAATACTAACACACCACGTCAGCTGACTTTACATGTGCAAAAACCGTTCCACTCTTAAGTCTATTCCCAGACACTGAACATGGCGGGCTGCCACATCCTTGTACTCTTGGAATAAAATTAGCAGCTAATGATCCGCACACTTCCAAGTTATTATTTATTTCTATTCCGTTTTTATTATTATATATTAGACAATCAAAAATGCTGTGTTGTGCTGAAATCCTAAATACATGCCGCGAATGTGGGGGAAGCATAGTGGGCTTCTCAAAATGGAAAGGTGGCTTTTATCCTGCAGCTAAAATGATTGAAATACAATGTTATATCTTGCTTGGATAGGTGTATTTACCTAAATAACGTTATTATATTACAGTGTCATTGGAGTCTTTTTTATAATCTTTTTAGTTTCCTATTTCCATCATAGTGGAGCACAGGGGCCAGTCCCGGACTGGGTACTGTTAGACCTGGATTTATCTGCCACACAAACTCCTTAGCGGCACCTGGGTGTACGAGCGCATGTACCTACCTGTTTCCCTGCCGCCATTTTGCTTTACCAGTAAGAGTAGATCTAATAAATCCATTGTGCTACAGTAATTATAATATAAAATATATATACGTATTAGGAAATTGCCCGTCAAAAATGACAGGATTAAAATGGTAAGGCTGGCAATGCCGTTTGGCACACAATGTGAGGCTTTTGCTCCTTTGAGCACCTTCGGCGCTCATTGCAAGCCCCTCGCTGGGCACCTTCGGCGCTCATCGCGTGGCTCGCAATGAGGACCTTCTTGCCAAACAGCATTTTTTTAGAAACTAACACTGGTCTGGCAAAATTGATTTTACGCCAAAGCCACAGAACCGGTGATGCTGGATAATCGTTGACGGCCTATATATATATATATATATATATATATATATATATATATATATATATATATAAACCACATTATTTCCAAAAGAACTTGCTCAAGGCACCTGGCTACAGAAGGCAGGGTTTGAAGCATAAACAAAAATTTTCAATGTATTGTTATGCAAATTAGGTGCTCTTCCCAGGAAGGCGCATCTTGGTGGCGGCCTAACTTGCCTAATGATAAATTTGGCCATGGGTATTGGCAGTAAGCCCACACCACTGAAATGTTATATTTATAGTAAGCTCGTACGAAGAACTTGACTGGTTAAGGTGAAGAATGTTTTTAGAAAGTTTTTTAAATAAATGTATTTAATCATATTAGAAACAAAAGCCAATGTCTGCTGCTATTAGGACAAAATAAAATGTAATTATAATAATTAGACCTCAGAGAGAAAAGTGGATGCTGATAACGTATCTATGTTCTTTCCAACGACTGAAACTATTAAGTGCCACGTAAACATAGCAGTCTCAGATGGACCATGACACAAGCATCGTCTGTTGCATCTGAGTTAGGGTGGACCCTGTTTATTTTTTGTCTTGTAAAATGTGGTATTTGCAAACGCGTTGCAGTGTTTTTTTTATAGTGAATGACTCGGCACTGCATAAACTGCTTCGAAGCTACATTTCTCTGGGGAGCTTGCCAGTGTCAGATAATATAGGTCTATGTGCACATTTTTCAATGTATCTGTAAAAATCCATTTTGCAGAGTTGATACTTAAAATTAAGCGTTAGTGACTTTCCGCTGCAATTTACAATTCATATATATGTCTGTTCCAGAAATCCACGGAGCCCCTGTCAGAGCCGAGCGTGGTAATGACACATTTCTGCCTGTTCCCCATGATGTGGTATGGCGTGGCGTCCCCGTGTGTATCATTGCTGTAGCCATGCTGAATCCGTGTGAAATGTCACATGATCCATAACGCGCAATGCTGCTCCTATATATGTACTAGTCGTTTGCCTGCCACAAATGACGGCATTATTTTTATTTTTTTATTATTATTTATTTTGTATTCCCCCCCCCTTCCCCTGTATCTCTCTCTCTCCCCCTCTCCCTCCCCTGTATCTCTTTCCCCCTCCCTCCCCTGTATCTCTCCCCCCCCTCTCCCTCCTCTGTATCTCTTCCCCCCCTCTCCCTCCTCTGTATCTCTTCCCCCCCCCCTCTCCCGTCCCCTGTATCTCTTCCCCCCCCCTCTCCCTCCTCTGTATCTCTTCCCCCCTCTCCCTCCTCTGTATCTCTTCCCCCCCCCTCTCCCTCCTCTGTATCTCTTCCCCCCCTCTCCCTCCTCTGTATCTCTTCCCCCCCCTCTCCCTCCTCTGTATCTCTTCCCCCCCTCTCCCTCCTCTGTATCTCTTCCCCCCCTCTCCCTCCCCTGTATCTCTTCCCCCCCTCTCCCTCCCCTGTATCTCTTTCCCCCCTCTCCCTCCCCTGTATCTCTTCCCCCCTCTCCCTCCCCTGTATCTCTTCCCCCCCTCTCCCTCCCCTGTATCTCTTCCCCCCTCTCCCTCCCCTGTATCTCTTCCCCCCCTCTCCCTCCCCTGTATCTCTTTCCCCCCCTCTCCCTCCCCTGTATCTCTTCCCCCCCTCTCCCTCCCCTGTATCTCTTCCCCCCCTCTCCCTCCCCTGTATCTCTTCCCCCCTCTCCCTCCCCTGTATCTCTTCCCCCCTCTCCCTCCCCTGTATCTCCCCCTGTGTCTCTTCCCCTCCTCCTTCCTCCCCTCCCTCTTACTACTTCCTCCTTCCTCCCCCTCTCCCCTGTGTCTTCCTCCCCCTCCTGTTCAATTCAGCTCGCAGCTATTGCCACAATCTGCACATGCATGGCTCTGCCGCGATATGCATGCGCACTATGTGTGTGTGTGCGCTTGCAGCGTCTGTACAGAGCTGCGAATGCGCGCAGACTTAGGAAGTAGGTGTGTAAACTCCCATGAAGTGTTACACTTACAACAATTATATTAGCAATATTATATATGCCCTATAAATGTGTTTCTGTGCTTTTTTTTTAAATAATCAAGTACCTGACAAACTACTGGCAAGTACATCAAATTATCCCAGTGGAATGTAGGGAAAGCTCAACTCCATATAAGAAGCGATGCAGTTGTTTAAAGTAGAACTGGGGTTCCATATTTATTGTGCTATGCCTTAAAGGTATATGGATGTGTCCCTGTGTGTAACATAGGCACCTGGTACCTACCAATAGAAAAGCTGCATTCAAGTACGTTTTTAACCATTCAAGTCAACAGCAGCACAGTGCAGAAATCCATAACGGCACAGTCTGAACTGCTTCCTTGTGGTGGGAACAATACTATACATCCCATGAGGCTTTGCTGCATAGACTAAATCCTCAGACATTGCAACAATGTTGCAATTGGCTCTGATTGGCCACAATAATTTATGAATTTAGCATGGATTTTCAAGGGTATTCCACGTCTCAGCAGCATGTTGCAGAATGTTGCCGATAGGTGGTCATTGATTGGTTAGTATGAGACACAGCAAAGCAAGTGCAGCAGAGTATGTGCCTTAGTGTGCTGCAAGGGGCAGAACCATACAAAGTCTATTTGGATGATTTTAAGCAGTAATAACAGAGCTTATAAACACTTCTTAACAAAATACAGTAAATAGATACACAGGGATATTATATACCTAGTAACATCCAGATACCTTCCATATCCCTTTAAGAGTGACTGGATTAGGACTACCGTGAAGTAAGAGCAAGGCCAATTACTGAATTGCTATATTCAGGGCGGTCTTAAGCCACTGAATGAAGATTCTGGTCTTATTAATTAAATATTTATATACTTTACAGGGAAAAAAGAGATCATTCCTATTTGACACTCTTGTTTATACTTTTATATAATAATATGGGGGACTAACATTTAATTGATAACCAAAATAAAATTTTAATGAATATATATGTATAAATATATATATAAATATGTGTGTGTGTGTTCTATAATTCTTGTCCCTGTTCTTGTGATGAAATTTTAATGAAAGGTTAAAAGGTTCTATTGACTTTAGACACTTCCTGCCTTTGTCTTGCTCGGGGAAGCAATAGATTTCTGCTGGCTTTGTAACTAAATCTGCAGCCAGCCCCCGATGAGTCTCCCTGCATACAGGCAGAGGCACCCCATGAATCTCTTTGGCGCGCCTGCGTCCTTGTCAGACAGATTGCTGATGAATTGTTGTAACTAATAAGATCTGTGTAACCAATCCTGCATGTTTTTGGTACTTGTAAAGATATATAATCATGCATGTAATAGTGCAGCATTAGCACATATTTGTGTCTCTCTTGAACAGACATTGCATCTTCTTTCTACCAAAGGGACTCTTGGGATTTTTTTTTATTTTGTATAAATATTCTATGTAGGCTTATTTAATTAAATGATTCCTCCTCGGTAGAATTATCATATAAAATTGCCTTTGACTTACTTTTAACAAGCCAACAATCTCAACACCGACCCAGGTATATAAATCGATAATAATTATAGCAGAAAAACAGGCCTCAGCTTTTATTGGTAAACACAATGACTTAATAATTAATAAACAATTGGTGGGAGGAGCCTGGCCAGAGACCGTACACTCCCTGAACCTGCATCTACGGCCTACTATGATGGAACAGCCATACCACCGTAGGGTAGGGACTCACCCACTTCAGCAATGGTCCGGCGACTTTCCTCACTATCCGCAACTGTGACAATAATATAGTATATGCTGTGTAATAATATAGTTTTATAATAGCATTAACCAGCAACCACCAATACAACTCAACATTATAAACAACCCTGCCCCTCATTGTGTTTATTATTATTGGGATGGTGGATGGGTATCTTCACATGTGGTTAGCTGGGGGCACAATGGCTTTGAATTGGCCAAAAGTGCCTTATAAGCAGCTCCATCCCCGCTAGCCACTTCCTTCCCCTATACCCTCTCCTGCCTGGTCAAGGTCTCTTCCACCCAGCCAGTAACTCCTGACTGGTAGTCCTCAATTTTCAGTAACTGAAACTTCCCACTTTCTTTCTGTATACTCTCCTGTGTGCTGCCATGTTTCACATTTGCTGCACACAGACTTGTGAGTGTTAGGATAAGTTACGGTCACACTAACTAGCAACAGAACTGCAAAGTATGAGCTTTTCAAGCTGCAAAGACAGTTGATACTGGATAAAATAGTTGAAAAATATTTGATTTTCATGACCCTTTAGATCTCTGGCAATATGGGCTCAGAACTGGATATTATTTTAGATGAAGTACAATTGTTTTTGTTGTTCAGTCGTGTCCAACTCTCTGTGACCCTATGGACAGCAGCATGCCAGGCATATCTTGTGTCTGGGTGTGCTAATCCATAAGGTCTTCATGGCAATGATACTGGAGTAGGTTGCCAGTTCCTTCTCCATTGCACCATGTCTGACCTCTCTGCTATGGCCTGGTGACCAACTTCATTGAACTTCGTTAATGTTTCCCCTATGGGTTTTTTAAATAAATCCATAAATATTTTTAGAGAGCAAATAAATAAATAAAACAAATAGAACATTTACATTTTAATATTTTATATGCAATTATTGTTTCCTGCCGGGTTCCATTTTCTTTCCGGAGCTGATTATTCCTGTTACTTTCTCAGTAGTGTGTTAAACAATGTGTTTTCATTTAGTTCCCATTGTGCAGATAGAAACATCCTCTGCATTCAAAGTCTATTCCCGTCTCAAGAAGTTAATCAGCAGAATCAAAATAGTAAACAGCACAGCAGCCTAATTACATCTAAAAGGTAATAAATTAAAGGCTGTGTCATTATCTTGTTTTCATATTGCCTGTTTTTTGTTTTTTTTTAAACAATGTTTTAGATATAGGGCTAAAGTAAAGTTTTAAAGTAAGGCTTCACAAATGTGTCTAAATCTTAGGAGCCAGCTTAGTTAGGAGCCAGCAGAACAATTTTAGTTGCCAGTATATGGATTAAATATAGAATTAAAGACATATGAAAGGTCCCTGTTTACTAGGGGCCTCATCCAATTGCGATTTGGCCAATTGAATAGGGCTCTAAATAAGCACATAACATATTTTTTTTAAAGAAGTTTTTAGTTAGTGAAAACCTTGCTTTTGGATAGATGGTTACTAACTAAAAACTTCTTTAAAAAATATATGTTAAGTGCTTATTTAGAGCCCTATTCAATTGGCCAAATCGCAATTGAATGAGGGCCTAGGTATATAATCAACCTGTGTGTCTATTTATTTTATGTAGTTAATTGTATTCAGAGTGCTTATAAGCTCTGTCTAAAATCAAACAAATAGTCCCTGTATGGGTCTGCCAAGGGCTGCGTATGCAGACACAAACTCTGTAGGGCTGGGTGTGCACTGAAGTGTCCTAGCCTATCAGGGACCACGTTTCAGAAGCATGTTGGAGAGAGATGGTCACTGATTGGTTTGTAGTATGGCAGTCTGTATCTTTGTGGGCTGCAGAGGACAGACCCATACAGGAACTATTTGTTTGATTTTAGACAGTAAAAGCAGAGCTTATAAGTACCTCTTAATAAAACAAAGTACATAACAGTAAACAGATGCACTGGTATATTATATACCCAGTAAGACCTAGGAACCTTCCATGTTCCTTTAAATGTATGATACGTTAGGAGACAGTAGTAAATGTTACTTCTCTCTGTTATCCAGGATCTCTCAAGCATCAAAGTAGCACTGTAGATAAGCAAGTGCTTTACATGTTTGGGAAGTATGCAAAAAAAACTAACTTTGTTAGCAGATATGTCATAAGCATAAAGGCATTTTCAGTTAAAACCTTCATGTTGGCGGACACTTTTTATTGCATGGAGGTGCCATGATACTCCGTTTTGTAAGGTTAAGGATGATGGTTACAGAGCAGGACTAGTACGGTAAGTATATTTGGTGTCCTGTGTTGAAATCTTATCTGAATCCACCAATAGATCAACAAATCCCCCTCCCTGCACTCCGCTTTTACTCTTGAATAGACAATAAAATTATGAGAACACACCCACTCCGTCTCTAAGCTAGCAAGTGTGGAAGATACAAACATGCACAAGCAGTGTCTACTAATATAAAGATTTCCCATACACTTCTTTTTTTTTTGTGTGTTAAGCCATTCGGATGTGTCAGACTATCCGTGACTGTATGGACCTCACCACGCCAGGCACATTTATCCGCCACTGCCCATCTGAGCTCCATCAAGTTTATGCTCCTTGCTTCAATTACCTTATCTGTCCCCCTCTGCAATCCCCCTTCTTCATGTGCCTTCAATCTTTCCCAGCATCAGAGTCTTCTCATGATATGGAGAAAATATTTGAGCTTCGGCCTCATGATCAAACCTTCCAGTGAACAGTTTGTTGTGATTTCCTGTAGTATTGACTGATTGGATCTTCTTTCATTCCAAGCGACTCTAAGCGGTTTTCTCCAACACCACAATTCAAAGGCATCAATTCTACAGCGCTCAGACTTTATGGTCCAGTTCTCACATCTGTATGTTACTACTGGGAATACCATAGTTCTAACTATGCAGACCTTTGTAGAGAATGTAATATCTTTGCTTTTTAATAACTTGTACAGTCTTACCATAGCTTTCCTCTCCAGAAGCAAACCTCTTTAATTTCATGGCTGCATTTAACATCTGAAGAGATCTTGGATGCCAGGAAAATAGAATCTGTCACGGCCACAACTTCTTCCCTACCAGTTTGCCAGGAACTGAGATTGCCATTTGCCATGATCTTTGTCTTTTTTAACATTGAGCAGCAGGCCGGCTTTTGCACTCTCTTCTTTCACCCACAGCTGCTAATGTTGTATGTTTGTTAGAGAGCCATTTACCACACTATCTGCTCTTCATGATATGGCAGAGCACAATATTGTATGGTAAAATTGTTTATTTTTTTATTACACTAATAACAGATACAAAATCTAAAGTTTCCATACACAGTATATCCTTTATTACTCATGCATCAGCCATTAGGTCCTGCAATTGCTGTGGGGAAGACGGTGATTGATAGCAGTTTTTCTCTCTGCACTGTTGAGGTGACTCCAGCATTCGATGCCTGCACTGATAGATTCGTTAAAGGTTATTATTATTTTTTTTTATCTGTACACAGACAGCACCAGAGCAGATCACTGCTTTGCATTGTTCAAATTCTAGAGTCAAGAGAGCAGAAACCAGAATTTTCAACCATAACAAATTACAAAAATTACATGTAATAGATCTAGAAATGTAAGCATTCTTACCATTGCCTTTAATGACACAGACACCCCTGATTGGTTGCAGTAATACCACAGCATTGGGCAAACTTACACACATATAAACACAGATTTTATTTGATATGATTTCTCAGTGAAAAATGCACATATTTCAAAAATTTAAAAGCTTTTTCAACATGCTTTTAGTAGAGCTTTACTGTGACGTGTTGCTAATTGTGCTGAATTAAGTGGCCCTTTAAGTACTTCAGAAACATATGAAGTTTTCCCTATAATTTTTGCATTTCATTTCTGTATTTTCGATATAAAACACGCATCGGACATCCCGACCGTGGGATTCTTGTGATAGTTGTGTAGAGAGTTCTGTATCCATAGTCAAACCAGTCTGCATTGATCCGGAGGTTTGGAATTACATTCTGCCCTGTGTGATTTTATAGTACACATGAGGCTTTAAACATTTTTCATGTAGAGTTACTGCTTTCAAAGTCTCCATCTAACACTGCATCCAAATACAGATAAGGTATTGAATCAGGCTATTACAAACACAGCTCCTTTAGTGAATTACTCCCTAGAGTCTCTTTTTAAAGACCCATCAAAGAAACAAAATAATTTCACGCTTGACTGTGTATCATTTTTATCAGAATATCACAGTATCTCTTTATTGAAGATAATACGTTCAAACAATGTTATAATTATTTGGCGATTATGGATAATACACACTTTGTTTGTGGTTTGCATGTATCGCCAAGCTTCGGTTATGGAGCTGCACTGTAATTTTAATTAATTTGGATTGATTTCATGGTCTAAAAATAGACTCTGCTAATAACGTCTTACAGATGGTCAGTGCTGGTATGTGTCTTGGAAATGATCTATGTGCAGTAACTATGACGTGAGGTTGTGTTGCAAAGTATGAGAGGTGATATTGGTAAGGTTATTAACTACATGTCAGGAGATGCCAATATTAAAGGACTACTGCCCTGTAGGCAATATGCCAAATAATGAGATTTGAGTATGTTATTAAAAAATCCTTAAACTTACTGATTTTTATATTGTGTGATTCCGTTTGTACATATGATCAAGCACAACATTCCTCCTTTGCTGCTGAGTCACTCTAGTAGTCTTCTATGTATGAGGGCATGTACATGACTATGGGGCCCTATTAAATTGGTTGAATCGAAGTTCAACTTCAAACAAGGATATATATATATATATATATATATATATATATATATATATATATATATATATATATATATATATATATATATAAAAAGAGAGAGAGAGACACTACATATCCCAGGCTGCTTTGCAACACAGGAACCCCAGAGTATGATACAAATGTATTGGCTAACAAAAAAGCGGGATGGGGGAAAGAGAAGCGCCAAACGACCAATAGTGAAGTATAAAATGGAGAAGTTTATTATTAAAATCCAAAACCAATGCACTCACATGTACATAGATGAAAAACGCATATTGTGAAAAAATAACAGTATGAACGGCCTTCCCAATGATCTTTCTAGTCCTGGTCGCCCCAGGTTGATCTCAAATGCATAAAAAGATCCTCCACGACCAAAAAGATGATTAAAAAAAAAAGAGCTATCAGAGCAGCACTTAACAGCTGCTAATATGCTGAAAAGCTGTTCCTTGTGAAAGGGTCACACTCAAAAGAGTGAAATGTAACACTATTGGGATTAGCTCCTCCAATTATGGTACCTCTAAGAGTTGACTATACCAGAATCCAGCTAGCAGAAGTCCGTCCACAGTGGTGAATCCCCTAAATGCAGAGCATATAGCATACACTGGGGCTCTAAAATAAAATATGCCAGGTGCTAGCACTAAGCAACACTATCCATGATACAAGTGCACATGAAATATACAGAAACCAAAGTGCACAAAAATATATACAGCAACCAGACTCGCTTCGGCCTAAAAACAGCCTTTCTCAATGGTAAATCAGCTAACCTATTCTTTCTCCTGATTGGCCAAAACAAAATAATGAATTTTATGCTAATCTTAGCAGGGATTTTCGAGGTTGTCAACCAACAAAAGCCTCTGCTTGCAAACTGAAAAGATTTAGCAAACACCAGGGTGAGTTTGTAAATGTTTATTTTGGTATTTTCTCATGAAAAAAAATGTTTGCATACACCACTGATTCTCTTCTATCAGATGCATTCATAATACAGGAAACTTATATATGCCTTTTTAAAGTGCTTATTTTATGCGTCAATTACGAACACATTGTTTTTTTTAACCATATACACAAAAAACTAAATACAATTTATGCCCGGTGTTATCATGCATATAGATCACCTCCAAATATACAGCACATATTGGCTTTGTGTAATTGTTTGTGGGTCACATAAACAATTTAATTGCTGTGTGTAAGTTTTTTATACATAGATTATGCTGTGTAAGAGCTTTTATTGAAATGTCTTATGTTACATGCCATATGGAAAAGAAACCTGAATATGTCCATTATCTGCTTTCTTGAAACTAAATCTATGGCTGTGCAGCATTATATGATAAATGATCATTATAGTGAATTCTGAAGCTTCCTGTTGAGGGACAAATACAGACATCTTAAAGAACTGAAGTGCCAAACACTATTCCTTGTTGTATTCTGCTTAGTCTGTGGGAATCGGGATCACAATAGCAATAAATTACATGAGATGTATGATATTGTCCCTTTATACACTTTAAAGTATCAGAGTCCCATAGAATTTTTAATATGAACACTGGAGAAGAAATCCAACCTGGCAATGGAGACAATGAAGACTTGTGCCGGATTAGTAGTTCCACTTCTTGATCGATACCTTTGTAATGGTGAAGGGGATAGTGTACTTCAATGAAGTGAGTTATACCATGTTGGGTCGTACCAAGATGGTCAGACAAATCACAGCCCATTGAAGAAGGAACTGGTAACCCACTCCAGTATCTTTGCCAAGATAACCTTATGGATAAGCTCAACCAGAGATATAACAATAGATATGCAACAACAAAAGGATGTTTATAGTGGCTGTTCTGGCCTTGGATCTTTACTTTTTGGTTATCATATATAGGTGTGGTCTTATGCTGATGTGGCCCACTTACTTATGTGGTTTGACATTTTGATATTTGAGTTACTGACACCTTCCAGTAAACTTGAACCAGTCTGGCCATTTTCATCTGACCTCTCTCCGCCTACAGAACTGACGCTCACTGGATTTTGTTTTTTTCGCACCATTCTCTGTTAACTCTATAGACGTGTGTGTGAAGGTCCCAGATCAGCAGTTTCTGAGATACTTAAACTATCCCTTCTGGCACCAAGAATCATACCATAGTCGGTTACTTTAGATCACATTAATTCCCCATTCTGGAGTTTGGTCTAGACACCAACTGGACCTCTTGGCCATGTCTGCAGGCTTTTATGCATTGAGTTGCTGTCACGTGATTGGCTGGTTAGATAATGGCATTAATGAGCAGGTGTAACTAAAAAAAGTGGCCACTGAGTATAGAGAGCTCTTTATATTTCCAAAAACCAAGTGTAAAAAGCTACAGTAAACATTTAGAACAAAAAAAATCAAACTAAAAATTTATTTTCTGAGACAACTGCTCCGAATTATTGTCCGTAGAGTAATTTATGTTTAGATAGGACGGTTAACTCACTTTTTTCTAGAAGAATATATACTTTACCATGTTATTCTTTATTCTATTTTAGCTAGTGATTTTAATCCATTGTAAGATTTTTTGCATTTTTTGAAATTTAATTACAACCATAACTAAGGTGGGTGATTTCATGGCATCATGTAATGCTGTTTTTCTTTTTCTTTCTCTACTGTGCTGGATGAGACAAGGTCTTGGATCTCTTTCGATCTTGGAAACAGTGACTAAGACAGGAAAAGATTCTGTACCACAGAAACATATTCTTGATCATTAAAAATGAATGAGACTTCCTCTTACAATTATATGTGTAGGGCTGCTATACTTAAAATTAGTATTCTGAGCTTGGCAGGTTCAATCTAGGCTTTCAGCTCTGTTCACGTGATAAGAAAACAGAACTTATAAGAACTTCTTTATAAAATAAAGTACACAAAAGTGTATATGTATGTGTGTGTGTGTATATGCCGGCACCCGGTATATGCTAATGACGCGGCGAGCATGTGATGTACATGCGCGCCGGGTCAAGGAGCGGAGGCCGGAGCACAAACAGGTAAGTGAGGGGAGAGGGGGGGGGGGTATTTAGGGGGGTTTAGGTGGAGGAGGGGTTAAGGGGGGTTTAGGTTGAGGAGGGGGGTTGGGGTTGAGGGGGGTTGAGGTTGAGGAGGTGGGTTGGGGTTGAGGGGGTTGAGGATGGAAGTTGAGGGGGGTTGAGGTTGAGGATGGGGGGTTGAGGATGGGGGGTTGAGGAGGAAGGTTGAGGATGGGGGGGTTGAGGATGGGGGGGTTGAGGATGAGGAGGGGGGGTTGAGGAGAGAGGATGAGGATGGGGGGTTGAGGAGGATGGGGTTGAGGAGGGGGTTGAGGGGGGTTGAGGTTGAGGATGTGGGGGTTGAGGAGGGGGTTGAGGATGAGGAGGAGGGGTTGAGGAGAGGGGTTGAGGAGGGAGGTTGAGGATGAGGAGGAGGGGTTGAGGAGGGGGGTTAGGGTTGAGGATGGGGGGTTGGGGTTGAAGATGGGGGGTTGAGGCGAGAGGATGAGGATGGGGGGGTTGAGGAGGGGCGGTTGGGGTTGAGGGGGGGTTAAGGTTGAGGAGGGTTGAGGCTGAGGATGGGGGTTGAGGATGGGGGTTGAGGAGGGAGGATGAGGATGAGGAGGAGGGGTTGAGGAGGGGTGTTGAGGTTGAGGAGGGGGGTTGAGGTTGAGGATGGGGGGGTTGAGGAGAGAGGATGAGGAGGGAGGTTGAGGATGAGGAGGGAGGTTGAGGATGAGGAGGGAGGTTGAGGAGTGGGGTTGAGGAGGGTGATAAGGGAGGGGGGGAAGAGACACGGAAGGGAGAGGGGAGAAGAGACACGGAGAGAGAGGGGGACACAGAGGGCACAAGAGGGACACAGGGGCAGCACATTTCCCACCCTCGGCTTATACTCGAGTCACTCATTTTACCCAGTATTTTGTGGTAAAATGGGTGCCTCGGCTTATACTTGGGTCGGCTTATACTCGAGTATATACGGTACTTCACATCATGAATTTTCTTGTACCCCTAATTCCTCAAATCGGTGACTATCCCACTTATGCAATGAAATTTCTCGCTCCAGTCTTCTTCCCACTTTTAACCCAATGAGGGCACATAAGGTCTCAGTAACCAGCAATATTATTATAATTATTTTCATCATTTATTTATAGACCACCAACATATTCTATAGCGCTAAGTACAGGGGATACATTAAATAAAAGCAACAAATATAACAAAACTATATATACTGACACAGACGTCGAGGGCCCTGCTGTTTTAGAGACAATCATAGAAGAGCTTGTTTGTTGGTGGTGCGGTCATTCAGTAGTATCCATTTTCAGGAGTCATTAAATACTTGACATTGGGAATACATTGGTAGGCTTCTCTGAATAAATGGATTTTCAGGGAGTGTCTGAAGCTGTTAAGAGTGGAGGAGGGACTGGTAGAGCAAGGTAGAAAATGTCCTAGTATGGGGCATTTCAGGAGAAATAGTGGAGATCATAAAGTGAGGACATACATATGTTGTGGACATGTCATAATGGAAAGTTAGATAGTTTGGAGCTATACAATATATAGGTGGGTGCGATATTGTTGAGAGTCTTTTTAAGGTGAGTGTAAGCATTTTGAACTTCATTCTAGTGGCTACAGGGAGCAACTGAAGGGATTGGCAGATTGATGAGACTGAATGGTGACGAGGATGGGTCTAGCAAAGTCATTGATGGCTGGTTACGGTTGAGTTACAGTAGCCAATGTGGGCAATTATGTTTGAGGGCAGGATGATTCCCTTTAAGGTGTTGTTTTATTATAAATAATGTAACCAGTATTAGTCACTAGAGATGAAGAAAAGAAAAGATCAGTAGAAAAATAACAGTAAAGTTAAAAAAAGAATATTATAAATGAAAAGAGCTGAACAAAGAGATCCAGTACATAAATCACTTAATAGAGATTATAAACATCTAAAACCTTATCCTTGTATTTCTGTGATGTTTGGGATACAATTAATGAGGAAGTCCTATTATAATGTGTGAATACTAATACTAGTCTTAAAAATGTCATTGAAAAACATGTTTTCCTAATTCTGAGCCTATCAAAATATTTGAATTTTTCATATCTAATCTTTGATCTCAACAAACGTGTGATCATGACAGCTCAATGCTGTAAAGGCGAAGTGTTATTCATGACCAACCAGCTTCATCAATTATTTGTTTGACAAAAAAATGAATTAATTTAATCTAAAAGACCACTTAGTGACTGTGTTCTCTTTGCTTGGAGGCAGCCCTAGGATTTCCCGTCAGAAGCTCAGTCATCTCATTGAAGAATACAATCCTGTTTGAGCTACTAAATGATTTAAACAACGTGACTTTGATTCCTAGGAAGTAGCATATTGAGTGTATTTTATAATGCACCGCGGAGGGATCCATTGATGTATAGATATCAGACAGTGTTTCTTGCTCCTTTTATGTACTTTGGCTGAACAAAGCAAGAACACCGCCAATGGAAATGGTGGTATGCGTAAACAACTATATTGTTCATTCCCCTAAAAATAAAGATGAACAATACATATAACAAGGATGTGTTACACCTGATGTACACACTAACGTCCTTTTAAAGGGGATATATATATATATATATATATAAACACACACAAACCTAGAGTTGAAGGGTTATAGAACCAAATTGGCCATCTAGTCTGTTGCCCATTCTAACTAAAAGATTTTGGGTTCCTTAATCCTCAGGATTGCGTTATGATGGAATTAATGTATTGCTTAGCACTAGAAGGTGGTCCACAGCAGGATATAGGTTCAAACATGGTATATATTAAAACTAAGCAGTAACAAGTATTAAATCATTTGAATGCGATGTGAACACGCATTTTCCATTTTCCACCCTCCCCTAGTAGTAATCGGCGATGATTAACAACAACTACATTACAAAGATAAATCAAAGGCTTGATAGGAGGACCAGAAAGTCTGAAAATACACCCAATATATCTGTTTCTAGGAGTCAGAGTCATTGTTTAAATTATTTATCTTTAATATCCAATATGTGATTTTGGAAAAGGACAAGAGGTTACCTATCCAAACCGATTAGACCTCACGTCTTGACAAGGACCATTCTAGTGTTTTTCAATCACTTGTTAAGATGGGCTGGAGGGTCAGAACAGTGGTGATCCCAGAGGTTTTTTGTGACACAAATAATAATAAGATGGGTGTCCTTTATTTATAAAGAGGTAACATACTCAGTAGTGCAGGGGATACACTGACTTTGCAAGACAAACATGATGAACATATACGTACTGGTACATAAGGTGTTGAGGGCTCTACTCTGAGGAAAGGGGAGGAGATGACTTATTAATGGTCTGGTGAGGCAGCAGGGACAATGCACAGGGGGTGTTCACAGCCTTGTTAAAAAGTTGGTATTAGAGAAGGCTTCTATGAATTACATGGATTTTGAGACAATGTATTCTTCTCTAATCCACCACCCAAAAGAAAAAACACTATCCCAGGTGTAATTGGTTGACCCATTTAGAGTATCCTGTTTCTGCTTTCTGCAAAGTTACCTTATTCCCAGGTGCACCATTCCATACACCTGTACTTTATACATAAACAAGAGCTATATATATATATATATTAACTATAATGTTTTCAGGTTCATGCACCAACTATATTGCAGGAGGCTTCATATGCCAACAGCACTCTTATTATCATCTAGTAAAAAGATTGAAGGAGAGCAATGAGTGGTAGATCATCGTGATCTTGGACTGCTAGTTAGCCTGAGACATAGAACTAATCTACTGGGTCTTGCTTTTTTAAGAAGTCCTATTATGAAGGCACTATTCATAGTGTTGTTGTTGTGTTGTGCATGTTTAGGCAGCAGGTGATAGGCTTCTTTAAACAGATGTTTTTTTAGTGAGGTTATGAAGGATTTGAAGCATGAAGATAGTCTAGTGGAGTGAGGCAAGGAGTTCCGGGGAATAGGGGCAGCACGAGAAAAGTCCTGAAGGCAGGAGTGAGAGGAGGTTATAAGAGAGGAGGAGAGAATAGGGTTGTTAGCAGAATGAGGAGGACGGATGGGGGAGTATTTTGAGATGAGAGCGGAGATATAAGTGGGTGTATTGTTGTTAAGGGCTTTATAAGTTAGGGACATGATTTTAAATCTTATTCTGGAGTTTACGGAAAGCCAGTGGAGTGGTTGAGAGAGAGATGCAGCAGATACTGAGCAATGGAAAGGTAGATGAGTCTGGCGGTGGCGTTCATTATGGATTGGAGTAGAGACAGACGGGTGATGGGGAGGCCAGCAAGGAGAGAGTTGCAGTAGTTGAGGCGACATATCAAGAGAGAGTAAATTAGGATTTTAGTTGTGCCATGTGTAAGCAAGTGACATATTTTGGAGATGTTTTTTAGATGGAAAAGGCAAGATTTAGTTAATGATTGTATATAAGGAATGAAGGAGAAGGCAGGGTCCATAAAACACCAAGACAGCAGGCCTGTGAGGTGGGAATAATGCTGCCATTGTCGACAGTGAGAGATATATGAGGAATGGAGGCTGTAGTAGAGGGTGGGAAGATTATGAGCTCAGTCTTTGTCATGTTGAGTTTGAGATGATGGGTAGACATCCCGAAGATATGCTTGAGAGGCAGTTGGAAACTTGTGCTAGAAGAGTAGGGGATAGATCCGGTGCTGAGAGGTAGATTTGAGTGTCATCTGCATAGAGACGATACTGAAACCCAAATGATTTTATTAAGGTACCAAGTGAGGATGTATAGATAGAGAAGAGGGAGAGGGCCTAGGACTGAGCTTTGGGATATGCCAAGAGACAGAGGTCGAGGAGAAGTGTCCGAGAAGGAGACACTAAAAGTTCGGTCTTCTAGGTAAGATGTGAACCAAGAAAGAGCATTGTCATGGATGCCGATAGAGCGGAGAATGTGGATTAGTAGTGGGTGGTCAACTGTATCAAAAGCAGCAGAAAGATCCAGAAGAATTAGACTAGAGAAGTGGCCCTTCGACTTGGCAATGAGCAGGCCATTATTGACTTTAATGAGAGCTGTCTGTGGAGTGTTAGGGCCGGAAGCCAATTTTGGAAGGTCTGAAAGAGGGCGTTGGAGGAAATAAATTGGGTAAGGCAATTGTAGACAAGTCGCTTGAGCAGTTGTGAAGCCAGGGGAAGTAGAGATATAGTAGCAGCCTTTTAACATAACTGAATAATGTTGTTATCCAAATTCAATGTTCCACAAATTCGACCTAGTTGTCTAATCCTGCAAAAGCAAATGTTGGTCCCCATTAAAGCTAAACTGAATACAACTGTAAAACTGCGAGAGGGTGGAGATTTGTCTGTGCTATAATAAAAAATCTGAGTTTATTACACTTCAAATCAATTAATTTTCATCCAATTTTCCTTTTCCAATATTTAAAACCTGTTATTAAACAAATTTTAATGATGCTTTAAATAGCATTAAATGCTTTGGGAATCATTTATATCCAGAAAAATCCTACATATTTAATGTAATCCCACAAATCTAATTACGTTATACACTAGAGCTCTGGCACTGATCTTTGCATATAAGATATCATAGCATTACACATCATTACTTCCCCTGTTAGTCGTAACATAATTCCTTTTGATTTTGGTGAGAAGCGATGTCACTTCCCTTTAGTGTCTCGTGTCCAATCTCTCATTTCACGCTGTCTGAAAGCTAAACATGAAGATTTTATCCTCCGGCAAAAAAAAAAAAAAATTTAATATGCGTATTCATGACATGTCGTGTAAGTATTCATTTTGTATTCATTTGTTTTTGTTTATTAAACCCAGTCTATCTAGTAACATATTGCCAGTGTTAATCTTTCATGGTAAAATATGTCTGGCCTCAAAAGGGTTAAATTCATGCACTGCAGAATATGAATGGGATTTCCAGGAATGCATTGATTGATTAATTGATCTATCTAGTGCTAGGAGTTACAGTAGTATCAATGTCTGGAAGTGTATTCATTCAGGGGTGACCATAATATTTAGTCTTCTCCTCTTCCCATTAAGGAAGTAGACTGCCCCATATTTGCCAACCCTATTCTCTACCCAAAGGTTGTTTGCCCCCTAAATTGGTTAAACCCAGTGTTTCTCATATGAATTTAGTAATGGAACTATGTTAGACTCTTAAAGTATTGGTGGAAGCCAAATACCTCAAACTGTCTCCCACCAAACCGTACAACACCACCCTGTAACTTAAAATGACTACCTCTGGTCCAAACTTCTTCCACTTAAAACCTCTACCCAGGAACTCAAAACTACCCAAGGATCTCAATATAATACGGCTTCTACACAAATTCCAGGTAAGACTTGAGTCTAGAGTTGGGCTTTTGGCAACCCTCTAAAAATGAAATTGCAGAGAGTGAAAAGTTTAAGACCAGGGCAACACAATTAAGCTATGAGAAGGGGCTATCTAGATTAGACTATTAGGTGATATGATTACCTTATATCAATATATGCAGGCAAGTGACCTTTTTATGTCAAGAAGTCTTCTGTTGGAGGAAGGTCACCATTAAAGGTTAAAGGACCAATGTAGATCATTAAAAAAGGGTACTTGTCTGTCAAGTATATACTAAACCATGCCATGGCTCCAAGCCATTGCCCTAAAACATTTTTGGGAATAACTGAATTTTTAAAAACTCTTAAGTATAGGATTCCATTTTGTGTTTGTTACATTAGTTCCTTGGAGTTAAAAGAAGGAAGTTGAAAGGAGCCAAGCAAGGAGACTTGTTGCTATAATACTAATATGATAGGATACTGGCTCAGAAGCATGAAGTTACATCAATAGATGCAATTACATTTCTGGGCTTGGTCAGTACTTAGAACGGAGACCACCTAGGAATACCAGGAGCTGTATGCTGTGGCCCATTGGAGAAGGAACTAGCAAATCACTCCAGTATCTCTGTCATGAATACAAAGTAGATCGTAGTCCATGAGGTCACAGAGAGTCGGACACGAATGAACAACGCAAACACACTATTTTATTTAAGGACGACTACTTTAATATCTGGTAGTCTGTTTTATTCAGTGTGGACTTCCTTAAGAGAATGTTTTTTGTTTGTATTCAATGGAGACTACCCTAAGGGCTTACAATCGGTTTTATTGCACGTATACTACCCAGAAAACTGGCAATCCATTTTAATTAATGGAGCTACTCTATGAGCTGTTTTTTTCATCACAGACTACTATAAGAGGTTGCAGTCAGGTTTATAATATTTAATTTCTTGAAATACTTTCTTTCTATGGCAGACTTCATTGATCAGTAGTAGCTCTCATTAAATAAGAGCACCCTACCCTAAGCTATATATATATATATATATATATATATATTCCTGTAAATACTGTGTGTAATCCTCCAGATCTGGACGCCATATTCTAAGGAGAGCTTGAGGACAGAAATAAACATGTCTACAGCAGAAGATTTGCAGCTCCTTTGGTTAGACAAGTTCCAGGAGTGAAGTAATAATCTCCTGAGCGCTGCTATGTTCTGGCTCTCTGCCCCCCAGTCAGCGAGAGGCTGCAGTGCTTTCTATTCCAGTCACACTGAATGCTTCTTACCAATCTATCCATCTTAATCATGGACAGCCATTTGCAGCAGCAGCAACAGATGCACTGCCCAGGCCGAGGAGGCGCCTGGGACCGCTCTGTGAGGATTTCTTGCCAGTTGCATGTTCGAAAATGTCTATTTTATTTACCAGAACTCTTTCACATGTGTGTATTACACTACTGAATTTGTTATACTATTTAAAAATATATATCTGTTTGAAGCATGGACCAGAATCAGACACATTTATATATAAACTCTCAAGATAATGTTGCCATATACAAGATAGGTGCGTGTAGGGGTCAATAAAAAAAATGCCCCCGTTATATGTAGGTGGTCAGGGTTATCAGATCATCTTTCTATAAAAATAATTATCTGCCCCATTTCCTCCAGGTAGCAGAGGGGCCCCATTCTGTTGCAACTGCATTAGTCTGATCTACACTCGCTCCCCCATGTGACAGATAATTAATTATTAGGAGATTGGAAGATTTTTTTCATGTAATTCATGCTTAAAATTTCCAACTTTGAAGCTCAATTATCTAACATTTTCACTAAAAATTGTATTCGCTAAGGCCCCCATGCTAATCGAGCAGTGTCATTTTTGATATACCCATAAATCTGCTGCAAGAGCTTTCTTCCCTATGTTACACCCTAATGTAAATCTTTAGCACCCCACATCTGTAAACCCTGCCTTATCTGCAAGAGATTTCAGTGAAGGGAGCACCCACATTGTAATAGCCTTTTTTCTCTATGTCAAATCATTCCAGCGATATACAACAGTAAAAGTGTGACACTGTATGCTAATTTGCTGTTTAATAAGGGTGTTGGAGGGGATATAACTGAATGGCAATATTGGGGGTAATTGTTAAGTTACCAGAGATGGAGCAGCAGACTGTGATTCTAATTAAGACATTAAAGCAACTATGTAGTATTTGAGAGTCCTTCATTCACATAAAAATGCAGCACAAGCAGTGGATATCTCAAGAATGATTACCTTAAGAAAAAAATAATAATAAAATGAATACTTTGTTTTTCATGTTCCATAAGAATAAGTTAAAAAACAACTTTTGTTTGGGATCCCTTTTTAATATAACATTTTTTCGCTTCACTTTCAAACCCTTCATTTTTCATTTGTCTAATTTGACTTGACCTTTTATATTAACGGCCCCTTGACCTCTTGTGTCTAATGAGAAAAATAATAATTAGGAATATAAATTGTCCTTGGGTGGGATTCCCTTGTTATTTTGTTGCTGAAGCTTGTGTGTTTGAGAATGAGTTTACATTTCTGAAGAGCAGGGCTTGCATTTATTGATGCAAGCTGCCTGCTTCTAAGCATGTGTAAGTGATGGGGTTGGAAATTCAAATTTAATGAGCTATATAATAAATCCTCCTCACCACTCCCTCTACCTTCTCCACCTTGTATTCCAGTTCTCAAGTAGTGATGACACAAAGAGAAGATGGATTCCTGTACACATAAACAGCGCCTTCAAAAGTCCTTATTGTATCTAAAAACATACTTTGAGGCTGCCCAAGTGAACCAAAGACAGTCATGGCATTCCTATACAGATACTTCAGGCTGGGTATCAATAAGAAATCTTCCCTGGGAAAATATCCAAGCTATAATGTGGCTACCTAGCGAATACCTCCTTAGAAGCCAAATATCAGCCCTTATACCAATAACTTTCTGAAATTCTCTGACAGACGAAAATATAGAAATCAGTTATTTATACAAAACTCCCCAATGACTTCACTGCCACATAACCTGGACTTCCCACTGGTTATAATGACACCATGGATAGACAACTAAAAAATGAGAATATGTCATTTCCTTGACTGGCAACTTAAAGGGATATTTTAATTTGCTGGATTAATACATTTCTGCACTCTATAGGGGAAAAAGCAGCGTATATGTATACAGCACATATCGTAAAACATTTTTTTTTTTAATATCTAAAAATCCCTCTAATGATTGCGTTGACACCCCCAGGGGGTGTCTACACAAGTTCCTGATCCCCACCCAATCAGCATGCAGCATCCAGGGAGCAATATTAACCCACTATATACCTGCTCTTGCTTGCTCAGCCAATAGTAGAGCAGTGTTGTCGGCCTCCATGTAACTGCTGTGATATGACTCATCCCTGCTTCCTGTCTATGCTGTGTACTGTTGTCATAAGAACTAACAGTGCTATGTCTCAAATCTTTCATCTAGCCGGATTGGCCAAAATAAATTATGCTAACTTCAATGTTTAAATTTTATTTTTTTTCATGCAAAAAAATTTTTTAATATACTATTAATTCTCCTTTATCAGATGCATTCGTAATCCAGTAAACTTACATATCCCTTTAATTCCTTTGGAAAGACTGCTGAAACCGTTGTAAGGACTATTAGTTATTGTTGTTCATTCGTGTTCAATTCTCCATGACCCTATGGACCAAAGCACGTCCGGCGCATCTGTCAGAAACTGTATGTCTGAGATCCACCAAGCTCGTGTTTATTGCTTCAATGACCTCATCTATCCATCCGCCTCTGCCGTTCTTCGCATACCTTCAATCTTTCCCACATCAGAGTCTTCTCTAGGGAATTCTGTCTTCTCATGGTATGGCCAAAATATTTGAGCTTCAGCCTCATGATGAACTGTTTGTCTTGATTTCCCATAGTATTTATTGATTGGATCTCCTTGCAGTCCAAGGGAATCTAAGCAGTTTTCTCCAACACCACAATTCAAAGACCTCAATTCTATGGTGCTCAGATGTCTTTCTTTCTGGTCCAGCTCTCACATGCGTATGTTACTACTGGGAATCTATTTGCCAGAAACTTAGATTGCTGCTTGCCATGATCTTTGTCTTTTAAACACTGAGCACCAGGCCGGCTAATAAATATTATACATATGTATGCAAATATGCAAACATATATACAAATTACACACTAGAATGTAATGTCAAAATATTGCATAGACTGTATCCGGTTCTGCATAGACTACATATTATGTATCCTAACTACCCAGGACTATGAGCAAGTGGGCACACAATATCACACATTATCACACATATTGTGTCCAGTGGCCCAGAGAGTCTGTCATACATATACATTTTTTTCAGACGGGTACCCTTGGCTCCCCAATTGTGCTTGATGGGCATTTAAAAAAAAAAAATCTGCTAGGAAAAAGCTTCTATTTATGCTATTTGGCATCACCAAACTTCATATAGCTTCAAAATGAAAATCTTCATTCCTGACGTGTCATCAAATTCTTAATACAGTTGAAGATACAGCCTAGAAAAGCAGACCTATATATATGTTAGAGAATCACTGAGACCATTACCTTAAAAATGGGCACCTTGGTTAAAACGAGAAATTGTGTAATATTCTCCTGTTGCAGTTCTCACCCAGACCCATGTCCAGATTTCTCAATAGGCAAACATGGCAACCACCCAGTGGCGGAGCTAGTAAAAGGAGGGTCCGGTACAAAAAAACAACAACTTTGGGCCCCCCTCTGACCTCCTGTTGACCCCTCCTCTGGTAGTAGTTTATTTTCTTATAAGGAACCCTTTAATATTTCTTTCTAATTAAGGTGCTAAGATTTTGTGACTTTATATGATTTATTGATTCACAATTTTAAAACTTGACTTTTATTAAATTTCCTTTTAAAACATTAGAGCAAGGACATACACAAAATTAATTTGGTACAAAATGGACTGGTTTGTCCAAAGAGGTAGAAATATTTATTTTTACAAAACTACCCTCTTTGTACCCATTATTTATTAAAAAAAATAATATGCAGAATTACCCACCAATATATATCTTGGTTAACTATTTCTGGTAAACACCTTATAATAATTTTTCTTATGGTGTTATCAGAAATTCTTAATGCTCTTGTATTTACATATATTATAATCTTTATGTCATTATTTCTTGCATTTTTTTAAGTATTTTAGAGTCTTTAGATTGGACAAAATAGTATTAGGGTAATTACATTAAAAAAAAACTAATCTATGCAACGCGTTACGAATTAACTTTTTCCCAAGAGTCCCTTCACGCCAGCCCATGCCTCCCCTTCACCCCAGCCCATGCCTCCCCTTCACCCCAGCCCATGCCTCCCCTTCACCCCAGCCCATGCCTCCCCTTCACCCCAGCTCATGCCTCCCCTCCACCCCAGCTCATGCCTCCCCTCCACCCCAGCCCATGCCTCCCCTCCACCCCAGCCCATGCCTCCCCTTCACCCTAGCCCATGCCTCCCCTTCACCCTAGCCCATGCCTCCCCTCCACCCCAGCCCATGCCTCCCCTCCACCCCAGCTCATGCCTCCCCTCCACCCCAGCTCATGCCTCCCCTCCACCCCAGCTCATGCCTCCCCTCCACCCCAGCTCATGCCTCCCCTCCACCCCAGCTCATGCCTCCCCTCCACCCCAGCTCATGACTCCCCTCCACCCCAGCCCATGTCTCCCCTCCACCCCAGCCCATGTCTCCCCTTCACCCCAGCCCACCAGGGGGACGGTTAAGGAGTTTGTGCTTAGTAGTTCCACATATGTAAATCCATCCTTGCCCTCCACCCCTCTCAACTACCCTTTAACCCTTCACTTTCTCTCCCTTTCTTTCCCCATCTCCATTACCTCCACCATTGTTTGGACTTTATTTAAAAAAAGAAAAAGATATATGGAAATATTGTAGAGTACCATTTATATGACTAGGGAAATCAACATGATTGTCTGACATATATATATATATATATATATATATATATATATATATATATATATATATATCTGTCTGTGCAGCTGAATCTCTGCTTACACAGCTGCTGATGCTGTTAGGTTGCCACATACTTCATAAACAAGTGCAGATTTTCTTAAACTACATTGGTCCTTTAAACTAAATTCTGATCCTTTCTAGAAAAGGTTAAAAAAAATAGCATTTGATGGAGTATACGCGTTTGATTTTATGTAGAAATAGTTACCAGCAAACAGATTCCTGGAAAAATGCAAATATGTGCAAAATGTTCAAAAGAATACAGGATCCATTAATTTCAGTGATTGTTGGGTTTTGCTACAGCTTAGTGTGTGCGGTTCATCTGAGGACACGAACACTCGGCGTGCCGAGGATGGAGGCTCACGCTTTCTGCAATGCTCCTGCGCAGTTATCGAGTTGGATTATACACACAAATGATACAAGAGCACAAGGAGTGTTAGGGGCTGAGAGGACCACTGTATGATACCCACATACATGCATTGCAAATATTTGAGCCTAAGAGCATATTTAAGTAAGGAAAGGAATCATTTTTAATTTAAAAAACAAACTATATTGTCATACATCTACTGGTCCCTGAAGGCATCCATGGTACTTTTTGTATTGCATGAGTTGGGCTTGCATTTATGCTTCTACGCATGATGGGGGCAAAGTGGTAGGTGTCAAATACTTAAAGATCCAAATATATAACAAATCCTCTGGTTCTTTGTCCACTTTCCAATGATCATCTTTGGTATCTGGAGTATGTTGTTGTTGTTCAGTTCTTCAGTTATGTTTGACTCTCAGTGACCATATAGATGCAGCATGCAAGGCACATCTAACTGTGTTTCTGGTTGTGCTCCATATTATTTTCTTGGCATAGATACTGGAGTGGGTTGCCAGTTCCTTCTCCAGTGGTCCACAATTTGTCTGACCTCTCTGCTATGACCTAGTCTACTTGGTTTATTTCACAGCCAGTAACTCCATGTAAATCTGTTAGGAAATATATGTGTGTGTTTTGTTATATATGCATTTACTAATACATCTGTATATATCAATAGATAGACACATACACATAAAATGTTTGCTAAAGCGGTTACATTTGTACTGAGCCCCAAAATATATTATGATCGCAACTGAAAGCAGGCTGCCGCCCCCTGAAATGTGTTGCCCTAGGCCTGAGCTTTGTTGGACAATGCTATTCTAGTACACAATTAATTTGTGTTCACATTTGAATGTCTAAAACAAGTTTAAAAAAACTTTTTTCTGGCTCAGAATTCCAAACAATACAGTTATTACACTGCATTCTGGGAATCTGGGCACGGACATGCAAATGTACCCACAAAGGCTTCGCTCTTTAATCCAAATACCAAACATGGCTCCTTTTTTTAAGCATATGCCTGCTGTATTACTCATCCAGGATGGATTACGTACAAGCCAGGAAACCTACCCACAGACAGCTGTTTTGAGGTTACTGCCTTTCATCAGTGTGGGGCCGGTTCCTAGCTTGTGTTGTAGTTTACCACAACAATCATTTAATTTATGGTGGGCAGAAGAGCGATAGAAGCCCTCCAGTAGATGGATCCAATACACACTATTGCCAGGCAATCATTTTACCTTATTCTTTTTGTGTTAGAGACAGCTTTCTTGTACAAGGTAGATACTGATTTAAAAAAATAAAAATAAATCAGAAGCACATAAACATGAATAGGAAAGAAACTAGAAAAGAGAAACAGATTAATATCTAAAGCGGCGAGAGCTTCAAAGTATCGCAAAAATAATGAATATTTAGCAAACAGAAGTTGTGTTTCACGAAATTAATATGAAATTATGTAAACCGCGAAATAACAGCAACATATTGTACTGTATGTGGAGGCTGCTATTCAGTATATATAGAATTTTTTGTTACAAAATGTGAATTTATTGGTTTGCGAAGGTTTTGCGACTATTTACAAATACGGTGGTATATAAATTGAATGGGCTTCCATCTGAAGTGGTAATAAAGGAAAATATAGAAAATGTAATTATGAAAATTAATTTTAATTCATGTCCATTCTAAAGCTTTAAATCCTCCAATATGATTTTGCACTTAATGCAAATGAGTGACTGCTAAATATTAATTAGCTGCTTTGATATGCTAATTGGACTCACATTCTGCTTGTCTGTCCCTGTGGTAGCCAAAACTATGACCCACAATGTGCATTGGAACCCCCTTCCACTTTATCAAATAATTAAAACATGAATTAGCACATCAAGCTGCACATTAGCAGCTAAAACAATTCAGTATTTCTCAGGAATCATGTTCTGAAAAGAGAAAAGGCTAATACAATGAGGGATAGATTTACATTTTTGGAGCCCCTGGGCAGTGAACTCTAAGGCGCCCCTGTGCACATGTAGTGGGCAACACTCTTTTTTTTTTTTTTGCTTTGATGTATGTACACATACACACAGGACATCACACACATACCACACATCCACATCACATACACTCACACACACTCACATACATACATACATACATACATAGCTTACTAAGCCGCACGTTAGCATACTGAGCCGCACGTTAGCATACCGAGCCGCACGTTAGCATACCGAGCCACAGGTTAGCATACCGAGCCACAGGTTAGCATACCGAGCCACAGGTTAGCATACCGAGCCGCACGTTGGCATACCAAGCCGCATGTTGGCATACCAAGCCGCATGTTGGCATACCAAGCCGCATGTTGGCATACCGAGCCGCATGTTGGCATACCGAGCTGCACGTTAGCATATAGGAGCCGCAAAGTTAATTCTGAATATTTCATAAATTATTTACTGTAGAGAAGAACCACTAGTACAACATATAGCCAGTATTGAATGCTCTTTAAAATGAAAAAAACTATCTCTTAGTGGTAACAAAGTCCCTTTTTAAGTTGAGGAATATATATATATATATATATATATATATATATATATAATGAAATCTTTTTTTATATATAAATATATAAAAATGCATTTTACATAAATAGTTGTTTTTGTCGTTTTTACCAGTTAATATAAAAGTCATTTGTCTCATTATCTCTTGCAGTGTATGTGAAAGCAGAGCTTCACCAGGGAGGCAGCACAGCATTTTGAAAAATATAATATAAGATTGTTTTGTATATAACACTGTTAAAAAAAACATTCATTTCTCCAATTGCAAAGCGTTGCAGAACATCTAGTGTGTATAGGTAATTATAGGTGGTGTATATAGTCTTCATAACCCAAATTACTTGTATTCCCTCATCTCTGGGCTATAAGAGCAGGTTAACCTGTCTGGTCTCTTAATAAACAACCCTGGCAAATATAAACAGACAGCTTGTGCAGTGTCAGACTCTCCGTGATCTGTCTGTGTCTATGTGCCCCATCTCTTGTATCTGGACTTCTAAAATGTAAACATTTAATTACAAATATTAAATTAAAGATCCCCTCCATATCATTACTTATATCATTAATTAAGTCACCTAATGATGTCATCAGAAAAACCTTTCCAGGTGAGGGAGGGATGTTAAGGTTTAAAGTTCCTTTCCAAACTAGTTAACTCATTTTATACTATTTGAATTTCCTGTCCACAGCTAGATAATCCCATCAGGCAGGCTGTTAATATGTACAGACATTTGTCCACATCCTCTCTAGGGATGGAATTAGAAGGAATGGGAAGGTGATTAGGGATAAGGATAGAGAGGAGACAGCTCTTTTAGGGGGAGGTTAACTTGTCCCCAGAAAGCAGATCTTGACAACTGTAAAGAGTTAACCTCTGTTGCAAGTTTTGTCGTGCCATCATATGATACTTTTGTAATTGATTTTATTAACTTAGGTGACTTGATCTTAGCTTTGTTGCCTTGAAGTACCAACAAGCCATGATGTGTGCCAGGGGTGCCTTCTCCACCGCTGAACTTTGAGTATTTTTTCATTTTTACTACGTCCTAATAAAATAGTATTTATTGCAGCTCCTTGTTTGTTGGCGGGTTGCTGGATATCATTTTTTCTTCCGCCGTGCTGAGATTCGCCAGCTCTGACGATCGACGAGTGGTTGCAGTATAGTGTTGTAGTGGTTTATCTCTGGAGTATCATATATTTTGATTCATGTGTTTTATGGCAAGAAAATGTATTTAAATAAGTTCCAAAAAAGAAGACGAAATGTTTTACGGAGCGGAGGAAATACAGATTGAAACGTCTTACCAATACTAATATTTTCCATGTCTCGGTGTGTGTAGTATTTTGTTTTCTTCAAAGAACAAATTGATACATAACTCCTCTGTCTAATTAAGATTATCCTTTACCAGACCCAACTGTTAATGGTGCATTACAACTCCTCTACAGAACCATTTTTGGGGGAAGGATCCTTCTTTGTGGCATCTGTTGAGTTCCCTCGAGCAACTTCTCCATGACATAATGTTGATATTCTTTCCAGCAATGTTGTTTTGTGAATGATCCATACGCAGATGGTCTAATAGCTGCTTAAATGTGGACCCCTGCAAAGAGATGAGCCCCTGATGCATCAGAAACAATGATCCTTATCTCACCAATAAGATAGAGATGGAGAGGTGAGGTCAATGTGTGATCTTATTATTCCCTAGTGATACCATTAGAGGTCTACCATGATAGCCAAGTAGATTTGTTCTAATGTTTTCATACATTGTTTAAAAAATATTAATTCTTACCCGCAATCCTTGGGGCCATGTTAAAGAGAAGCCATCATTATATATTCTTCAGGTCTTATGATTCTTCCAGTGCCAACAAATATTATAATGAACCTGTCAAGATTGAGGTTTCATGTTGTGTTAGCTGAGATTAGTCCCTAAACATGTCTATGGTATGTTTCTTTTTATTTAAAATCATTTAAAATTACCCTTCATGCAGAGCGAGCTAATATATTTGTTTTCTTTAACATAGAAATCTCATAATTACTTCTGAATTTACATACACATATTTCTGTATATTCTAATTCCCCATTCCATATTTAACAACTTTTATGCTCTGACTAGACTAGCTCAGACTAGCATGCATCAAAGAAGAGCCAAGCATCTTAAAGACATATCTAAATTTCCTGGATTATGAATACATCTGAGAATCAGTAGTGTATGAAAACATTTTTTTAATGAAAAAATACCAAAATAAACATTTACAAAGGCACCCTGATGTGTGCTAAATCTTTTCAGTTTGCAAGCTGAGGCTTTTGTCCGTTGACAGCCATAAAAATCCCTAGCCAAAACGAATTATGAATTTTATGCTAATCGGGAGAAAGCAGATACATTTGTATCATACCCTGGGGTTCCTGTGTTGCATAGCAAGTCTGTTTCTCTCTATATCCTCGGGCACTGATTCATTTGTAAGCTCAGACCCCACCCAACAATGTGATTCCATCCTGCAGCAAGTACTTCCTTTGAAAGGTCAAACTATGTACCTGGCTGTCTCTCTTTAGTGTACTTGGTTATGTGACCTTCCTGTGGGTGTGCAAAACTGGATTTTACCTTACTGCATATAACTTTGTAAGTACACTGACCTTATCTATATAACACATTTTTTCTGATAATCACTGCCTGTTTCTTACTGAACATTTGAAACCCAGGAAACTTATATATATACCTTTACATTACCATGTGATTATCTGCTCAGCATCCTCCATTTCAAATAAGATCAATGAATGGGAAGGGAAAATGGGAGGGGAGTAATAATAGTGCATTGGGTTTTTAAATTAAAAGCATGCAGGGCCGGATTTACATCTCTGGCACCCCTAGGCACAGTAGTTCCTCCATCTTAGTTCCAGGCTTTCACCCCCTAGCGGCAAGTCTGTGAACTGCAGAATTTCCTTTTTAATGCCAAGGCACATATTGAAGTGTGAAATGAGGCGCTTGGTTATTGAAATCATATTTCTTTGCTGTATCTGAAAGAGGATATTTGATGTTCTATCACTGTTTTTAATGATTTTCTCAAGGAATAGTTAATAGCATTTTGTGCAAATATTTGAAAATGTAATTTGTTACATGCCAAATCATGCTTATTGGTTTTAAAACATTTTATATTTTTATGTGAATTTATTTCTAAAACACTTATCAGTTCACTTAACAGTTCAAATAATTACTTTAAAAGCTCTACAAAACTTATATTCACTAATACTTTATTTTATGACATAAATAATATGTTTATTATACAAAAACAACAGATTAGAGGGGATTTGAACTTGAATTTAGTATAATCTGTTTTTTTTAATCCTTCTATAACAAAATAAGATTATTTACAGAATAAAATAATTTTTCTGTCTAATTTTAAGTTTTTAGTTGGTCCTATAGTTTTCAAACATGTATCTTATTTTGTGCAGTGGTCGTTTAAATGTCTTTGTCTTGAGAAAAATATCACACCGTTACTTCTGAGTCTGTTGTTGTGTATTGTGGTCTTATCTCTGTGTGGTTTGTATAACCCAGGGCTAATAGCAATAAAGAAACGGGGCAAGGATGGGTGAGAGCAAGATGGTGTGGGAGAGTCTTCTGTCCAGTTGCTCATTTGGATGCTAGGACCTTTCCTCTTAGCTGACCTCCTGCATTGGAGGCCATTGGCCACTAGGTGTCACGGCTGAGATTTTAGTAGATTTCCTAGCTTTAGGTTTAGGGTTGGAGTATTGGCAGATAATAAGCTTTACACTAGCAATAAATTCACTAAAATCTCGGCTGCTACACTAAGTGACCGATGGCCGTCACTGCCGGAGGTCAGCTATCGGAAAGATCCAGAAGCTATATGGCTAGCATTTTTTATAATGTAGTAGTCAAGCCCCCATTGCATAAGTCATTGGTTTATATACACCTATTTAATTTATTCTAGCTCGAGGTTGTTCAACCTGCAGTCCATGGGCCACAATACAGCCATCCACTGCTTATTATATCCAACCCAAACTTTATCTGGACCTGTGACGTATCTTACTACACTTTTAGAGGAATGACAACAAAATTGCAGTTTGGCCCATTGAGTTAAAGTTACATACCCTGGTCTAAAGATTGTCATTGATGAATTTGAAGTCCGGTTGGATGAACCCTTTGAGAACTAGTCCTCCGCAGTCATACAATTGGGGAAATGTTTTGTATATAAGAAGGAAGATTAGAGCATTTTTCCAGCTAGTAACTAATTCCTTAGAACATTTCTTATTAATTAATCTGCTCAAGATATAATAAGAAAATACTGAATATAAGGTTAAAACATAATCTTTATTGGTAATAATTTTAAAATTATATTAATACACAGCGTTTAAAACCCTATATAATTAGAAATAAAATATGGTCCTGCATCCAATATTATATCCAATGATAATATTATCCGACAATCCGAGTAAATCAATATACATGTGTGATTATTAATATGTAATATATATCACCTATGTGACAGTACTCAATAACACACAATTGTATCTATACACATAACCTCTACAGGGATCAAGGAGCAGCTGTCTGAAGCCCTACAAAACACTTGTATGTAGTGAAGGTTACTGGGTCCCACTACTTACCCCCCTATGTGGTGTTATCAAGATAATACAACCACTGTCCAGCATCTATTATGCTTTAAGTTGTACTCCCCTCCTGATCAATCCCTTTACCTGCTCGGGTGTAGATTGTATTCAGGAGAGATAGACATCATCTACTCCTGGTTCACTCGTTGCTGAGCGTCTGACGTCATCACTGCGGGAACAAACAGAATACAGGGTCTGACACTCACGTTTCGTGACGGCTTCCACCAAGACCTGTTAGAGGAAGCAGAAGCATAGTGTTTTGTATGTTGAGGATAACATCTATACATATTGGTTTAATTCCACCCCATACAGGAAGGTTTGCCATATTGCAGATGTGTGCTTCTGTCTAGGCCTATGAGGCCCAGACCTAGGGTGGCACATTTGCAGGAGGCCTAAAGATGAAGTGTAATACATTAAAATATGTTTGTATATGCACAGAAATATCTACATACAGCACACACAGCAATATTTCTGTTTGTAAGAGTTCCTGTATATAGTTCACCACAACAATCATATATACGGTGGGCAAAAGATCGATAGAAGCCTCCACCGTACAGTAGTACAGTAAATAAATAGTACATCTGTGTTCACATTTGAATGTCTAAAACAAGTTAAAAAAACTGTTACCAGCTCAGAATCCTGAGAAAAACAGTTATTACACTGCATTCTGGGAAGCTGAGCAGGGACATGCAAATGTGCCCACAAATGCCTCGCTCTTCAATCCATTAAGCTTATGCCCGCTGCATTACACAGATTTTATGAAAGGCCAGGGTAGGATTATACACAAGCTGAGAATCCTATCCACGTACAAGCTTACTGGCTATCATTAGAGTATAGAGGGATCTCCCTAGCACTTGGCTTAAAGGCATATGGAATGTTCCTGGATTTTACTAGGTAGATAATATCCATGTGTATGTATTTATTTTTATGCACTTTGATTTTAGGCAGAGCTTATAAGCACTCAACAAAATAAACAAATAGTCCCTGTATGGGTCTACCCACTGCAGTGTATGTAGACACAGACTCTGTAGGGCTGGATGTGTAGTGTAGTGTCCTAGCCTATCAGGGACCATGTCTCCGCAGCATGTTGCAGAGTGACAGTCACTGATTGGTTAGTATGTGACCGTGCAGTGGGCAGACCCAAGCAGGTAATATTTGTTTGATCTTAGGCAGTAAAACAGAGCTTATAAGCACGTCTTAATAAAATAATGTACATAAAGTAAGTAGATACACAGGGATATTATATAGCTAGTAAAATCCAGGAGCCTTCCATATACTTTTAAGCTAATATAAATATTAATAGTAATATGAATGAATCAAATTTTAACCTGAATACTTCATGCCCATGCTGTCTACAGTATCCATCCTCTCGGGAGGCTGCCGAATTCCTGGAGTCTGGTGCATTTTCTGGGACACTTGGTCAATATGTCTGTGACGTCACATACGGAAGTCTGACCAAGACTGTGGGTTTTATAATGATAATAAGATCAATAGTGCAGGAGAAAGCAAACAGCAGAACACCGCTCGCTCAGACATGGATCTGAGCATTCAGCAGAAAGGATGCGACCTGTTCTAGTGGGGCTTGGATTTGTTTAGCTGAGCACTACAGTAATATGGTGCTATTGGATGTGTTGCTAACGATGGAAAGTCATAAAATAAATATTTTGTCTTCCAAAAATATACATATTGACCAACTGAAAGCACGCTATAAAAAGCTGCCATCTTGTTTGCCTGATGTCAAAGCAGAAGAAGGCTGTGAACCGGACTGATAAAATAGGTTTGTGTTGCAAATTACACTCGATAATGCTTAAAGGTATATAGAAGTTTCATGGATTATGAATGTATCCAATAGAGGGGAATTATTAGTGTATGCACACATGTTTTGAATGAAGAAAATCCCAAAGTAAACATTTATAAAGTTGCCCTGAGATTTGCAATGTGTTTCCATTTTCTGGCAGTTGATTTTGAGAAGGAATGCCCCTGAAAACCGTAGCTAAATTGGCATAAAATTCATACTTTGTTTTGGCCAATCAGTGCCAGCTACAACTTTGTTGCAATGTCAGGGGATCAGTCTCTTCCACCACAAGGAAGCAGATTCAGACAGTTCTGCTGTAGATCTCTGCAATGTGCTGCTGTTGGCTTGAAGGTTAGTATAGGGTTAAAAAAGGTACTTGAATGTAGTATTTCTATTGGTTAATACTATATAAGCACCTCTGGGGTATGTATTTTTTTTTTTAAATGATTTAACTTCCCATGGCTGCTCACTTCCCCAAAAACCCCAATCGATCTCTACTCCCCTCTCCAATCCAAGACCATTCCATGGCTGCTTCCCACAAGACTCTTTACCCATAACAGCTCTCCTCTCCAAGACCCTTTCTGATAAAGCTTTTCTTCCCAAGATCCCTTCCCAAAGCGGGCTTTCCGTGAGACCCCCTTCACATAAAAGCTCCCCTCCCGAGACCCCTTCCCATAACAGCTCCCCTACCCAGGGCACCTTCCCATGGCTGCTCACTTCCCTAAACACCATTCCATCGATGTCTCCCTCCCCAAGCCAAGACCCAATTCCATGGCTGCTTCTATCCCCAAGACCCCTTCCCATAACAGGTCTGCTACCTAGGACACCTTCCCATGGCGGCTCACTTTCCCAAAAAAAAACATTCGATCGCCACTCCCCTCTCCAATCCAAGACCATTCCATGGCTGCTTCCCCCCCAAGACTCTTTCCCATAACAGCTCTCCTCTCCAAGACACTTTCTGATAACAGCTTTTCTTCCCAAGATCCCTTCCCAAAGCGGGCTTTCCGTGAGACCCCCTTCACATAAAAGCTCCCCTCCCGAGACCCCTTCCCATAACAGCTCCCCTACCCAGGGCACCTTCCCATGGCTGCTCACTCCCCTAAACACCATTACATCGCTGCCTCCCTCCTTAAGCCAAGACCCCATTCCATGGCTGCTTCTATCCCCAAGGACCCCTTCCCATAAAAGCAGCTGTCCCCAATACCCCTTACCATGGTTTGTGTTTGTGATCTGTTCAACTGTAATATAGTTATGTCTAACAGCCAATGATATGTATGCAGACAGGCATGTTTTGTAATGTATTATATAAAATATATATTTGACATATCGATTTGACATAACTACCGTAGTTTTTATTTTAACTAGTAAAACATGTTCTTGATGCAGTTACTTCTATGTGGAGTCATTCATGATACTTTGATGAAGGTTGTATGTTTGAGATGGGAATTTACATTTCTGCGCGAGCAGGTCTTGCAAGTCCAAAGACCTTAAGGCTGTCTGATTCTGAGCATGTGCTGTTGCAAGGGGGTAGGTGTCAAATATCAAGAGCTCAAATGATTTAAGCAATTGATCCCACACCTTCCTCTTCCCCATACTTTCCTCCACTGTTCAGTAGATAAGATCATACAAGCTATCTGGGACTACTTAAGGCCGACTAAATAGAAACTTTCTTTACAGAAACAAGAGTAAAAAATTAGGATTTTCTCTAAAAATGGTTTATGTTCATCTCACTCCATCTTGTTTACATATATTTGCTGCCTACACTTACCACTTAAGAAATGTGTTTATATAGCCAGCAAAATAGCCGCCTGTAAATAAAGTGGATTTTAAATGAATCTTACACTTATGCTGGGTCATTCTCTACCTCTCTCTTGTCACATGGCTCACCTTGTTTGTCTGGAAGCAACTGAAGTCACTTGAAGCTGTGTAATTATTCAGTGGTAATGACCTATCTTCCCTTATTTGCACCCATTAATTTCATTAGTGACATACATTTTTATTGTTGCCTGATTTTCCAAACAATGATTAATTAGCCTACATTATTAAACAGCTGACAGGCTTCAATGGCTTCTGGACAAACAACGTGGGACATGTGAGAGGAGATAGGTGGAGACAGACCCAGGGCCTCCTGCATGTTAACATTCATTTTAGAAACCATTTTATTTACATATGCTTTTGTGGACACATAATTCTCGAACTGAAGTGGTGACCCATTTTTCAGCAGCTTTCTTATAACCACTGCTATTAGTTTACACAACTGCCTGTTTATTTAATAAAGGTCCAGATTTGCAGTAGGCTCCTTTCATCAGCCAAATGGTTTCTTGCAATCATTGAAGAGCATCTCCTCTCGAGACTACAGATGATTAGTCAGTAGTGTCTGCAGCAGCTTCCTTGAAGAGCACATCATTTATGTAAATATGGAAGATAAGAGTCCGGGAGTAATCATAAGAAAATAGAAGCATTAATCCTTCAACACCTATTAATTCCCAGGCACGGACTATAGGCACTTGGTGTAGGGAAATGAGCTTCAGCCAGATGATCGATGTAAGGATAAGAGAGCTTGCCCAGAGCTGCCTGCTCATAGCCCTGTTACATATGGAGATCACTGCTCAAGCTCTTGCTCTATGTGATCTAGATATATTATTAGTGGCAATGATAACAGCTGTAAACCCCGACATTGGTGGAATGCAACAAAACAAATAATAGTAGCATAAAGAGATGGATTACTGCAATGGTTCTCAACAGGCCAGGTTTTGTGGATACCTACTGTGACAATCTATCAGTCTCTACTGGGTTTGTGTCCTTGTTTGCAGCACTTTTGATGGAGGAACACAATTTAATGCTTTTCTAAAATTTTATAGAATATATTCGCCTGCGTTAATATATTACTAGTGAATTGCCCGTCAAAAAAGGCAGTAATGCTGTTTGCCACACAAGGTAAGTCTTTTGGTCGTTTGAGTACCTTCAGCGCTCATTGCGAGCCTCTTGGTTGGTGTTTTTTTGGTCATCTGAGCCCCTTCGGCGCTCATTGCGAGCCTCTCCCCTGGTGTACTTTTGCTCCTCTGAGCATCATTGTGAGCCGCGCACTGAACGCCTTTGTCGTTTATTGCGATTCTGTCGCCTGGTCCTTTTTTTTTTTTTATATATATATTTTTTTTATGATAATTAATGAATTAATAAAATCATAAATTAATATACTTTACCTATTTGTAATTAATATATGCATAAAGCAATATCCTGAAGCGCTAACAATCTGTTTTGATGTTCCTGCAGCATACAATGTACATTTGCACTCTTGCTGAGCTGAGGTGTAAGTGTCAGCAATGTGTGAAGTGTGCAGTGTAAATAGGCTGTGTGCGCGAGGGGAAGCCGTTTGTTTAGGTGTGTAATTCTGCAGTTTGTAATGGTAATGTTATTCGTTTCAAGTTAGTGTTGTAAAATGGCGGCGATTGTGTATGTGTTACGCGGGTGTGGAGCATTTTGCGTCCTCCCTAATAGTGTATTTTATACCTTGTACGGTCTTGTGTAGAAGTCTTATGTGTCTGGCGTGTTTTTGCGTGTTTATTGGTCGTGTAGCCTTGTTTTTTAGTTTTTTTCGTCTGGAATTTTTTTTTCCGCTTAGGCGATTTTCTGTGTGGAAACTCATCAAATTGTGGTTCATTTGTCTTTTAACCTGACTCCCAGATGTCGTGGCCGCCCCCCCCCCCCACGTGCTGTGAGTGATGTTTGTTTTTTTGTTTTTTTTGTATTTTTGTATTTTGTTCTTGTTTTTGTATGTGCGCAGTTTTTTTACGTATTTTTTGGACCTTGTATTTTTATTTTTTTTCTAAGTGCCGCAGGTCATATATATATTTTTATTTTTTTGGAAGTCGCTCTTTCCTTGTTGCAAGTGTTACGGGCTGTAATTTTTTAAGGCAATTTTTTTTCAAACTGCTACGGGTCTTGCATTCTGAATTGTGTAATTGAGTTTTGTGTTGATGTGTAGTTCCGCGGGTCGTAGGGATGGGCGCATATGGCGCTCATCTCCACCAGTGCAAGGAGCTCTTTGGCGCTCCTTGCCAGCAACTGCGGCCCTCGCTATGCTATGCGAGCCTGCAAGCGTTAGCAACAACCCTATCAGAGCACTAAATTCACTGTTAGATCCCTTACTAACAGAGCTTCCATCCAGCTAAACCAGGATGGAACAAGAACAAAACAAACAGTCCTTGCGGAGTCCAGCTTTTCATTCTGCTGTAAGTTACTCCTCAGGTCTACACTGCTGTGGGCCTGTCTGTGTCTTTTACAAGCTGCAGTAAACATCTGTCTCTCTCCCTCTGTCTCTCTCCATCTTGAACATTTTAAGTAGTGTCCCTTTCATGGGTCTCCTACGCTCACACTCAGTTTCCTACACTCACACCATCTTCACTCCTGAACCCATTGGCAAGCCATTATAACAGAATCTTTGTGGGTGCGTCTCTAGACAAACATGGACTCCGGACCTTGACTTCATTTCTACAAATACATTTGGATGTTTTTGCATTTTGTTAAAAATAATTAACTACCTCTGTAACAGGATTCATTTGTTTATTTATTAAATTATTAGTAATTAAATAAAATCACTGTAAAACCAGTGTAAGTTTTAAAATGTGCCTGCACCATATACCTCTTTCCACTTTGTATAGGGGTAGAGCAGGGGTGTCCAAACTCGGTCCTGGTGGGCCGCACACAGGCCTGGATTTGTGGATATCCCTGCAGCACCCAGGTGATACTATTGTTTCTTCTGTCATCCTGATTGACTCACCTGCGTACAGAAAATAAATCCTCAAATCCAGGCCTGTGTGCGGCATGACCAAGTTTGAATACACCTGGGGTAGAGGACTATTTTACAGTAACCATTTAAGTGGAACTAGACTTCATAATTATTCATGAATTATTTTCCTATTATCTGCACTTATTCTTTGCAGGGGTTGCCTTTCCTAACAACCAAATCATCCCTGTATGGGTCTGACCTCTGCAGCTCATGAATACATAAAATCTGCCAATCAGTGACCATCTCTCAGAAACAATGATGCTGAGACGTGGTCCCTGATAGGATAGGGCACCACACTGAGTCTGTCTCTACGTAGGCTGCTGTGGGCAGATCCTTACGGGGACTATTTGTTTGATTTTAGGCAGAGCTTTTAAGCATAAAAAAAAGAAGTACATTTTATGAAGTACATCAAAGTAAATAGATATGCAAGTATATTATATACCTAGAAAAAATCCAGGAGCCTTCCCAAATGAACCCGTGCGTACTATAGTGGTCTTGTAATTAATTGGAAGCCATCATTGTGCATTCAATGTCAGCCACGCTCTCAGCTCCTTTTTTCCTGTGGTTATTTGTGATTTTCTTTTCTTCAGTTCTTGCAAGAAATTGGTCTCCTGGATACAATAAACTTGTGGATGGAAATGAGTAAGTCCGATGGCAAAAATGCAGGTGACACTATGCTTAGGGCTCACTCTTGCATCAAGGAGCAGCTGGTGTATTGCAAAGGGCTTATTGAAGCAAGGAAGGAAACAGCTGCTTTTATGCCACACGAAAAGAACCATCTATTGCACTTACTGTTAATTACCAGCACCGTGCAGAAAGATTCTGAGGAATGTACTTATTTAATTATTACACAGCAAACTGCCTGATTTAGCTGACCCTCTGTGCATAATATAAAGGCTGCTGGAGTTCCATATTTACAATATGATTGTTTTATCATAGATAGATAGATGAATAAGCAGAGTATTTCAGTATATATTGATACCTTTTTTATTGGACAAACATATCCATAAATATAACACTAGCTTTCGAGAGCTTCCTCTCTTTCTCAAGTCTGGAGCAACACTGATATAAGATTTCCCAAATGAACCCCTCCCCCCAAAAAAATACAGGAGAATGTTCTATTCGGTCAGCTGTTAAGAAGACAGAGTCATAAATATTATAACATCATAGGGTGTTAAGATACCATAAAGCTGCGAGGAGGACTAGAAGAAGGTCATAGAGAAACCAGAGAAAAACAAGGAAAAGAGAAAAACGTAATCTAAGGAATATAGAAGGTTAGGTTAATGCAATAAAAATTCCATATTTACATTAAGTCCTGTAGTTATCGTAATTAAAGTGAATGATAATTTTGATTTCAAGTGTCTTTCTTTCTTGTGTGTTTTTAAAAAAGCATTTATTATTTTCAGATATTGGATGGAGTGGTTGTTTTTTGATAAGTGGTGTCCAACTGGGGTACAGTAACTGTCGTCTTTGTGGTTTTTGATGGAGTTTCTGTGCAGATTTTTCCGTAGATGTAGTTTCTGGCTAGTTTCCCCAATGTAGCATCCACTTTCACATAGAGTACATTGTATTATGTAGACCACATTGGATGATGTACATGAATATGATCCTCTGGGGTTGTAACTCTTGTGGCGTGTGTGGCTGCGTCCTCTTTGCAGATGTGCTGACATAATTTGCATCAATTTTTGTTGCAAGGTTTGGTGTCATTCTCTCTGTGGTGCTGTTCATTGGCAAATCTTCTGTTCGCCAATGTTTGTCTCAGATTCGATGATTGTCTGAATGCAAGAATGGGAGAATTGGGAAATTATATGTTTCAATAATGCATCATTTGTTCTTTGTGGTTGTAGATCCTTAAATATTTAGCATATTCCTTCTAGAGCCGGATGGTATGTGGTTACCAGTTGTGTACGTGAAGAACCTTCCTTCGTTTTGTATTACAACAGGTGTTCCCGGAGTGTTTTAATGATGGCAGTAACTTTCTGTGTTATTATACGGGGTTTATAACCCTTCTGCCTGAAGGTAACCCTAACATCACCCTCAAACCAGCAGATAAAGGTGGTGCAGTTATGATTTCGAACACTCGGGACTACATATAAGAAGGTAACAGACAACTGACAGACCGTACCTACTACAAGAAATTGGACCTTGCTGTGGGCGGGGCTTAGCTCACTTTAAACAAGCACTTCAGGCCGCCTTATCCTGGCAGCCTCATGTTTCATTTTGGAGGATGCATCTCAGAGTCTCCTCACTCCTTGGCTATCACAAGCCTCCCTTTGCAGATTGTGCCGTACATCTACTAAACAAGGTTGGTCTTTATCATTGTTACGGGGCTTCACCAAGCCTACATACAGATTTGGCACTTTTTGTATCAGAATTCTGGCCATATCTACTAAATAGTGACTTTGCTTATATCACGGTAGCACCATTTCATTGTCCATATGCTTTCAATAAGCCCTACCATTCGATATTTTGCCCCATTTTCATACATATATACTAAGCAGTGAATGTACTAGGGCAGTCTTTATTCCCACGGGGCTTTACCAAGCCTACATATACAGATTTTAGTGCCTTTGTATCAGAATTCGGGCCATATCTACTAATTAAGTCTGCCTATATCAAAGTAACAATATTTCATTGTCCTATGACTTCCATAAACCCTACTATTCGACATTTTGCCCCATTTTCATACATATATACCAAACAGTGTATGTACAAGGTCAATCTTTATTCCACAGGGCTTTACCAAGCCTACATATACAGAATTACTGTCTTTGTATCAGAAATCGTGCCTTATCCACTAAGCGGTGACATTACTTATATCATGGTTTCATTACAGCAGGGCTTTCCCGAGCCTACATACATAGTTTTCTCACATTTTATCAAAACATCGGACCATATCTACTAATTAGTTGCTTTCCTTAGACCAAGGTTACTCAATTTAATTTCGGGCCATATATATATATCCCCTTCTGGATCGCTACCTTGTTGTGATGAAGGGGCATGTGTACTTCAATGAAACTGTGAACTAAACTATGCAGGGTTACCCAAGATGGGCTGGTCATAGCAGAAAGGTCAGAGAAATCTCAGTCCACTGGAGAAGGAACTGGCAATCCACTTCAGTATTTGTCAAGAAAACCATATCGATAAACAGACAGATGTGCCTGGCTTGCGCTCACAGAGAGTCAGACACGACTGTAGGACTGAACAACAACAATAAAAATAAAATAAATTAATTAATAAAAAAAAAAAAATATATATATATATATATATATATATATTATATGCTATTTTTAATATAATAATAAAATATGAAATAGTCGTGATCATGGCATTTTTTGAAGAATGTAAAAAAAGCAGCCTTTGGAAGGACTAAACAAAGTGGCTTTCTTCTTAAAAAGCAATTTTTCCTTATTTTGGGGTGACAGAGCCCCTTTAAGCCTCTTTCTATATGTGCAGTTAGGCAGAGTAGCACAGTACACTAATTATTACATTACATTTGATCTTAACATTTGAATTGTGTGTAGACAATGTGTGCGCTCATGTAGATAGTGCAGGGAGGGTGATTGAGAGAGACAGGGGAGGTAGTCAAACACTGCACACATTCCTGGTCTTGGAGAATGTGGATGAATTGTTTTCGATTGAGAATTAATGATTAAGAATTAATGGTACACAAGCTCTCCTCCTGGCCTTACACCCAGAAGAGCCTCCGCTACCATTAAAGAGCATTTGTTCTGCTCCACTTGAGTTATTAATTTTACAGGAGTCTTTTAAATGTCAAAAAAACAAATCCAACTGCCACAAAAAAATGCCCCGCGCCTAGCGCTTTTTGCTGCAACGAAATTAAATTCACTTCAGCCACTTGAAGGCCAGACAGTTTCAAGATGTGCTCCTTGGCTTGCAAATACAAGTCGGCTAATCCAAGAATCTTAAGTGGATGGTGCTGTCCTGATGCTAAGTTGACAGATTTGATGTGAATCGGATCAATGTATCACTTTGTAAGGTAAAAGCTGTAGTTCTATTGGTGAGATGTTGTTGCTGTTGTTTAGTCGTTCAGTCGAGTCCGACGCTCTGTGACTGTATGGACTGCAGCACCGAAGGCACATCTGTCAGCCGCTGCACCTCTGAGCTCCATCAAGCTCATCTTCATTGCTTTAATTATCTAATCTATCCATCTCTGCCTATGCCGTTCGCTTGCTGCGTCCCTTCAATCTTTCCCAGCAGTCTTCACTATAGAATCCTGTCTTCTCATGATATGACCAAAATATTTGAGCTTCAGCCTCCTGATCAAACATTCCAGTGAACAGTTTAGCTTAATTTCCAGTAGTATTGACCGATTGGATCTTCTTGCAGTCCAAGGGACTCTAAGCTGTTTTCTCCAACACCACAATTCAAAGGTGTCAATTCTACGGCGCTCCGACTTCTTTATGGTCCAGCTCTCACATGCGTATGTTACTACTGGGAATACCATTGTTCTAACTATGCAGACCTTTGATGATCGTGTAATATCTTTCATTTTGAATAGCTTGTCCAGACTTATAGCTTTCATCGCCAGTAGCACACGTCTTTTAATTTCATGGCTGTAGTCACCATCTGATCATTGAAGAGATAGTGACTTCCAAATTATTTCCAAACTTTCCAGAAAACTATTTTTTATGAACAAACTGCATCAAATTTGGTTTGTTAAAGGACCACTGCATTCTAGGAAAAACCTCACATGTTTGTGACATATGTAGCAAACTAACATTGGGCTTTTTTAAAAGTTACCCATTTGCCCTCACCTTGAATATACTGATCATCCCATCTTTTAGATAGAAGCCCTCATGAGTTAGTCTTCTTAGACAAGTGGTTAGTGATAAACTGTCTATAGCAAGACATGCCAAAGTAATATTGAAGTGAGAGGTCACTGACAAAATAACAGCGAATATGGCAGAAAACTGTCTCTCACTATTTCCCTGTTATTTATTAGTGATTCTGGGCCAAAAAAGTTATTAATGTGCAGAACTAAAAACATTTCTATTACCAGCCTTAGTCATCCTTTAGTTCTGCAGCTGTAATTCTGGTAATTAGCTCTTCATTAATCACAAAGATAAAGCTACCTATCGGCAAGTGATGAATGTGGCAATATCAAACAAAAGGAAACATTACAAGTTAAGTGTTTACTTTATGGGTGATTAAATCTATTAATTACACTGATAGGTTGACTATTATTGTTATTTTATGGAGGAAGGCAGTCCATTAATATGGCAAAGCTCCATAATAAATGAAAATGTAGGATATAGTAAAGACCTAAATTATACTATATTATCTCTCTCTCTCTCTCATTCATGTAATCTCTTTCACATATGTCCTCTTTATCTAATGCCTGTCTCTCTCATTTCTCTCTCCTTCCATCTTCTCTCTCTCTCCCTAATGTCCTGTAACAAAACTGTGGGTGTTTGGATTGTGTGTACACTACTATCGAAGGGGTATCAGAACAAGGAGACTGGAGGCAGAATTGTGGTGAATTAGACAGAGGTTCAGAAATAATTAAGCATTTAAAATTGTAAGTCCAGGCAGCAATCCTATAACCAAAGTCAGACCCTAGAAAGTAAGAACAATTTTTGAAGTGGACGAGCCAACAACTAAGCAAAGTTTGACTGCGCTTTACTGGTTTATATAGTCTGCCTGTAGATCAGCTGACACACACAACACATCCACAGGCCAACTGCAGACTGATAACGCCCATAATGAAAGGCATAATGTAACAAAGCCAAAAAGTCAGAACCTAGAAAGTCTGATCACAATTTTGGAAGCAGACAAGCCAACAACTCAGCAAAGTCTGACTACAGGAGAGAGCTGGCACACATAACACATCCACACTTAGACTAGACTAGACTAGCTGCAGCTAGGTAATATCCATAACAGGCATAATGTGATGTAGACAGAAAACATCATCTGCACAATAGCATGAGCATGATATCCATTTTCTCTCTCTATCTCTCCATTCCCTCTCTTCTTCTGTTCCTCCCCTCTATCTCTTTCTCCTACCTCATATTCTCTCTCTGGTAATATTTAAATATATATTGTCAATAAAGAAAACAACTTTAAAACCATGTAACCTATAAGCAAAGCCATCACTTTTTGAAGTGAACAAGCCAACAACTCAGCAAAGTCTGATTGAACTCTGCTAGTTTATATAGTCATCTGCTGGACCATAGCACAGAAAGAATTAGCTTTTATGGATATAACTACAGTGGCGAGCATGACATCTCCTTTCTCTCTTTCCTCTCTCTTTCTCTCCTCTTCTGTCCATTCAATATCTCATCTCTCTCTCTCATGATTCCATTATCTCTCTATTTTTATGCTAATGATATGTTATCAATAAAGAAAACAACATGTAGATAATAATCTCACATATAGCATAATATTAATATTGGGTTTTGGTGGTTTTATAAGATCTTTCATTCTCTTTTAATTGGATTTTTGGGATTTCACACAGAAAATGGTACAAATAGTCCAGCTACATCTTATAATTTCAGTGTTAAAGGACACTGCACTAATCCAGCTTCCATAACTTTAAAAGTATTAACAGATTGGTATAAATTAGTTTTCATTGTATTGTGATAAAAAGTTGATTCCCCACCATTTTTATCCTGAGCTCTCTGCAGCAACGAGGAAGCTGAAGCTAATTATGCTCCAAACACACAATGGATTCATAGTTATGAAGGTTGAAAAAATACTTTTAGTCCATCAAGTTCAATCTTTTTTTATATCTCCTCTGATTTCCTCTGCAATATGCAGATTAGTTGGTAATTAATTGATCCAGAGGAAGGCAAACCCCATTGAAACTTTGCCCATTGTCTCAAATGTGGGGGAAAAACGAACATTCCTTCCAGACCCCAGATACCGGTGATCGGACTCCTCCCTGGATCAATACTCTCTCTTAAATTATCCAGGATAACCCTGAATGCCTTTTTTTATTCAAAAATATATCCAGTCCCTTTTTAAAGTTATCTATCGAATTCCCTGTCACTTTCTCCTTTGGTAGAGAATTCCACAGATTAACTTACTGTGAAGAACCCTTTTCTTTTAGGTGCAATCTTTTTACTTCTAACAGCAAAGGATGTCCTCGTATCAATTGAAAACCTCTTGGCACAAAAAGTTCACTTGACAAAGCCTTGTATTGACCCTGGATGTATTTAAATAAGGTAATTATATCCCCTCTTAGACACCTTTTTTATAGAGAAAATATATTTAATTTTGTTTCTTCCTAACTTAGCCCCTCCATTCCCCTTATTAGTTTTATTGCCCATCTCTGTACATTTTCCAGCTCCAAAATGTCCTTTTTATGAAGTGGTTCCCAAAATTGTACCCTATATTGCAAATGAGGGCGTACTAGAGATTTGTATAGTGGCAGAATTATATTTGCTCACTTGCTTCTATACCCTTCTTAATACATGCTAATATTTCACTTGCCTTTGCAGCTGCTGCTTGGCATTGAGCACTGCTACCTAGGTGGTTGTCCACAAGCACTCCCAAATCCCTTTCAATATCTGATACCCCTATATTTGCTCCATTAAGATTATAAATTACATGGCTATTTTTCCTTCCCAGATGCATAACTTTACATTTATTTGTATTAAATCTCATCTGCCATTTGGTTGCCCAAAAATTCAGATTCAGATTTTTTCCCCCAAAAATATCTTTTATTTACACCCATGGCTTACACAGCTGCTAATATTATCAGCTTGGTACATACTTGACAAACTAGTATCTCCTTTTAACTGTAGTGGTCCTTTAATATCCTTTTGAAGCTTTGCAGCCTTATTAAATTGCGATTTGGCCAATTGAATAGGGCTCTATATAAGCACAGAGCATATTTTTTACAGATGTTTTTAGTTAGTGAACTTCTATCCAAAAGCAAGGTCTTCACTAACTAAAAACATCTGTAAAAATTATGCTCTGTGCTTATGTAGAGCCCTATTCAATTGGCCAAATCGCAATTTGTATGTCTGCAAAGCCGAATTCTAAGACTAATGGAAGTCTCAGCGACACACTTTTCTAAGAAGCAGCTCATTAAGGAAATGGAACTGCACCGTAAATAATAACTGCATATAGAAAAAAATGGGGCAACAATACAGCAGTCTTTTAATGATATATTAGAAAGTACAATACATTTGAAATATAAATGAAAACATTTATATTTATTATTCATTTCTTTATATTATTTAAATACATATGCATATACAGGATCATTTTCTAAATGATACAAATTAAATATGGCGGCTGAGAAGATCCCAGTGTGGGCAGCCGGGAGGCTCATCGTGTGTCTGTCACCCCGAGCACATATATTATCCTTCTCCAGCTGTCTGACATGTGACTTGACACAATATGTTGTTTATCCGTGTTCCCGGCATCCCTTGAAGGGTCCGTCCCAGCTCTGCGCAGACAGACTAACGCTGAGCTCTCGCTGCATTGCTAATCAGGTAGAAGAGACACTGGATCTGGATATACATCAGGCTGGGGTGCAATCAATCTTCATATCTCTCAGTCTGACCGGCTTTCCGTAGATCAATGAATGCACCGAGACGCAGGACACTATTATTTAAGTCAATGATATAGTGGATATTGTCGCCAGTGATATTAAAAAATGCAGATATCTGTCCGAGAAGTATATAACAAGCTCACAATATTAGCTTCTGTTTATGAACATATTTGAAGGAAATATTTTTTATACAAAGAAGGTTCCATTTTGTATGAATTCAACACACTGATAGCTGCACCCTGAGGGTATGCAAGCGGAGGTAGTAAGATGCCGCAATATGATAAATAGTAATTTGCATGTGCAATAAGGAATTTGATGGTTAATGTTATGTGAACGCGCACTGAAGTATCCAGCCATACCTTTATTATAGTTTGGGAGAAGTTAACCTTCCAGCAGATCATCTCTAATCCCTGTCTGATGGTCATTGCAGACCTTCACCTTCGATGTTCAGCCTCTCTATCTATCCTGACTTGCACCTTGTTGCGTTACAAAGCTCTGCTCTCATTGCTAGCTGTCACAGCACCAGCAGCACTGCTCCCTCTCTCCTCCCCTCCTCCTCCCTTCTCACTGGCATGGAGAGGTGAAGCTAAGCTCTGTATGACATAACTTCATCTGCCAGTCATGGCACTTATTCTGTGAGAGTTAAAGGGATATCTAAGTAAGCTGGATTAATAAATTTCCGCACTCTATAGTCAAGTGCAGCCTATATGTATGCAGCACCTCTCATAAAACATTTTATTTTTATTAATATCTAAAAATCCCTCTAATGATTGTGCTGACACTTCCAGGGGGTGTCTACACAAGTTCCTGATCCCCACCCAATCAGCATGCAGCGTCCGGGAAGCAATACTAACCCACTATTTACCTGCTTTTGCTTGCTCAGCCAATAGTAGAGCAGTGTTGTCAGCCTCCCAGTCACTACTGGGATATGACTCATCCCTGCTTCCTGTCTATGCTGTGTGCTGTTGCCATAGCAACTAACATAGTGCTAGGTCTCAAATCTTTCATCTAACCTGATTGGCCAAAATAAATTATGCTAATTTAGCCTGGGTTTAGAGGGGGTGTTAACCTTAATTTTTAAACTATCAGAAATTCCAATAGATTTTGCTAACTTCAGGGTACGTGTTTAAATGTCTATTTCGGTATTTTTTCATGCCAGCATTTTTTTTCATATACTATTAATTCTCCTCCTATCAGATGCATTCATAATCCAAGAAACTTACATATTCCTTTAACCCTGCCCAGCATGCCTGAACAAAAGATGTCAGAACTGAAGCAAACAAATGTGAGTGTAATAAAGATACGTCCCTCTTAGAGAAGCATGCCTAGGCTAATGCCACCATGACTCTGTTGGTTCCTTCAGAAACATGGATATCAGATAAATCTGCAAGCTCCCTGCTTCTGAGCATGTGTAACGAAAGGGAGAGTGTATCAAATAATTATGATGAAAGGGATCTAACACATCCCTCTTCTCTTTTCCTCATCCCCACCTTCATACAAGATAGATTTTTTTATATATATACACAAACAGCCTTTTATGGGGTTTTTTAAAATTGATTTCACAACGACTACAGTTGATGGTTTGTTTCATACTTCACAAACGTGAGGTTTTCCTACTTTAAATAAATCCAATGAGCTGAGATACCAAAGAGCCATATGTTCCCCTGGCATAAGATTGAAATATAAGGACTGTAGTACACACCATAAATGAAGACTTACGAAAGACTGAACCAGATCTATAAAAGAGAACCTATAGCTATGGCAGATTCTCCATACAAGATTTCCTAAGCTACGATCTCTATACCTTCTTAGTTATAGACTAAGTTCCCAACTTGTACGGAGTGGTGGAGTGTATTGTGGTGTGTTAGTACACTTTGATCTCGTTAAAGGAACACTATACATATATTAAGTATGTAACAAACTAACATTAGCAGCTGTGCACGTCATAAGCATAAAAACTATTTTTAGAGAAAACCTTAATTTTTTAAGACTTTGTATAGAAATTTCCAAATTGTAAGTCTGAGAGTTTTCATTCTTACAGGGTGCTTTGGGGAAAGCTCTATAGACACTGGATTCTAAGCCCAGGGCCCTCCATCCTTTGCAACATGTTAATATTGCTATTGTTTTTGCCTTGAACGTAACCCATGTATAGCGCTACGGAATATGTTGGCGCATTACAATAAAACGATAATAATAATAATAATGTCTGCGTTCAGCACCTCCTGCTTGCTTGAAATCTGAAGGTGTGCTTATCTATAAGTGAAGAAAGTGTGGGAAGGGTAGAAGAGGGAAAGGGATTTGTTATATATGTGGAGCTTTTGGTATTTGACACCCGCCCTGTCTCCGGCACGCTAACATGATTTACAGAAGTACAATGGATGCTTCCAGGGATAGTATATCTAACCTATTATTTTCGCAAAACCAGAAAATTGACATTTTATTTTGTAGTACAGGAATTCTGCTCAGCCCTCCTAAACTTTTTATAGATAATTTCCTAAACTAAACAACCAATCGGGACCTGTACAGAGGTACTAAGGTCATTAGACACTATATTATGCCATTTTCTAAATATATCTCAAGAGTGAAAACAGAGGTGTAATACCAGACCAAATTGTTCAAAATACCAGTTTATTTTCCAGTGGGCAACAGCATACAGCTCCTGGTATTCTTAAGTGGTCCCCTATCCAAGTACTGACCAGTCACAACCATGTTCGGCTTCAGGGTGGTGTGACCTCTTGGTTTCCTGACTGTAATCGAACCCAGGTTGCAGTGATGAAAGCACTGAATCCTAACCACCGGACCAACAGGGAACCCTGTGACATGGATAATTTGATCTTAAATTGCTGGTTGGGTTAGTTTTATTATACTCTTTGTAGTAGCAGTCTTTCAATAGAACTGGATTGAGATCTAATATTGTGAGGAACAAAGACAAAATGTCTTCTATTGTTAAAGAAAAATGTATGGTTCAAAAAATGAAAGGATGTATTTATTTATTTTAAATTTTACTAAAACATTTTGCACATTATCAAGTCAGGATCTTCATAACATCAGACTATAAAAGGGCGCCTCATTGGTCCTTTAAAGAAACTCTTCAGGTAAAGCTTTTTGTTTTATATAAATGTTTTATCTATTAACTTTATTCTCCTCAATTTGATTTTCATATACATTATGCGGAGACCACTCCCATTGGAGAAGCAACAAGAAAAGGGGGTGCTTCCAGAAACTCAGCATTTGTTACTCTGTGGGCCTTTTAATGAGTGAAGTGTCAATTTTATAAGAAAATTAGGATCTGTCCTGTTGGCTGGCAGTGCGCAGTGGAAGCCATCGGCCACTAGGTGTCACAGCCGCTTTTTCAGTTAATTTCTTAGGCCCTCATTCAATTGCGATTTTGCAAATTGAATACGGCTCTAAATAAGCACATAATATATATTTTTTCAAGAAGTTTTTAGTTAGTGAAAACCTTGCTTTTGGATAGATGCTTAATAACTAAAAACTTCTTTAAAAAATATATGTGATGTGCTTATTTAGACCCCTATTCAATTTGCAACATTGCAATTGAATGAGGGCCTTAGGGTTTAGTGTTATAGTTAGGTGTGTTAGTGTGAGAGGTGCTAGGGTTAGGTTTTAGAATGGGGGTGTTGGGGTGAGGGGTGTTAGGGTGAGGGATGTTAGGCATTGGGGTTAGGTGTTAGGGTTAGATGTTAGGGGTGTTAGGGTGAGCGTTGTTAGGCTTAGGTGTTGGGGGTGTTAGGGTTAGGTGTGTTCGGCTTAGTTGGTGGGGGTGTTAGGGTTAGGTGTGTTAGGCTTAGGTGTGAGGGTGAGGGTGAGGGGTGTTGGGTGTGAGGGGGATTAGGGTGAGGGGTGTTAGGTTGAAGGGTGTTAGAGGTATTTGAGTTAAGGGTTAGGATGAGGGGGGGTTAGGTGTTAGGATTTAACGTTAGGTGTTAGGGTTATAGTTAAAAAACTGGCAGATTATAAGCATTACACTGACAACAAATCACGGGCGTGTCACCTAGTGGTTGAGGACCACCACTGCACTTAGGCAGCCAATAGGAAACATCAGAAAATTATATTGAGGGTCAAACTAATTATTTAAACTTCCAAAAAAACTTAAATAAAACAAACTAAAAGTATCCAAAGAGTGACTAAATCAACACCTGTAGATTTTTTAAAAACATCACATGTTTGTGTGTAATATAACACACTAATAACAGCTATGCACATGAGAAGATAAATTATGCTTCATGTAATTAGTATACTCTGCTTGTCTCAATAGAGATTCCCAGCCTGCCTGTAGCTTGAGGGGGAAGTTGATCTATGGGGACTTGCTCTTCAATAGAGATCTAATTGTTCAATGTGCACTTTTCAACATCTCTCCGTAGCGATCTAATTCACAGCCCCCTCATTCCTCCCAGGTCATCATTGAAATAAAATGAAATCCAAGTATGAAGCCAAGTTCTTAAAAAAAAAAATATTATAAATATGACACATCTTTAATAAAATAAACTATGAATGGCATATGTCATAGATAAACGTGATACATGTGCCATCCCAAGAGCCTAGATATATTGTATAAACATCTTGTGCAGATACTTGTCCCCTAGAGGTGAGTGTGTAACTTGGCAATTCTTCATCTATGATTCTTCATCGTTTTCTTAAAATTAACAGCTTGTGGGCACAAAGACATCCAATCTAAAAGCACTGACTGAAGATGTAGGTTTCTCGGTGTTTGTTGAGTGGTGGTCTAATTACATTTCTATTGTAGACTTATTTTTACACCATTGTGTCCCAAAGCACAAGAGAAAATAAATTGAATTGTACAACACAAACAGAGTATAGACTTACACCCGGGAGCAGAGGAGAGCGAGTGTTATACGGGGAAGGTCTCCAAATGGGTTAGTCTTGTACCTGATATTATGTCAATTATAATGATTAAAGAAAAATATTATTTAATTTTGTTTTTTTAAACTATATATTTATATGGAGATTATTTTATTATTAGTTATATTATTTTTTTTATTATATTTAACTATTGTCTTATTATATTGTTTTACTTATTCTTTAACAAAGTATAAAAAAATGTGAAAGTATTTTTTTTTCTGTGGATATGCACACTTTCAGAAGTTTAAATATGTATGGAACCATTATGGAAAATGCTTAAGGCATATCTAGGTTTCCTGGATTATGAATGCATCTGATAGAGGAGAATCAGTAGTGTATGAAAACATGTTTGCATGAAAACATACCAGAATAATCAGTTAAACACTTATGTGGAAGTTAGCAAAATGTCTTGTAATTTCTGACAGGTGCAAATTAGAATTAACACCCATTTGAAACCCAGGCTAAATAAGCATCAAATTAATTATTTGTTTTGGCCAATCAGGAGGAGGCTTAGGCAGCTGATACATTTGTATCAAGCTCTGGGGTTCCTGGCTGTGCTGTAAAGTCTCTCTACCGAAAAGGTCAAACTCTGTACCTGGCTGTCTCTCCTCTGCATACTTGTTTATGTAAGCTCCCTGTGGGTGTGCAAAGCTGGATTTTACTTTCCTGCCTATAATTTTGTAAGTACACTGAATTTTTCTATATAATAAAGATTTTGCAGATAATCACTGCCTGTTTCTTACCAAACATTTGAAACCCAGGAAACCTATATATACTTTTAGTCTTTGTTGTTTTGTAATTGGCATCACTGACACATCATAATTATTTTCCTCTAATCTGATTGGCCCTTAGTATTTTCTACTGATCACAATTCCAAAATCTAATGTTCCAGTGGAACCAACAAAAAAATCAGAAATGTCAAAATTAAGGGGCCACTAGGGTCATATTTTTAAACCCTATCAACAGAAGTAACAATTATGGCAGGATAGTAAAACACTAATACAAATATTTACAATTTGAAATTATTAATTATTTACAAAATTATGGTTGTCAATCCGATCAAGAGATCATCCCACCAGAGTGGTCTTGTTTTCATTATCTGATTACCCTCATTAGTGGATTAAGTACTTCCTGCTGCAGCTGGCTACTGTAGTAACAATAGAGGGTGAACTCCTAAGGGAATTAATAACTAATAACCGAGAACTAGACAAAAAGCATAAAATATAACTTTTATTGATCATTAAGCATTTTAATATATAAAATATATTTAGGATAGTTTTTCATCATATCTACCTCAAGAAATATGATTAATTGATTAATTAATATTGATTTAGCTTTATTATGCTATATCTGGAATCTGGGACAGCCAGTTTGTTTTTATATGTTGTATTTTAATTAAGATTTTTAACGATCAATAAAAGTAAAATTTTATGATTTTTTGTCTATGTCTAGATTATTAGTAATTAATTCCCTTAGGGGGTCACTCAAGAGCTTGAATGAGTGTCTGTCTTTTTTTCTGTGTATAAAGTTTTTTTTTTGCTTCTTTTGAGTGGATTAACCCTATGTAATTTAACAATTACACGGTTTATAATTAGTTAAAGACATGGAGATTATGTAGTTGAAAATTGCTGGGTTAGCGCCTGGAAGATTTCCTATCTTATTAATTTTCAAACAATAGAGGGAGACTATTCACAACTTACTTAAGAAATTGCTTGCGAAAGAAAATTGTTAAGCAGGGAACCATTCATCGGTAATGAGGATAATTAGATATAAATAAAAAGGCTAGTTTTGTGGAAGGATCTGTTGCGCTGAGTGACAGTCAAAATGTAGTAAATTCAAAACTGTTTTTCCAGTACTAAACGACACTTAAAACTACATTAAAAAATATGCATCATGTTTTATAGAATCTAAAAAAAAGAATTAAAATTAATTTCCTATATCATGAAGTCCGAATCATTTATATAACAAACCTTTTACTCATCCTGTTGTATGTCCATATCGTAATGGTTGTAATGTTTTTGGGATACAGGGCTTACTAAATCTGGTGATGGCTTTTATGCATCTGTTAACAAATCTCACCGATAGTTAGAGCTGGAAATTTTGTAAACTCAAACCTGAAAAACTTAAATAAAATCCTTAAATAAGAGTACACAACCTATAGATTTATATAGAGCAGTGGTAGTCAACCTGTAACCTACCGCACACTTGAGGGCGATTTCAAACTTTCATCGTTGGCGCGAGGTAATCGCTAGGTGGCATCGCTGACGAGTGACATCACACGCAGAAGACCCGCGGTTGGCTGGTTGAAGAGCGGATGAGAGAGCCAAGGGACAGCAGTCAGGACCGGGTCACTATCTAGGAAGTACGATACATAGCTAGGGTCATATGGTTTATGTAACCAGAAATGAGATGGGATAAACTGAGTTACTCCGGCACTGGTTGGCGGTAAGGGAATTTTACCATCAAAAGTGAGCAGTAGGTATTAAAAGGTTGAGGACCCCTGATATATAGTGTCCAGAAAGGCAACCTTGTTGTTTTGGGAGACTTCATTTTTACTATGTAACTGTATATACCTCAATAGTGCTCCTGACTTTTAAAAGAACTAACACTTGTTTTGTCCATGAGTTAATTAAAGATTGGGTATAATCCTTAGGTAATTATCTATTGTTGATGGAATACAATAAACGATATTCACTCTATTCACACTTGATGAAATGGCTCCAAATATTACCAAAAAATAGCTACTTGCACGTCAAAAATGACGGGAATCAAATTTGAAGACTGGGAATGTTGTACCTTCGGCGCTCATCGTGAGCCCCGTGCTGAGCACCTTCAGCACTCATTATGTGGCTCACAATGAGCTCTTTTTGCGCTCATTGCGAGCCTCTCCCTCCATCAACTGTACAGGCCTTGTGATGAGCGGCTTTGACGCTCATTGCAGGCCTCGTTAACCTGCAACTTTTGAGCTTGGGAATGCCATGTGTCCCTTTCCAGCATCTCCCCCGTCCCTTCCCTGTGTCTTTCTCTGTGTCTCTGCTGAATCTTCGGGAAGTGCGCGCTGACTGTCGTTTGGTTTTATTTTTAAATTCCTGCGTGCATTGTGTTGTTAGTGTAAGTGTTACTGTTTGCACCGTTGTCTATTTTCTACGTTTTGCGTGCCTGTTGTTGGTGAGCCTCGTTTTCATCCTATTTCAGAATTTTTTATGTTTTCGTCCGCCATTTTTTTCCCTCGCTTAGCCGATTTTCAAGCGGCGGAAAACTGCAAATATGGCTCCAATTGCAGCCTAAGTCGTGCGTGCATCAATAGCTCGCCTCAACTTGTGAGGGATGCAAAAGCGTGACCAACATGTGTGCTTCAATGGCTCATCTCGCTTTGCGAGGCCTGCATTCGGTGGCTTGCCATGGCTATTTTTGGGTCTTTGATGAGTAGACTCTACATTATTACAGTACAGAGTATGCAGTGGGAGTCATTGTGTTGATATATATGTAGGTTTACTTTACTGTGTCCCTACTGGCTTGAGCCAGTCTAGAGGGTAAATTTGCAGTTGGGTTCTTGTATGAAGTGCCAGTTACTTCAGGGGCAGTTTGGTGAACATGAGTTGCTCAGACCTAGCCTAGTTAATTTACAACTCTTCAGTTACGTTCTAAGACCCCTGGGTGACCTGGGAGTTTTCATATCCGTTTAAATCCATCTCATAATTGTCTGAATTGGAGGAATGAATACTGCAAATATAGCTAGGAGAGGGCACAATAAGTGCAAGCTAAAATAAAAATCTTCACAAGGGCTTCTATTCATCTCTACAATACCCTGCACTACCTCCCTAACAAGGAAGATGTGTCTTCATACTCAACCAGAATTTATCGACATTTAAAAAAATATCTAATTGAAAAATCATTATCACAAGCAGAGAAAATCTCAAGCTAAATAAACTTCCCAGCAATAGAAACCTATGGTAATTTCTAAGATGTGTTTACTAGATCTGCCACAAGTAGATAAAGTTGGATAGAACATTTTTTAATTAGTATATATATAGAATTATGCCTCAAATCGTTTAAAAAAACGATGATGCATCAAATGGACGTGTAGAGCACATATTTATCTAAGATTAGAGTTTAACCATTACTTGAAATATGGTGGAAATGCAGATTTGCAGCAATGTCAGGAGCTCCCTCTTAGAAGTATCAGCCTTACAGAGTTACTTTTATTCTTCCTCTGGGCAAATGGTGCAGTGGCCTGACCGGTAACTTAAAGAATTCATACAGAGGCCCATAAATATTATTCTCATTATCTTTATTTAATGTACACAAATATTTACCTTTAATCTGGCCCAAAAGACCAAGAGACAATTACAATACAGGTTCACAATTCTAAAGTCAGAATTTGTGTTGACTACAAAGGATAAAACAAACATGGAACAGCTGTAATCTATTGGCCTGCTGCTCAAGTTGAAGATCATGGCAAACGGCAATATTAGTTCCTGGCAAAGAGATGGAGAAGAAGTGGAGGCAGTGACAGATTTTACTTTGCTGGTCTCCAAGATCTCTACAGATGGTGACTGCAGCTATAACATTTAAAATAGGTTTGCTTCTGGGGAGAAAAGCTATGGCAAGTCTGGACCAGCTATTACAAAATAGAGATATATAACTATCAACAAAGGTCCACATACCTAAAACTATGGTATTCCCAGTAGTAACATATGGATGTGAGAGCTGGACCATAAAGAAGGTTGAGCGCCGATGAATTGACGGTAGGAAAAAACTGCTTGGACTGCAAGAAAATCCAATAAATAAGTACTACAGGAAACAAAGCTAAACTGTTCACTGGAAAGTTTAATCATGAGGTTAAAGCTCAAATATTTTGGCAATATCATGAGAAGACAGGATTCTCTGGAGAAGACTCTGATACTGGAAAAGATTGAAGGCACAGGAAGAGGTTAGAGGAGGTCATTGAAGCAATGAAGATGACTGAGCTCAGAGGGGCAATGGCTGACAGATGTGCCTTGTAAGTCTAGATGGTAACGGAGCGTTGGATAATGTCTAAACAACATAAGACAACTATGGGACCTGCAGTGCATTGACAGTGGCGGTCTCTTTCCAATGTTGCACACATTAAGATAATCTTTAACCGGGATTTGCAGAACATCACTCCTACCCTACAGAATAGATTTGGGATAAATCATGCAATTACCTCACTATTGTTCTGATGTTGCCAAGGCTGGCGCCCTGATGAAAGCTTTGCAACATAGGAAAACTTTTGCATTTTTTTAACCATTTATTATAGCAAAATAATAGTATTTTCAAAGTCTCTATAATTTCCATATAACTAATATGTTAGCCTGGCCTACTATACCGATCATCAACGTCAAGCCTTTGCAGATTTCCATGTTCATGAGATGTTCTATTTGGCTAAGTGGAACATGCTGATTTGTCACTAATAATTTATTGAAATATTTGTCTCTGTAATAATAAGCTGCTTTGAGAGAACCAAGGCCTCGGTTTAAGCTGCTTCACCATGTCAGGAAAGCCTCTAAGGATTCTTTCATTTGAAACGAGGTCAGAGCAGTTTGAAAAGCAGAAGATTGTCTATATTCCCAGTGTGAGCTCCCGCTCATGTTCTTCTTGTGGATCAAATGTAAAAATACTCATATACAGAATGCTTTCTTTTAATCTCTGTAACTGAATGGAGCACGGTACCTTAATTAACTTGTGCCTTAGAAACTAATATAATTTTATTTATTAAAGGGGACGTTACAAAATAAATTGTTCATATAGGAAACAAGACTATTTAGTTACTCCTCCAATTAGTGTAGTCCGGTAGCAGCCATTTTTTTCTGTGACCTTGATGACATTAACACAAAAGTATTAGCTTGTTATTTGATTGCTTCAAAATGGCAAGTTAAAATTATACTATGGGGTCAGGCAAGTGGCTACATTTACCAGCCTTAGCTGTAAATGGGTACAAATGATTGCAGAACATCATGGCAGCAGTTGGACAACATTAAAGTAGGTAGAAGTGAGGTACGTGTTGGCTACAACATTTTCCATCCCTTAAAGGGACATGGGAGGATACTGTATTTCAGTAGGAATACAATATACCTATGTATCTATTTACTTTTATACTTTCATTTATCCAAAAAGTGCTTAATAAAGTTAACTGTTTTTTTCCCTCTGCATCTCATGAACACAGTGTACTTCTAAGTATATTGGTTACACTGTCTCATAATAACCAATCAGTGGTAACATTCTGCAACAAGCTCCTTGAGAGAGGTCACCGAAACATGGCGCTTCACAGTCTATGTAATTGTGAGCTGCGGAGGGCAGACCCAAACATAATTTTAGGCAGAAAGATGTAAAGCACTTCTTAATAGTATATTAATAGTATATAAATGTAAATAGATACACAGGTATTTGCTATTACCAGGGAAATCAACAACTTTTTCATGTCCCTTTAAGGGATGGAAAAGGGTGCAGTTAACATGTACCTATATTAATGTTGTCTAACTGCTGCCATGATGTACTTGCCATTTTGAGCCAAACAAATAACATATGTAGAATCATATGTGATCTAAGACCAGTGCGCCACCTGCTGGCCAATGCACCCCACTGTGCGCTCCACTCTTTTACTTTGTAGAGCTAGTTATCTGCCACTATCCTAAGCCTAAACCCTAACCATAACCTTAACCCTTACCCTAAGAACATCTTCAACAATGTCTGCGGCGGCGCAGCTCTTGAGAACTCGTCAGAGTGGAAAAGTCCACTATTCATATATTAAAAACAGCGATATTCAAGGTTATTTTAGTTGTTTTTTTTTATAGCAATTGATTGTAAATATAATTTTATATGTATAAAGTTAAGATCATTTATATCAAAATTGATACCTTGTAGCATCCCTTTAACTGAAAATAACGTTTTCCAGCTGCATAATGCAGAAATAGTCACTGTGTAATAATTTACATAAACACTCTTTTTATTTGAATATTTTAAGGCTTCCAAAAGATAATGGGTTAATCTGTCTGTAATTTGTGTGTTTAATTGGAAGTAACACATGGAGGGTGTATAATTGCAATTAACACAGTTATTCAATGAAGAAATGTCATTTAAGGACAATGTAAGCTACTGAATCAGTCTTGCTTAAAAAAACGCTTGTCTTGCCAGAATGCAGCATGTGAGACAAAACATTGCCACTGAAGATTCAACTGAATTTTTGTGCAGTCTGTAGCTGTTTTTAGCTTAGAAAAAAATAATACAATTTAAAATACAATGCAAATTTGACTTTCCTTATTATTTTGCTGTGTTAAAGGACCACTGTAGTGCAATTACAAGTAAAGCTCATATGTTTGCTTGGCAGAGACTATTATACACAGTATGCAGTTTAGAATAAATCAAAGTAATTTTTTTCTTTTTATCTTTAAACTGTCAGTTTTCTCCTCAAGCAGAGCTGTGTATCTCCTCAAGCAGAGCTGTGTATCTCCTCATATCTTTGTCATTAAGGGTGTGGAATCTGTGTGCTGGACTAAAAATATAGTCTGACCAGTCTAGGTTCTGCTTCAGACTGAGCATGCTCTGTAAAGGGGGTGGGACTATGATGCACTGTCACTGGCAGGGTGTTTGGGGCAGCATGTTACAATAGAGCTGTGAACTCTGTGTTGGCAGTGGGGTGGAGCTAATGATGTAATGGGACAGGGCAAGTGACATTGGCCCAGCCTGCTTCCACGCTCCATGATAGTCTAGCACACAGGCAGAGCTGGCCATGCCCCTGATGGAGACAGGGAGGAGGAGACCCATAGCTCTGATTGAGGGGAAAACTGACAGCTTAAAAGCTAAGATAAAATGTAAACTTTGTTTTAAACTGCGTACTGTTTCTAATAAGCTATGTACAGCATACAAATATATCAGCTATATAGATTTAAGGCATCGCTGTCATTCAAGAAAAACAACACTTCTTTGTGAAGAATGTAATCCGCTAATAAAGTTGCCAGCTGTTTAAACCATGAACATAAATAATTTGTAGAGAAATCAGAAATCCATTTTGTGTTGGTTACATCTCTTCCTTAGAGCTGGATCATGAGGGTGTGATTGGGAGATGTCGGTAGTCACTGACGCCACACCCCTTCCCTCTTACAGGCTGAAAAGCAGAACGTTTGCATAAGTAGAAATATGATCCCCTGTGTCCCACACAGACAATCAGATGGTAGCCTCCAGGGCCAGCAGATGCATCAAACTTTTTTTTACCAATTAAAAAAGGACTATTTCTTAATTTTTTAATTATGTTCTTAGTCCGACACAAATATTTTATTCATTAGCCAGTCATAATTATAACACTGTTAATGTACATCTCCCATTTTATGGTAAAACACTATATATGTATTTTTAGTCTCATATATAATATATATCCTTCTGAAATATGCAAATAGTGTGTTGTTTATCTGTTATTTGATAAACAAATTAACCCACTATAATAATCCTTTTCTCTTATCCCTACCATTTCCTGCTCAGATTAGCTACTACCATCTCTGTTGGTTGGCCGCCAGCACTACATAGTGATAGGAATGCGGTAATGTGTGGTGCTGCTCTTAGCGCTGAAGCGCGCTCCTACAGTTTCAGCAGCGTGCATGAATAGGGAAAGGAATACCTGTATCAGGGCATGAATAGGGAGAATGAATGGAAAGAGATGGGTTAGGGTTATGGTTAGACTTAGGTTTTAGTAATAGGCTTGGTGTTAGGGTTAGGCTTGGGGTTATGGTTATAATTATATTTTAGGGTTAGGTTTATGCTTGGGGTAGGGTTGTATTTAGGGTTGTTTCTATCTCATGCTGTAATTATTCTCCTAGTTACCTAATAATTATCTGAGCTCTTGTTCTGATACTACAAGTTCATCTATAGGATGTTTCCGTTCCTCCCTCATTACTTTCTTTAACATGTTCAGTTATATTCGATACGTTACAATTTTCTAGGAATAAGCTGCTTATTATCATGTAATCTCCGCTCTGGTGATAAATCACAGTAAGTACAGCCCTAATTTACTGGGATATAATTCACGTAATTAATTAATAAACCATAGTTAGGTTGTATTACTTTGTATGAGGCACATTCTCAGAGATCATAAAAAGATGTGTCGGGAGACTTAAAGGGATACGTAAGGATTGCTTTTCTTTATTGCATCAGAGAGAGTATTTTATAATGTGTTTTCCTTTTCAAACAAAGGTCTCAGAGCACAACAACTTATTCAGGCGTTTAACTGCACTTGGGGGGCTTGCCCTCTACAACCAATTAAATCTACAGATCTGCATTTTATGTTAAAACCTATTTAAACTTCATGGAAACTATTTAATATTTTTCACGAAAATAAACAATTTTTGTAATATTTAAATTGTGCTCTTCGCATGAAAAAACAGTTGTGTTCCATGTCCCTTTTAATTTTGTTCAGTCTTTAAAGGGATATGGAAGATTCCTGGATGTTACAAGGTATATAATATCCCTGTGTTTCTATTTACTTGTATGTACTTTTATTTTATTAAAAAGTACTTATAAGCTCTGTTTATACTGCCTAAAATCAAACAAATAGTCCCTGTATGGGTCTGCTCTCTGTAGCGTTGGGTGTGCAATGTAGTGTCCTAGTCTATTAGGGATCATGTCTCAGCAGCATGTTGCTGGGAGATGGTCACTGATTGGTTAGTATGAGACAATGCACATCCAGTACCACAGAGTCTACAGTGTATATAGACAGACTTGGTGGGGCTGGATGTGCAGTGCAGTGTCCTAGCCTATCAGGGACCATGTCTCTGCTGCATGTTGCTGAGAGATGGTCACTGATTGGTTAGTATGAAAGAAAGCACAACAGAGTCTGTGTCTTCATGAACTGCAGAGGGCAGACCCAAGCAGGTAATATTGACTTATAAGCACTTCTTAATAAAATAATAAAAATAAAAGTAAATATATACACAGGTATGTTTGATACCTAGCAAAATCCAGGAACCTTCCAATGACTGCTGTAATACAATAGGGATCAATTTGTTTATTTAATAATTAGCAATATATTCAATATTTGAAGAAAAGTATCAGCGCAGCTTTTAATGTTTGAATTAGAAGTTTAGTGTTTTGACTTTAGCAGATCAGCTTCTCTCCACCCAAAGTTGTCAAGGGCCTTTTTTTTTACAGAATTTTTTAGTTTGTGAACTTCTATCCAAACGCAAGGTCTTCACTAACTAAAAACTTCTGTAAAAAAATATGCTCTGTGCTTATATAGAGCCCTATTCAATTGGGCAAATCACATTTGGGGTAGACAAGTTCAGTCCTGGAGAGCCACACACAGGCTAGGATTTGAGGATATCCCTGCTGCGTACAGGCGAGGATATTGATTTGTCAGTCATCCTGATTGACTCACCTGTGTACAGAAGGGAAATCCTCAAATTATGGTCTGTGTGTGGCTCTCCGGGAACGAACTTGCTCACCCCTGGTCTACGGAGTGGGAGAGAATCTGTAGAGGGACACAGCCTCCTGGGAGATCCTCTTTTACCCCTGTACACTTAACAGGAGGTAGACCAGTATCTCTGCCAAGACTACCAAGTGGATCAGCATGGTGTGTTGTGGTCCATGAGGTCACGGAGAGTCGGACACGACTGCGTGACACAAACAAGCTAGATGCACATTTGCTGGAAGCAGCAATGCTAAATTCAAATGTGACTTTTTTTTTTTACTTTTTTTTTAAAGTTTTGTGACAATAAAGATAAAAAAAGTCTGTTGCCTCAATTAATGGCATTATGGACACGCAGGTCAAAAAAAGCATTTATACCATCATTACATCAATAAAATCAGACCGAAATGTGACTACTCGGCATCATTTTCCTTTTTCAACTTTCGATAGTTGCTTTAAATCTTCTTTTTACATAAAGAAGACCAACAAAAAAAAAAAACAAGAAAAAGAAAATCCAATAAATAAATAACAAATTAAATGTATTCTATACCTTTTATCTCTCGTTTGAGTTTTAGGCCATTGGATCACTTGTTTAAAGTGCTTGGAATTCAGATTCCCAAGAATTGGAGGAGTATTTTAAGATTTTTAGATTGCGGAGATAGTGTAAATAGAGTTAAGCCAATTCTCCCAAATCCCCATAAATGTTGGAAGCGTGTTGGTGAGTCATGTGTGGGTCATTATTTCATAAATCATAAGGGTATTTAACCTGTTAACTATTTCCTGTTTATCTAAAACTGGTGTTTTCCATTTCTTTGCCAAGTGGTTTTTAGCAGCAAGCATAAGAAACTGCAGCCACTTATTTTGCTTATATGCAAGCAGGGAATGCCCAGCAGGCAACGCTCAATTGACGGATTAATGGAGGTGTGTAATACTTCAGAAGTTATTTCAGTAATATTTAGCCACATATTTTGTGCTATCGAGCAATCCCACCAGGTGTGTGAAATGGTTCCAGTTTCCCCACAGTTTCTGAAACACTCTGAGGAAACTTGGGGATTCGGTTTATGCAATCTGTCTGGTGTAAAGTAACCTCTGTGCAAAACCTTTGTTGCAGTTTCTAAATAACTGAAATAAACAGAGCCTTTGGAAAGTCCTGAGCACCCCCTCCCCCACTTCTGGAGATCCCATGAAAGCCCCAAATCTTCTTCCCATTGTCTAATAAATCTAAGTTTTTGATTATCAGGGGCCGTGCTCAGGGCCGGATCTACATTTTTGGAGTGCCTAGGCAGTGAAGTGGAGTATGCACAGTTTGCTCAGGCCCATTTTTGCCTTTTCTGTTTGTGTCCGTTCCTTTTCCTGTTGTGACTCTCTTGTTCTAGGTGGTTACCACCTAGTAGACAGTCTATGAACTGCAGTATTTTTTTTTTTTAAGCCAGGGACTATTCTTCTTTTCTTTTTTTAAGTGCCGCCCCTCACAGGGAAGCACCCCTCGGCAGCTGCCTAGTTGGCCTAATGGGTAATCCGGCCATGGCCATGTTTAGAATAGAGTATAATATCCCCAGCATCCCCCTGGTAAGCGGGGCTTTGCTGCAAACTCAGGAAATCCAGGTGGATTCAGGGGTCCCCCAAGACCGAATAGTTGAGGTAATCAGGTGTCTAATTTTATTATAGTTGAAGTATTCACTTGGAGGCAGCTCAAATTTCGGATTTAAATTGATCAGTAGGGAGGAATTGCTCATCTATTAGCCATGCATCTACTTTATCTAGTTTATTTGTAAACCACCAGGTTTTAGACTCAACGTCCAAACTTTCTAAAACTTGTAAAGAGGAAAAATGGGGGTTAATGGAGAGATTTTGTGTTTCAGTTGATGCCTAGAGTTGACCCAAGCCCAGTTCTCCTGGGATTATTTAATCATGGGGTTATTAAGTCTAACTCCAAAAGTGGGGATTGAAGGGGTCCATAATAGAGTATCCCAATCAAACGGTTTCATTTAAAGATTCCCAATAAAGACCCAAAGAAGTTGGCGTTCCTTTGAGTGAGCCTGAGGAATTTAAATAAATCTGAGCTGCTCTCAAGTAGTGCTTAAAGTTAGGACAAGATAGCCCTCCTAAGTTTTTTTATTTGTGTGCTTGAGAGATCTCCAAATAAATCTGACTTTTGAATTTTTTCTAGCTCATTCCCCTTGGAGTTGAATAGGAAGTGAGCAAAAAATATAGGATTCTAGGTAGGATATTCATTTTAATGGCGTTTATACGACCAGTCCAAGATATTTGGAATCTATTCCATTTAGATAACTCTGCCGTTAGATCTTTAAATAAAGGTATATAATTGGCTTTTTAGAGATCTGATATCACAGGGGTTTTATTGAATCCCAAGTATTTTAAATACTTTTTTGACCAGGAAAACAAGCATTTATATTTTTACAAAGATATTGTTTGATGGGAGATGCAAGCTCCTATGATCTCCATTTTCTCCAAGTTAACTTGAAGACCTGAGACCAGCCCAAAGAATCAAATGTGACTTTTAAAAGCTAAAAAGATTTTTTGTTCAAACACTGATTTTATTGCTAACCAGTTACTAAAACCTCATTATTTAACATGCTGCAGTGGCTCTTAACTCTAACAGCAACAGGTACTTGGGTAATACATCGTTACACTGTGGCTAATAATCATTTTCAAGCTCTCTGGCGGGACTGACTTGAGTACAGAGTGGATTTCCCCCGGTGTGATTCCCTTTTCTGGAGCAGCGGTAATGTGTACTGCTTGTGCTAAGTATAATAATGAACACTGTATTATTGGCCAGCTTAAGTGGTATTATGGCTTTATTGTTGTAGCTATTGATTTTTTCTAAAACAGTGAGAAGCTCCTTGAAGGGTTCCCATACTTCAAGTTTGCAAATCTCTTTGTGTCCTCAGTGAATTGCTGGCTTGAATTTCATTGGCAAAACTTCTTGGCTTGGTAAAAACTTGTTATGGAGTTCCCCAAATTACTGTGGGCTGCCTTAGGAGTACATCATGGGCCAGATGCACTAAATGAAGAAGTGTTGGAAAACTGTCCAGTTATATGTTTCCATATGTAGGGATATTTTATGTTCTTCCTCATTTTTTATTACATATGGCTCCATGTAACAAACGACAATTGTGTGTTTGACCATTTGGTATTGTGTATAGACCAAATTCCAGTTGACTTCTTCTGATTGGAAAAGAGGCATTGTGTATAGATCGACCAAGTCCCAATTGCCTTCTTGTTGGAAAAGAGGATTCTTATACATTAATGGGAAACAAAGATGGAGTCTGAGATCAATTTGGTATTGTGTATAGATAGACCAAGTGCCAATTGCCTTCTTCCTGTCGGAAATAGGATTCCTATACATTAATGGGAGACCTAAACGGACTCTGAGAAAAAATTGGTTTTGATAGACCATGTCCTAGTTGACCTCTTTGCAATTGGAGAAGAGGATCCTATACATTAATGGGTGACCTTGAGGGACTCTGAGATCAGTAAAGGAGCACCAGGGTCCTCAACAGGGTAGGGCCCTCTATCTGCCCTCCCCTTAATGTAATAGAAGAGGGTGGATAATTATTTTTATACTAAGGTGATATGATCACCCTATGATTGATGTGACCAACTGCATATATTTTGGGCTTTATTATTGACGCTTGTGGAGTATATAGAGATTTGCAAGGGGGGCCCTAAATTATTTTGCACCGTGGCCCCTCCATTCACTAGCTCCATCACTGACTGAGGTCACCATATATACTCTTCTCCATCAGGTAGAGGGTGGAAAATATTTTGAAAAAATTAGATATGATCATTTTTAATTAATGTATGTATAGTCCCTGAAGCCCTTATATATATTAATATTCAATCTATAACTACTAACACAGTGAATCCATTTTATTGATTTAACTCCTCTTTACCTGACATGTGGCTCAGTGAATAAATACCTCTTTTTTGGCTCTAGGTTTAAATCCTTCTTCTTCATCCCTTTACCTTTTTCACATTATCATTTTCATTTAGTTAGAATAATGATTACAAGTTTTAATGGCCATGATTTATTTAACCACTACAGTATCGATGATTTCCATTTACTTTTAACTCTCTTACTCTCTCGTGTCCTCTTGTCCTCTCTTATACTTTGTTAAATTCTTTAACATCTTCAAAAGTCTCCATCTTCGATGAATATTGTGGTCAGTCAGTAGCACTGTTGTATATGGTTACAATTCTGACTTTAATGTATTTACATAACAAATTATTTAGCTTATGGTGGGCAAAAGAGCAATGGAAGCCCCCACTCTACAGAATACATTGAAATAATACATTTTGTGCTCATTTTTTAATGTCTGAAAATTAGAATTCCCAGAGACTGGGCGGAGACATGTAAATGAGTGCAATTACCGTATTTCTGGAAATTCTGAGCTGGAAATACGTTTTTAATTTACTTTTTAGACCTTCAAATGTGAACGCAACAAATTAAAAACTGGGCCAAGCAGATTGGCCAAGTAATTGCTACCTGTGTATCTCCACCTCTTCCTCCTCCTGTGCTGCTTTATTTTTGAATAATGACTTTCAACTATCAAGATCAAGGCTAATGTGGCCAAGGTCAGAGCAGTAATTCCCAAACCTCTCCTTAGGGCCCCCTAGACAGGTCAGAATTTTGATTTAACCATGTATGAGGCTCCATGGCCTGTTGAATACTACCGTAATTGCCTCACCTCACACACGGTTAAATCAAAATCCTGACTTGTCTGGGGATCCCTGAGGAGAGGTTTGGGAACCACTTGTCTAGAGTGTTACCATCTTGCCAGTATAACATACCACCTTGGATCTGGTATCTAATGCAGCAGATGTAGCATTATTGGTGTCTACTACCATCTAGTGGCTTTGTTACACATTACAACATGTTCAGTAAAGTTATGTATATTCAAATATCTCAAAATTGAACACCGCCAAATGTTTACAGTAATACATTTATTAAACTGTACTAATCAAATATATTTACATATCCTTAATAGACTCATTTATGATTTAACCTGCTGTACCATTATTTTGAACTTGATCTGCCTTAGCTGGAAGAAACTGATCCCAGTAATTTGCTTGTTTGTGTTTACTTAGGTAGTCTTACGTTCACAAGGATGGAAATAAAATACACGTTTGTAGATATACAATGGATTTTCAAGGTCCCTTCCCATTCTGTACCATGTAATATATACTGATGCATGCTACTACTTTAGTGATTGTTGCCTGTATGAGATGGGCATATACATTTCTGTAGGAGAAGGTTGTGTTATACTTGGAAGCTCATTGCTATTGAGCATATACAGGGAATGGGGTAGGTGTCAAACAGCAAAATGTCCAGTTATATGCCAAATACCCCCTTCTTTCTCTCGGCAAACCTCTCCCATTACTTCACTGTTGATAGCTATAAAGTAGTACTTAAGTCAGACAAGATGGAAACATTCTATACACAGAGTTTTCATAAACTGTACAGTTTCTTTTAAAAAAAAAATGTATGCTTATGGCTTACACATCTTCCAATGTGGTTAGTCTGTTACATACTTCAGAAACATGAGATTTACACTATAGATAACTCATTGTCCGATAAAAAGATGTCTGTATTGCTTAAAACATGTTTTAAATACACAATGGAAAATGTAACCAATGGTTTCAAATACCACTTTACTTTACTAAATTGATACATAGGTTTGAGATATCTATCTATCTATCTATCTATCTATCTATCTATCTATCTATCTATCTATGTGTGTTTGTGTATGTATATGTATATGTATATTGCCCACCATAAATTTAAATGATTGTTGTGGTAAACTACCTCGTCATAAAATCTACTACACAGTAACCTTGAAACAACTGTAAGTGGGTAGAATTCCTATCTTGGGTATAATCCATCCTGAGCTTTGCTTAAAGCTGTGTAATACAGTGTGCATATGCTTAAAGGAAGCCATGTTTAAAATGGTAACGGATTAGAAGAGCGAAGCCTTTGTGGACACATTTGCATATGTTTGCCCAGTTTACCAGAATTCAGCGTAATAACTGTATTTCTTGGAATTCTGAGCGGGAAACACGTTTTTTTACTTGTTTTAGACATTCAAATGTGAACACAAATCTAATATATATATATATATATATATATATATATATATATATATATATATATATACCATAAAAGACACAGCTAGTCCTGTTTTGCTTGTTTTTAATGCCAGGTGAATCGAAAACTACATTATATGGCTTCACTATGATGTTAAATGTTGATTGTTCATAGTGACATATTTGAAGAAACTTTCATTTCTACATAAAAGTGTTTCTCATAAATATTATCTGTAATAAGACTTTCAGCCATTTGACAGTGCCAAGAAATAACCCAACTCTCTCACCTTCACTCTAGATACCTTCGAACCATGTACCTGGGCATTCAGAGCCAGAGACAGAAAGAACACCAACGTCGATTTTATTGGGCTATGATGTACGAATATGCAGATGTCAACATGCTGCGCCTCCTGGAGACCTTCCTAGAGAGCGCTCCACAACTGGTGCTACAACTCTGCATAATGATACAGAAGAATCGTGCAGAGACTCTCCCATGTAAGTACACTGACTCGTGAGACTGCTCACTTCACCTGTTTGTACAGTATGCCTTATATGACCACTGAAATAAAGGGACTCTGTCACCCCAGCAGGAAGTTGATTTGATTTTAAAGAGCATTAAAAACTGACTATACATTGTACAAGCAGTTATTCTCTAAAGTAAACTATTTCTGAAAAATTTATAATTGACTTTGCAGTTCCTGTATGCTAATGTGCCGCTCAGACTAGATGATAAGGTTGTGAGATGGGTCTAACTGCCAGATAACATTGGGGTCTTTATTTTGGCCACTAAAGAGACCGACAAGCAGAATGTAATCGTAATGGATACATTAATATGTGTGAGTCACTTATTTGCAAGATAGAATTACCCAGGACTGATTCACACAACATATAGCCAGTTTTTCATGCTCTTTAAGAATAGCCAAAAACAAAACTTGATTTTGGGGTGACAGAATCCCATTAATAAAAAATATTCGCTTAAACAATATTCCAATTTATAACATATTTTCTTATGTAGGCATTTTTTGTTTTATGTGAATATTTTAACTAAATGACCTAATTAACTGTATCTTCCTCAATAAAATCATGATATTACATTTTCACATCACGTACTTCTAAGAAGCCCACAGTATTAAGCCTGCATGTTATGTTCTGGGTCCTTCCAATTTATTCCTGTTTCTCTCAATGCAGGCTGCCATGTTGCAAAACTGTGACATGAAAACACATCCATAGAGAAAGTGGCTTCTGCCTCTGCCTCATGCTGCTCAGATAAATAGCATGTCACTGTCTGCTTTTTAGCAGCATGAGGCAATGGTAGAGTGAAGCTTTAGGTCACAGCTGTGCAAAAGGTGGATTACCATACTCATTAATTGAACTTCTCTATGGGATGCAGCTATTAAAAGTCTTCCATTGATAACAAGATCTCCATCTGCAACACAGCATGTGTTTACAATCCCATGTATGTTACTAATGTATGACATAACTGTCATTGGTGGTATCAAATAGACACATGACATACACAGGATACAGTGTGTGTGTGGGGGGGGGTCCGTGTTACCACTGCGGTGTTAGCAAGAGGGAGGTTTTGCTATTAAGGGAAGCTGCACCCACCGTACATCTAAACCATGAGTAATTAGTATATTCCTTTATTTTAATAATGTGTTAATACATGAAAACTGACTTCAGTGGTCCTGAAATTGGCCATACTAGGTCTTTGCTTCCAAGAGAAATATTGTCATTTAGATTAGTTACCATGTTGTTCAATGTGGCAAAGCATATAATTTATTTTACACTGGGACCCTCCATTGACTAGCCCTGCCACTGTTTGCTGACTTGCTATATTGTATTGTAGAAATGGCAATGCATCATTAAAAAAACTGAAATAAAGATTTAACATTATATAAGAACCATAAGGCCCATTTAGTCTGCCATTTCTATCTACCTAAAAACCTAGCTTAAAGGTATAAATAAGTTTTTTCTGTGTTTCAAATGTTTGGTAAGAAACAGGCAGTGATTATCAGAAAAATATGTGTTATATAGATAAGTTCACTGTAGGCAGGAAGGTAAAATCCAGCTTTGCACGCCTACAGGAACCAAGTATGCAGAGGAGATGTAGCTAGGTATGGAGTTTGACCTTTCAAATAAAGTACTTGCTACAGGATGGAATCACATGGTTGGGTGGGGTCTGAGCTTACAACTGAATCAGAGCACAAATATATAGAGAGAAATAGACTACATATCCCAGGCTGCTTTGCAACACATGAACCCCAGAGTATGATACAAATGTATCAGCTAACCTTCTCCCCATGTTATGCTAATCTTAGCAGGGATTTTCAGGGGTGTCAACCGACAAAAACCTCAGCTTGCAAACTGAAAAGATTTAGCAAACTTTAGGGTTTGTAAATGTTTATTTTGGTATTTTTAAATGCATAAAAATGTAGCATACACTGATTCTCCTCTATCTGATGCACTCAAAATCCAGGAAGCTTAGATATGCCTTTAATGAATCCTTAGAATGTCAATACGCTTAATCCAGGCATGTTTGAATTAATTTACTGCGTTTGGCCCTATCACTTCTGTTGGATGGCAGCCACACTTATATTTGAAGGTTGCTATAATGCCACCCATCACTAAACTATACATATGCAGGTCATGGAGTCTTTCCTTATATGTTTTGTCTTTGAGACCATCCACTTTTTCATTATCCTTTGAAATGTATACAATTTATTAACAACCTTTTTAGAGATATGCAGCCTTATTAAATTGCGATTCAGCCAATTCTAAAGGACTCTATATAAGCACATAACATATTTTTTTACAGAAGTTTTTAGTTAGTGAACTTCTATCCAAAAGTAGGGTCTTCACAAACTAAAAACTTCTGTAAAAAAATATGCTCTGTGCTTATTTAGAGCCCTATTCAAGTGGCCGAATCATAATTTAATAAGGCTGATAGTCTCCGGAATTGGACACAGTATTCCAGGTACTTGCTGAAGGCACATCTCCTGGATGACATTAGTACATCTCTTTCTGGAGCTAGTTCCTCTTGCAACACCATCAAGTATCCTACTGGCTTCACCTGCTGCTTTGTTGCATTGTTTGCCTACCTTTAAACCATCTGATATGATATCATTATATTATTGAGCTGTATATTGTCTGTAGGTGTTTGTTTTACATATAGAGTTTGCAGGCTTCAATGCTTTAGAGCGTCATTATTTCTTTACGATCGAATGTAACAAGCCTACTGAACATGGCACTATTCCTAGCTATATCTGTACATGCTCCAGTTAAAGTAATAATTATAGCTACAGGAAGCCATACCTGTATAGAACATCTAGATTAGAAAAAGCTTTATTAGCCTCCTACGTAAATTAAAGGGACATAGCCACCACTCTTGATTAAAAGCAGCACAAACCTCAACAAGGCTGCTGTGGCATGAGATAGAGATTTGAAAAGTCATGTGGGAAAAATGTATTTAGTTATAGTATAGCCCTTGAATCCCTCCCACAAGCTGCTGCATAGATAATAAGGATGAAGGCATCACAGCCAATGAGCTTCTTTATATGGTCAATCAACCAATTGAATGGAGAGACGTTGAGACAAGTAGAACAGTTGGCACTCCCTCTGTGTCTTACAGCAGCTACAACAGGGTGAGGTATGGATACTTGTCATGATTATTCTATATAGAAGAAAAAGAGAGTGCGGGCGTCATAGTGCAGGTAAGTTTATTTGTCGGTAAAATATATAGTCTATAAATTGCACTCACATTGACAAGCTTCCGTGGTCCTTTAGTTAGATAATTAAACTTCTAAAAGTATCTTCACCAAACATATTTAAAATATCTTCCATTTTTTAAAGAACCATAAAAGTTCCCATATGTGCTCTGCAGCATTTGATAGAGAGTGAAAAAGCACGCAGAACAATGTTTTAATTATTAAAATAAGTGTTGAATTAATTGAGTTATGATCAATACAAGTCAGGCTATTTCAGTGTGTTGCCTCTGTCTGAATGAGTAATGAGCTCTGTACCACACAGTACATAATAAATATGAATTAGAATCAGGTGTAGATGCTTTAAATCAGTCAGTGGCTAAGCTGTGTGTAACTACTTCATTATATTCTATCAGATAGCACAATAGGTAATGCTGCAGTCTGTGGTGTTGAAGGTTCTGTGTTTTAATCCCCACACAGACTGATATTTTTCTTTACTGTTTAAACATTTTTGAAATATGCTCTTTAGGTTATATAATAAAGTATATGTCATTATGTCTTGTTTTCTTGTTTATTTTATTTTTTTAATATTAATTGTTTATAACTAGTAAAAAAATAAAATATATATATATATATATATATATAGTTCAAATGAGCAGAGTGTGTTGTGTAGTGGTTTCATAATATGTGTTCATTACTAAGTCTATGGTTCTAATCCAATGCCTTCCAATAGTTTTTTTTTTTTTTTTAAATTGGCTCATGTATTTAACACACATATGATATATATATATATATATATATATATGTAAATCGGCAACTTGCACATCTTAATTACAGTATCATATAAGTGTCTGTGCTTTCTCTCTCTTTGCTGTCTCTCTCTCTGTGCTGTCTGTCTGTGTGCTCTCTCTATCTCTGTGCTCTTTCAGTGTTGTCTCTCTCTCTGCACTCTCTCTATCTATGTGCTCTCTATCTCTCTGTGAGCTCTCTATTTGTGCACACTCTCCCTCTATTTCTTTCTCTCTCTGTCCTTTGCGTCTCTCTGTCCTGTGCGTCTCTCTGTCCTTTGCGTCTCTCTGTCCTTTGCGTCTCTCTGTCCTTTGCGTCTCTCTGTCCTGTGCGTCTCTCTGTCCTTTGCGTCTCTCTGTCCTGTGCGTCTCTCTGTCCTGTGCGTCTCTCTGTCCTTTGCGTCTCTCTGTCCTTTGCGTCTCTCTGTCCTTTGCGTCTCTCTGTCCTGTGCGTTTCTCTGTCCTGTGTCTCTCTCTCTGTCTCTGTACTGTGTGTCTCCGTCTATCCTGTGTCTCTTTCTGCCTCTGTCCTGTGTGTCTCTCTCTGTCTCTCTCTGAGCAGCAGTGAGCTCATGAAACTGAGCTTGCGCAAGTCCCAGCCGCCATTGAGCAGCAACTGCACACGCACGTGTCCTGGCTGCCATTTAGCGTTGCTCTTGCCAGCAATTGCCAATGAGCGCATTAGCACATACCCCATATTTAATGACAACTCTGACGTCTGCGCAGAACAGACTGTGCAGATGTTACAGACAAGTTGTCAATTATTAGAGTGGATATAAACGTATACTAGTTAAACAAAAAAACAAGTAGAAGGCAGGGGAATCAAACCTATGACTTACCAATGAAAAAGTCTTTAAGACTGAATGCTTACCACTGCACCACCACACTCCGCTTTTAAAGAGAGCTTAAATTCATAATAAAATGCATAACAGTTCCAGACCCAGTCTTATTATTTATGCAGGTTCTTGTGGAATGGCTTCAAGTGAATTCGTCATCCATTTTAAAAATGTAAATACATTTTCCACATGATTTCCCACCCTCTAACTGATGGTGCAGAGCACATATGGCAAATTTTTGGCCCTTTTAAATGAAAAATGGTACTCTCATACATTGCTGCTTTATTTGCTACTGAAGTTTAAAATTGTCTATAAATTAAAGATCCCATTGCCCATCAAAGTCTCGGTGCTTGCCGCTGTCTCCTTGCCTGACATATACATCACATTCATGTTGAATTGCTCTAAAGGAAGTGTAAATATAGCTACTGTTTGTCTTAGGAGGTAGAATCTGCTAAACCCTGACATAATACTCACTAAACAGAGCAAAATAACTGCAAAATATTTTTTTCACTATAAATTAATTGATGTATGATAAATAATCATCTTAAATTATCTTAATTTGTGTGGACTAGAAGACAGAAGATATAGGAATAGGGTCATGGAGAATGGGACACAACTAAACAACAACTAATAATTAGTAAAGTATTAGTTACTGTGCCAGTACCAGAAGCTGGTGCATATTTCAAGAATTATTTAGTTTAGAAAAAAATGGCTAGTTCAGTATACGGGCTGAAGCTTTTTAAAGGGATATGAAAGGTTCCTGGATTTTACTAGGAATGTAATATAGCTGTGCATCTGTTTACTTTTATGCACTTTATTTTAAGTTTATACAGTTTATATATATTTTTTTTAGAAACAAAATAAAAGTTCCTGTTTGAAAATAAAAACGTAGTGAAGGGATTCAAACACACATTTGCTTTTCCTCACTCAAAAAGCTTTGCTACAGGTGAAAAAGAAAAAAATATTTAACATAGAGCTAATACCGGAAATGTCATTGTTCTTTACACAGCCCGCACACATGGTTATAATTAGTGCCACTGGTCATAAGTGAAATAAAGCTGCATCAAAGTCCCCATATATATATACTCTGTGCCATCAGATAGCGAGTATAAAATAATATGGAAAAGTTGTTTACAATTTTGCTTACTTTAGATATTGTAATTTTTAGTTATTGGTTGTATAGCCCTGTAGATCTCCCACAAAAGAGGCTGTAACCATCCTATTTCAGCATTACTAATTTCTATACTCACTTATTTAATGTTCAGAAGTGTGGTATATTAGGTAAAAGCCTCTGTTTAGTTCTTCAGGCTCTAAGTTTATATTTACCTTTATCCTTTCTTCTTCTTTTTACATTAATATTATTTATTTAGTTTAAATAATTATTTTTAAAAACATTATGACTCCTCTATCACCCGTTTACAGTTTTTACATATTATCACTTTTATAATAACTATTAAAAAAAATAAAGTTTTAGTAGGATACAAATCCACACTTACTTTTCACTGTACCGGCAGTTTACTTGTTCATAGTGGAGAAAAAGAACCATATAAATAATACATTTTATTAGTGATAATATTAGAAATGTTCCTTACACCGGATTCTAAGTAGTACAACAGACTTGATTATGATATTATCAACCAAGGAAGGACATAATCATTTATATGGCAGTTGAGTGGTTTTATATATATATATATATATATATATATATATATATATATATATATATATAATGGATATGGAATGTATGTAATATCCCTTTGTATTTATTGACTTTTAAGAACTTTGTTTTATTAAGAGGTGATTATAAGCTCATGTTTTACTGTCTAAAATCAAACAAATAGTCCCCTGTATGCATGGCCGGATTACCCATTAGGCCAACTAGGGGCTCCAAAAAGGTAGATATGGCCCTGCCTGTATGGGTCTGTCCATTGCAGCGTATGCAGACACAGACTCTATGGGCCTCATTCAATTGCGATTTGGCCATTTGAATAGGGATCCCTATAAGCACAGAGCATATTTTTTTACAGAATTTTTTATTTTGTGAACTTCTATCCAAAAGCAAGGTCTTCAATAACTAAAAACTTCTGTAAAAAATATATGCTCTGTGCAATTGAATGAGGCCCTGTATGTAGCATCTTAGCCTATCAGAGTTTCAGCAGCTTGTTGCAGCATGTTTTCTGAGACATGGTCCTTGATAGGCCAAGACACGATACTGCACACTCAGCCATATAGAGTAAATAAATAGAAAATTAAATCAATACATAGGTATATTACTTAACTAGTAAAATCCAGAAACCTTATATATCCCTTTTAATCCTTAAGATACTATCTGTACAGTACCACCAAATCCCATCCTGCTTTCTAGGACCATTTCCTCCATAGTCCGATACGTTTACAAAAGAGTTTATTTAATGAAATTGGCGAGGAGTTCCTCCGAGACCTGCCTACTGAGGAGTGATATTGCGATAGAAGAAGGTTGCCATAACAACACAATACTGGAGACTTTAGGCCTTTAAGAAATACATTAAATCTCAATAAGTCAAATCAAAACAGTTTCTGGGGTTAAACACAGAAGGATATATTTTTCAGTGACATTGCACATCATTTCACACCTACAGTATTTATACTTCATACAAGAGGTCCGTGTTCCATGTTGTTCCAGAAACATTCACACAATCAATTCCCTTTGCTATTAAATCAATTGGCTGCTCTGACACCTTTCACTGCAGTTGCTTTGATAGTTATTGGATTATCTGTGGACCGAGGGTGTCGACCCTCACGTGATAACCTGTTAGACTAGTGAGAAATGAGCAGGCAGAATGACGAGCAGATGAATTATAATACACGGAGATAAAGAAAAGTAAATACTAAAAGCATAATATTATAGAGCAGATCAAATGATTGAGTGTTTTCTTTCCTTGAAAGAGCACGGAAGGCCCTGTGCTGTCTTCAGAGGGAATTCATTTTGTTTAGTGGGAAATGTTTGACTATACTGCCCCCTACCTATGTGTGTGTGTATCCACAAGATCTCGCAAGACTTGAGATGAGATTTAGGTACAGAAATTCTCTGGACTTTACCTCAAAGCATCTGTGCAGCAGCCATTTTGAAGGATCAGCTACCTGCCATCCAGCAATATAAGCCTGCAGGACTGTAAGAACTAAGGAGCAGAACCCCTTGTTTACCTTAGGTTGCTGTTTTTTTTAGCTGGTTTTAGTTTTCATTTTCATACATGTTCAAGTTGTTATGTTAGAGATGTTCAGTAAAGGGCAGATTGCTATAGTGACACGGTTATAGTAACTGTAATGGAGCCCCAAGTTCAGAGAGACCACACGGGTCTGGAGACAGAACAGTAAAAAGGAGATGAGTTCATACTCCCCAATAAAATAGGAAGTAAAAGAGAAGTTCAGCCTCCTTAGTAAAAAAAGAGATTGGATGCCAGCAGCTCCCGGAGTCACAGAGCTCCAGAGAGATCAGTAAGTTGTGTAGAAATGGAGCTATGGAGATTAAAGAGACTGCGACCATGCAGTCATATCCATGGTTAGAAACTGCAGTACAGATACAGTATGAAGACGCCGTGCTCATCCTCCCCAATGCCAGAAAGGCTTGTACATCCCACAGAAAAGGTCAGCTGCAGCGCTGAAAAGCAGATATCAGTAGCAGCTGGAAAACTAATGGGAAAGAGTTATGAGATACTTGGCTAGTGAAAGTTTGCTTCAGCAGACTCCAAAATAGTTTTAGTGCAAACAATTCCAAGTGACCTCCGATGCGTATGAGGATTATCTCTTGTGGTAGAGGACTGCTGGCCGTAGGGAGGCACATGTCAAAACTTAGGCTGATTAACAAGGATCTTTGCTGCATAGAGAAAGTCTTAAGTGCTGCACAGAACCTGCTGGATGCTGTGAGCGAAAAGAGCCACATCATGACATTACAGCAATGCTGCACACCTCTCTAAGCTCCTGCAAAAATGGGAGATCAAGCAAAGCCAGTTGTCTGCTCTAGAAAAGAGATGCTGAAGGCAAGAGTTAAAGGAGAAGATCCAAAGATACGGCTTGTAGCCCTCAAATTAATGGGAGAAAAAGCTGATGCTGAGCAAAAAACTGCTCATGCTGCTGTCCAAGCAGCAAAACTGATGATAAAACTTGAACTCTTAAAAAGAGAAGGATATGTTGAAATATCAGAAACCAAACTCAAAGTATTGGAATAATTCCTAAAGGAACAATATGAGGAGAGGAAGGTCAGTCAAGTTTCCTCAGTAAGGACAGACAAACAACTGGACTAAGCAGTCCTACTTGGGGCAATCCTACCTAAATAGGATTGCCACCTGTAGGCTTGCATTGTACAAAACTTCAGAATATGTCCATCTATGGGACTGGACGTTGTATGAGAAAGATTGGATGGATTGTTTGGGGCTCAGAGAAAATGGAGTTAGCGATTTTGAATAGATTGGAAAACCGTCCTACAAGTGCACAAAACACACCCAAGGGTTATATGACCTACATGACTTGCTTACAGAGGCAGAAGCCATGAGCAAATATCCCTGTCTTACACATCTTAATCACTTGGATACTACCTTGGGTTTAAGAAGTGTTGTGGTAAGTTATCAAATGACTTAAAGAAGAGATGGGCAGTTGATGTTCTAGACAAACACTGTCCCATCCACAAAGCAGCACATTTCATTGTCAAGTGTGGGGAATTTATAAAGATGTCTCCTGAAGCACATCAGAAAGTATTGAGAGAATACAACTACTTCTTCTGGTGTTGTGAAACTGCTGTAAAAAGGACATTAAGTGTGCAAAGTGCAGCCACACTGTAACTGATGCATAAAGAACAATTTGAACCTGCATCCCCTTGCCTTGCTTCTGGAAAGAAGTTACAGCCACACGTCCTGTCTTCGATGCTAAAGGCACCAATGTTTGTGGGAAAGACAGACAATGAATATTGTGTTCCAGAATCGGTCTTGTGAATGTGTAGCCAAAGGAGAATCCTGCAAGAGTAATTAGGATGTACTGTATGTACTTTTGGATGACCAATTTACTGGCTAGACCAGAGTTCTTTGATCTCTATGGTATCAAGGCTGGAGCCTTCCCCTACAAGCTCAATACTTGGGAGCAAGATCATCCTCTCCAGAAAAGCTATTCAGTACATAGTGTAATCCATAGATAGCACTGAGAAGATGGTGCTGCTTGTCCTCATAGAGTGTGGATATGTCCCGACGTTTCATGTCAACAGCATCACTTTTAGTCTATAACTCATCTTATGCCCCACTGGATGACATGGCACAGATCTTGATCCCGATTTGCAGAGATCTAATTGAAGCTCACAAACCCAAAGTCTACAATAATGCCCCCCGGATCTCCCCGTGCACAGACATTGGATTTAGTCTAGGTCCTGGGTGATAGGAGGAATAAACAGCTCTCAATTAGAAAAGATGTGAACTGTGCAAACTATTCCCACACCAACCTTAAAAGTAGGTAGTATAGCTCACGTTCTGAACCAGCATTCAACAAACTAACAGTAAAAGAAGCACTCTGGCCCCAAGAGCCAAACCCATCTCACTGGCACATTCTAAGGTCAAGAAGTCAAGACCATAATCTTGGAACAGAAGTATTTAAAAGCTATAAACCTCTTGTAAGGACAACAACATTTCTGCAGATTATGCAAAAGGAAATGCAGAGTCGAACTACAGGGTGGCCCCTCTTCACTTCAGGTTACCCAGATAAAGGCTACCTAATAACCTGGAACATTCCATGTACCAGTTTAGATCCGAGGAACATAGACCTAAGAGTTGATTTCATAACCTTTTATGCAAGGAATGCTAAATCACAGATATGCATAACCAGTTTGACCACACGAGAAATGCAAGGAATGTTGGTACTTACCAACTTTTGGTGTATATCACCCACAAAAATCAGAACAGATTAGGTTGGTGTTTGTTTCCAGCAAGCCATTTCAGCACTTTGCCTTGAATGATGTATTATTGGGAGTGTTGATGTGCTTTGGGAAAGAATGAATTGCAGTCACTGTGGACATCCAGTTCTATGAAAGATATCAGAGATTATTCCTGTGGTACAAAGACAATAACTTAAACAAAAAAGTGATTGAATTCCACATGCGAGTACATATTTTTGACAATAGTCTCTCACCAGCCGTAACAACCTATGGTCTTAGGAGGACTGTCCTTCAAGGAGAGCAAAAGTTTGACTCTGATGCCAGACAGTACATAGAAAGGGACTTTTATGTTTATGATGATGGTCAAGTTGTTGGCCACAGCAAAGGAAGTCATAAGTCCTAATTAAGAGAATTTAAGCTATGTAAGCTGTGAAACACATTAGTTTCCATGGCACAGAAGTCTCAAAGGCATTTCCCGTGGAAGACCAGGCTAAAGAAAAGAAGTTAATATAGAACTGAGAATAGATTGTCCCTGAAAGCTACATTGGGGACTCAAAGTCACTTTCCTATTCAAAGTTCCAGAAGAGAGAACATGCATCAAATGTGGCGTGCTAGGTATAGTCCATAGTATAATTGATTCACCTAGATTTATTTCACCAGTGACCTTCAAATGAAAATCTATTAGGATGTGAAATGTTTAAAATGTTGGATTATTGTTTACGTATAATAGAAATAATGAGTAGCGACACCTGCAGCCACATTGAATTAGAAGCTTGTATCTGCAACGTGAGACCCGCAACGGCTGCGAGCTTGAAGAGTTGCGGTTTTACAGTGCTATTAAATTAGAACAGGCTGCGAGTTATGGGCTTGAGAGGCAAACCCATAAACCATTTGTCACTCCTTGGATGTGCGGCCGTGAACTTGATCAATTAGTTTAACTCATAGTTACGAGTTGGGATGGAGCCAATGGCAAAAGGAATCGTCAGAATTATGTCACTGAAAAATGGAGGTGGGATTTCCAAAGTCTTATGGGGTTCAATTATGAGTTACGATCAGACCCACATTCCAGATATAATGCAATATTGATAAAGCCGTAAATATGATATTCTATTACATGCGAGTTACAGTATTGCCGGGATCGATATAACACAAAAATTATACATGAAATAAAGTATTTTTCTGGGCCGATTTGTGGGCTTGAGAATTTTGGGCTATTCATTCTAAGACCTAACATCACTTTCCCTTTTAATATTGGTACAGTAGTGTGTTTTTATTTGCATCTCAAGTGCTAGTAAATGGACGTTACCCCCCCTTGCGGGTCCTCTCCAGCACTCGTTGGGCTTTGGGCTCCATTTATGTGTTACAGGCTTGCTTGCGAGTGACTTTATTGACAGATCAAAGGATTTACGGCTGCAAAGTTCTATGTTAATCATCCCGTAGGCTTTTTTCGGCCTTGCTACGTCTTGCAAGTCGTCTGCGGGTTTCTTTAAGAGGCTAATTTAATAGTAGTAAGTCTTACGGGCTACGTTACGAGCTATCATTCATAAAATCCTAGCAATTTAATGGGCCTGCTAGTTGGTGCGTGGCTGTCCCCAGAGGGAATCGTTTTGTTTAGTCAGAAATATTTATCTATTTCCACTTACTTACCTTTTGTATGTGTGTGCATCTCCACAAGATCTCAAGAGACTCAAGATGATACTTAGGTCTGGGAATTCTTTACACCAGTGGTTCCCAAGCCTCTCCGCCAGACCTACCAGACAGGCCATGATATCCGTTTAACTCTAGACTTTCCCTCAGAACATTTTGATAGTTCTTACAGTCGTAGAGGTAGATCTCCAAACTAAGGAGCAGGACCTCCATTTTTACCTTTTTTAAAGTTGTGTTTTCTTGCTCCTTTTATTTATCACTTTCATACACTTCGTTTACATTTTTGTTAGGGATGTTCAATAAAATACCCTTTTTCATTCACGGGGTAACTTTGTGATGTGAGGGCAGCTTGACTCAGTGACAAGGTTAAGATGCCTGTACAGGAGACTCAAAGTTCAGAGGAGAAACTACACAGGAATCTGGAAACAGAACAGCCCCATAATGATAATTAAGTTACTGTACATCATTTTTACACCAAAAAAAACCAAAACGTTTTCATGCTCTTTAAAGGAATTCTGTCACCCCAAAATCAAGGTTTTTTTTAGGTTATTATTTAAGGTACTCTTTGAGCAAAACATTTTTGTTTTATATAAATGACTTTATTCATTTTATCCTCTTCAATGTAATTGTCATAAAAAATGTATACCTTATTTACTTCTAAGAAGAAACCAGATTAACAGATTCTCACATTCTGGAACCTCACCCTTTCTTCCTATACTCTCCCGTGTAGAGTGCCATGTTTCACAGCTGTGACCTAAGGCAACAGATATCTCAGCTTGAAAAGGGAGCTTAGTCGACTAACTATGATTTTGGCCTTACTTTAGGGTATATGGTTTATATTACCTACTATACATCACCTCTCAACCTTCTTTTGTCACAATGAAACACACTCCTCTACATATTCATTATAGTTTGAATTTTCCAAAATAATATTCCAACTACAAAAAAAATGTAATTTGTATTCTTGAAATAAATGTCCCGGCTCCCACAAGAGTGAAAAGAGCAGATTGCATTATTTACATGGAAAGAGCAAGTGGTTTATGTGGGACATATAGGTAACTATGGACAGAGTGTAATTATTTAGATAAAACCATACTTTTGTAATAATCTTCAACAGATAGCTAAAGAAACCGAAAAAATAATGGTAGGTGTGACTTTTATAAATTATATCATGTAGTGTAAAGCAATATTTAACTATTTTGTGCTGTTTTCTGTTGTGTATATTTTTTTTTTTTTTTTTGTTTTGTTTATGTTTATGATCTGTATGTATAAAAAAATACAACCAAAAAATAGTTAAATTAACCCACCTTAAATGTAGTGACATCAGCATAGTATTGTTAATATATAAACATTTCATATACACATAAGGGGCTCCAAGATTTATATCGTATTTTTATTGCTCCAATATGTTGCTGGGCAATTTAACTTTAGATTTAATGGAATATTTGCTGGAAGGGCACAGACAGGGAAGGAAGGAAATCCTTCCCAGCTACCACTGAACCAGAGGACATTACTGGATGTCCAAATGGCCACTTCTTGCCAACCACTTATGTTCACAGAAAGACACATATAGACAGGCACAATGCATTCTACATTTCAATGCGATGGAGCATACTGCAAAACACTTGTATAAGTGTATGCACATGTGGCCTTTCGTAGTAAACATGTTTTAAACATTGTTTTGCGCTTTTTTCCTCTCTACCTTTCTCTAGACATGCTGCTTCGTTTTATTGGTGAATAGTGAAATGCTGTAATCACCCTGTGCCTATTGTTTGACTATCTTCTGGCAGGTGTTTCCTCTGTGGCCTCCCTGATGTCCCTTGCTTGGGTGCTAGCCTCCTATCACAAGCTCCTACGGGACTCCAGGGACGACAAGAAGAGCATGAGTTACAGAGGGGCGCTCATCCATCTCTTCTGGCGACTTTTCACAATCTCATCCAGAGTTATCTCTTTTGCCCTCTTTGCTTCAATCTTCCAGCTCTACTTTGGGATCTTTGTAGTGGTCCACTGGTGCATCATGGCTTTCTGGATCATTCATGGTGGGACAGACTTCTGTATGTCGAAGTGGGAGGAGATCCTCTTCAATATGGTGGTAGGAATTGTGTACATTTTCTGCTGGTTTAACGTCAAAGAAGGCCGGACTCGATATAGAATGTTTGCTTATTACACTGTTATCCTGACAGAGAATGCTGCCTTGACGTTTCTTTGGTATTTTTACAGAGATCCTAACACAACTGACTCATATGCCATGCCAGCACTGTGTTGTGTTTTTCTTAGTTTTGCTGCTGGGATAGCATTCATGCTTCTATATTATGGTGTGCTGCATCCCATGGGGCCACGAGCTAAGATATTTGCCAGCTCCTGTTGCGCCGAGCTGCTCTGGGGCATTCCTTTGCCCCCTGATGTTGAGCCCATGGCACCTCAAACCCCAGGGTACCGGGGGGCCCAGGCTACGCCTACCAGAGCGGTCGCGGAGCAACAGGAGGATTTAGCAGCTGACACATGCTTGCCAGTTTTCCAGGTGAGACCAATGGTGCCATCCACTCCATCTGGGCGCCCTTATTATCCTGAAGGGCCCCTCATTAAAATCGACATGCCAAGAAAAAGATATCCAGCTTGGGATGCTCACTTTGTAGACAGACGGTTAAGAAGGACTATCAACATTCTTCAGTACATCACCCCCACAGCTGTAGGTATTAGATATAGAGACGGTCCTCTCCTGTACGAGTTACTACAATACGAGTCTTCTCTCTAATACTCCAAGTACAGAGGAACCTTATTTTTGTTTACGATAAACACAACACATTGAAAAATTACAAAAAAAAAAAAAAAACACAATGAAAGAAAGCTTGTGACAAGCTTTATTTCCGGTTGCTGTATGTATACAAAGATATTCTCTATGTTTTGTAAGTAAAAACAAAAAAGAAGACTATTCTTTGGTGTTTTACAGACAAGAAACAGTATTGAAACATCCATGCTACGATCCAGGGTGGAGAGAAGATATCTCCATCCAAACGTTTTATACATTATACACCAAGTGTAGAGAATTTATGGGATTGGTGCTGATAGAACAAACAAACCTTCAACTGCCTTATGCCCTTTGGTGCTGAGTTTCATTAAGTACTGTCACCTTTCTAATGCAAAATTGGTGGTTACCAGTCAGGAAACGATCAAGCCTTTCGTCTGACTATTTGTGGGTCACGGTGTGGAGCAAAGCGGAGAAGCACATGACAAGTGTGACTTTTCACAACACGGACACACGTTTCATTCTTGTTTAACCCTTTTGCTACTGGACTCTGCAGGAGCTGAAGGGTTAATGTTTAACGAGATGAATGACGAGTGCTATGTGACGCTCAGCTGTATTGCACTGAATTCACATAGTAATATCATTTTTACTTCCAAAAAAATATATATATAAATAAATATAACCAGTTAAGCTTTGATCAAACACCAAAAACAACATACAATAATCAGTAATAATAAAACTCAGCATAGTAGCAAAAAGAAAGAAAAGAAAAATTTAAAGGCACAATACTTGATTGGTGACTGGCAAAATAACATCCTGAATTTTAAGGCTGTGTGGAAGGCACCGTGAGTTACAATAATCCACTAGGGTCCTGTACATGTCTCTCGTTCAATCTGAGCCTTAAAGTGATCTTTAGTGCTATGGTTATTTTTTCTGTTTTAGTTTTACTACAAGATATGAGTAAGTTGAGTTCCTCTAACAGAGAATATCCAACAATTACTGGTGCTTCGTACTTCTTTGAGTTGTGGTTGGCCAATCGTCTGCCACATCACTTGGTGCATTCTAGAACTGCGGTGAACACACTGTATTATTATTTGTATAATGTGTATATGACAGAACCCAGACAGCTGCTACTTTGGTTTACCTGCAGTTCCAGTGAGTAAATATTCTTTTATGTGAAGCTCGAAAGCCTATATTGTGTGTTTGGGTCTTTCCAATTTGATTGACTGAATTGTTCTCTTTTTTTTCGTTTTTTTCTCTGATATGTAAACACAGCAAATGCTTCTAGTGTGGAATTGATATCTTCAATGAAAGCTTTGTTTCAGGAACACCCAAATGCTATTTTGTATTTCAGAGTATTGCTCCTTTAAAGAATACCTTGTTTTAGGGCATCTTTTCAATCCCACATTCGCTCTACTTGGCAAAAAAAAAAAAGTAATATATATACATATATATAGAGTATATTTAAGTAAATACTGTTAGTCTTTCTGTGTGTTTTTACTCCTGAAACAGTCGTTCATGGTGCAAACCAGTGTCGAGCAATTTGAAGGCGATGCTCCTCACTGGCCCTTTCTTAAATAATGTCTCCTTTAGTTTATTTATTTATTTATTTATTTAAATTATCTTATGGGGTTTGGTTATTCAACAAACTGTTAGAGAAATAATACACTGGAAAATGTATTTGCCTAAATATTTGACAAGAGAACCAAACAAAAAGAGTTGATGCTATTGTTTTATTCTACAAAGGATTATGGGAATTTCCCGTTCTGCTTCTGATAAGAGGAACAGGGCTCATTCACAATAAACAGGTGGTCTGTATACCAAATATTTAATAGTAAATGGTTCTTCTTTGAACCAAACATTCCTGGGTCCAGTCAAAACCTACCAAATACCCTACCATCCCAAGCAAAGTGATGTTTTTGCCATAATGTAAGAAACCGAGAAATCAGATTGTTTTCTGCTCTGCAATATGGTTTCTTTGTTTTTCCATCAGTCCTAATATCTCAAAGCATATGGACATACACCGACTTTCCTCTAGGTGATAATATAGATCAAAGTAAAATAAATGGTCAATTGTGTTACTTAAAGTTCTAGATTTGGACAAATTATTTGACATAATTTGGTTAATTATCAAAGGTAGTTAAAGGAATACTGTCACCCCAACAACAAGTTGGTTTCATCATAAAGAGTATTAAAAACTATGGGCCCTATTCTATTAGAAGCCCGCAAATGCCTCAACCCCATATACTTGGCTGCGGTTGTTGTTGTTTTTTTAAATAAATGGTTAGATGTATTCTATTGACTCAAGCTCGCAATTTCCGACCTCAAGGATGAACTCGTAAACCCTACCTTTTTAAGTCTGATTTCAGGGGGCATGATCATATGATATGACAATATTTAACCAAGCCTGTAATTTACTTCTGAGACACAACCAATAGTAAATGTGACCGTCATCATGACGTCAGTAAAACATGGAAGTCACAAGTATCCTGCAATCTGAGGCTAAGAATGAATTAGTGCCAATAAGTAATATTTGCATATCGGGCTCACAATCAAGCAATCTAGCAAACTGTAAAATGCATTAGATTATCTATTTTAGTCCATGTGGATTTCATGATATGTATTAACCCCTTGAGTCCCAAAATCAATATTATTCAGAAATAACATTTAAAAAATATTTTTTATTGCATATTTGTGGGTTTTATAGTTAAATATTGTTTAATTGCTGTTACAGCTCTAATAATTGTTTGAAAAGTCCTATTTAGCACTCGTAATATTTTTGCAGGAACTTGATACTTTTTTCAGTTGCAGGTTAGACTGTATTTGTGATCTAGCGCTACGGGTCTATTCGAATATCAATTTTGTGTAACTTTAATTTTTTAGCGCCTGTAATGTTCGAGCTGTGCTAAAACCAATGGAGTTGTAAGCCCCAAATTTGCATCTTTGGTCAGCCCGCGTTGATTGTGGAGGTTTATTCGTATATGGATTGCGAGTAGCTAATAGAATGTGTGGCAATTTTAAGAATGGTTTTAAGTGTGTAAAAATAAATAGAATAGGGCCCTATGTCTTGTACTAGCCATTTTCCTGTACAGTAAATCAGTCCTGAGATATCCACATTTATTTTTGGAGCTCCTTTATGATATTATGTGACTCCGTATGTTGGTCATGAGGGTGGGAGGAGATCTAGGTGCAAGCTATACTTCAAGAGCATTGTTTGCAACCTCAGATTTAGACAAGCAGACTGCAATTTTAATTAACACGTCAAAGCAGTTAATTGTCATTCAGGACCACTAAAGAATAAATGCTGATTATCTCAGGAATTATTAATTTTCCAATTGCATGACTAGTGCACCATTTGTCTAGTTTTTTATGCTCTTTCAGAATAACTTAAAAAAAAACAACAACTTGATCTTGGGGCGTCAGAGTCCATTTAAAAATGCAGTTAATATTTACACTTTGTAATGTGGTACTTTGTTCGACTCCTTTTCATGTCCATACCCAGAATCCTTAGCTGTAACAGAAGTGTGTAGATGTGTTTCTATACTTTGTTATTCTATGAAACGTTATCACACAGTGATAACTTCTGTTAAAGAGGCTCTGGGGAATAACTTGGAAAATTAAGTTATTATGGTGTTAAACAGATTTTTACGTTGCAAATATTTTACAGCAAATGTAATTGGCCGATTTCCTAAGCTTTTATTTCCTTTAATGCCAGTAATATCTGTGTTGAATTTAAAAATTGGCCCTATAATCTGCAAGTTTTATAGGTGGAAAAATGGACCGCTGACATTTTTGGGCCATTGCTACTACAGAGCCTTGCAGTAATATAAGAAAACAAAAATGTACAATTGTATAAGTATAGATGGGTTATAACATACTATATTTATTTCCCTTCCTTCTTCAGTTATGTCAACAGCAAATGATATCCTTTTACATTGAAATCAATGGAGTTGCATATCACATTGCAATACCAAAATGGCACAAAATACAGAAAATATGTTTTATTTCACCCAGACATTTAAGTATTTGGGGAAGGAATTCCCAATGATTGTGCTTGGCATATAAACTGCAACGCCATTTATTTCTAGTCCTCCTTAAACCCCAGTGGCTCTCTGATATTATTATCATTCTCTTATCTATTATGCACTAGTATATCATTAGCACTGTTCAATGAATACATAAGTCATATAATACCATATATTATTATACACTAATGCGTGAGTTGAGAGCCCTGGTTTTATGAGCTTACACTCTACAGAAAGTGATAGAGACAAAAGAGTAATCTCACAAGCACAGATTATTCACTCAATAATTTCAACTAAGCAACCTGTGGTAGTTTTATAATGGGCTCTCTAATAGTTAGGAAGGGTCTGATAAGAACAAACTTTTGCATTTAAACAATTAATTACAATGTTTTAATCATGCCCCCAGGCTGTATGAGCTCATTATATCTCCACCCACTGAATGATGTTTTGTCTCTGGAGTGGGTGACAACAGAGGAAATAGTTCTCCAAACATGTATGATAGTGGGAGGTGACTAGGAAGTGTATTTGTGTACATTGCTAGCAGATTATTGTCTGCTACTTATGTGTGTTTAACTGAGTTGTCTCAAACTTGGTATTTCCCCATGGGCAGCTCCAACTCCAGAGACCATACATAATTCAGAGGGTAGAGAGATCTGGAACGTATACAGTCTGGGCTAACTCATTGTTTAAAAGCCTAGTAAAAGCTTAATAAAGTATTTTTTTCTGATCAGGCCATACCTAACTATTCTTTAGAGCGCCATTTAGAAGACAACTAAAGTGGTAATTTAATTAAAAGAGGACTGTAAATTTGAACCATTGACTGTGACCTTCCTATAATGGAACGAAAATTAGGTCTTGAGTAATTATCAGTAAAACCAGATTCAACTTCTAAAAAGCATAAAAAAATCAGTTGTATTTTTTTGTTTGTTTGTCTGATTATTCCGCCAGTATACTATACAGTAAGCCCCCCAAAAAATGAAATATAAAACTGATCTGTGTCATCATTAGATGAAATGTCAATACATTCTGGTAAGCTTTAAGATATCATGTATAGGACACTTGTGTATACATTTACAAGTCGGAGAACCTACTTCCGGATCAACTTCTCTGATCTGTTGTAGACAAACTAAGGTTATTATTTTGCTTGCTTTACTTTGTACAATGGAGGCTTTTATCACTCTTGTGCTCACTATAAGTTTATTGCATTTTTACAATGAAGCTACACTGGTTAGATCCAACAGAGCAGAAGGTTTTTTAAACATAAATGGTCCTTTTAGTCCTTATGCAGACACAAACAAATAGCTATATTTCTGTATTGTTATATGGAGGGTACTCATTAAAGATTATATATTAGATGATAGAAGGAAAACTATACATTGAATGACATAGAAGCTTGACTTCTATATAATAGAGAGTACAAGTGTGGTTGCAATAGCTAAGCGTGTTGTCCAGTGGCATTTATGGCTTACAGTATAATTCTATAGCAGTGCTTCCCAAACTATGTTCCATAGAAATTTGATGTTTCATCTTGTGTGAGGTGTTGCATTATGGGGTACTTGGAGTTTTCTTGAGTAATTCTGGAATTGTGTTAATGCATCTGAACTTAAAAAGGGTTCCATAGGAGCGTTATTTGTGAAAACCTAATCTATATGCAGAATATAATAACTTATGTCCATGGGATGTTTTTTTTTGAGCCATACAGGGCTTCTGTAAATACAAAAAAAGTTTCCAGGGGTACGTTTGTTTGTGAGACACTGTTGTATACAAAATGCGAAAGGCTATAAAACAGTGACAAGAAAGCAACTTCACATTTGACAAGAAATTGAGTTAAATATCAGCCACTCAAGAAAGCACATATTGGTAGTGCAAATAGGGTTGTGGCATCACAAGATTACACAATAACTCTTACCTTTTTCTCTAGATGGGGTCCTGCTTCTGTGGAAATGGTAAATGTGGAAATGGTATTATTCTGGATTCTATGCTCAGCCTGTAAACCAGTCCATAGGTCAACAAGTCAATTGGTGGACATGTTTTGCCTATCTAATTCTATGTGGTGAGGATAAAATGGACTATTTTTCACTGAAACACAAACAAATTTGTACAACTAGAAGAAAGCATTAACTGTAATGGAGGTTGATACATCCCCCATTTAACTTTTTGTAGTGCTGGTGGTTTATGGGTACACCAAATCCAATATTTAGATATTTTGAGAACCACATAAAGAACTTTGAATTGAGAACAGCTATACATAATAATAATAATAATAATAATAATAATAATAATAATAATAATAATCTACCTATGGAAATTATTAACCGTAGTAGCTTTCAGAAAAATAAGTACAATTGTCTTTTTATGAAAAATTAAATCACATTTTTGTTTTTGTTATTTAGAGCAATAGAGTTGCAATCTTCTTCCTTGCTGTTGCAGTTACAAATCAATCAGACTCTTCCTAGGCTTTACCCAAGTTTTTTGCAAAATATGGGTAAACCTTAAAAACAAAATACATGGACTATTGTTGTTTGGAATACTTTATTCCATAGGTACTTAATAGGCGACTTGGGACAGAATCAGGACCTCTTACTAAGTCCCTATCGCTATGTAAATTTCCTTTCTGTGCTTTACAGAATACTATACTATTGTTAAAATGTTTGTATGTGTATCCATAAAGAATATGGATTCTGGTCCTTGACTTTGATGTCATAAATACATTTGGACCTTGGTTATTTAAAAAAAAAATGAACTACCCCTGATTTGAATGTCATAACAGGCTGTATATCTGCCTGACGAATTGATTATAATATGTATTTATATGGAAAATCGGAACTGGCATAAGAAAATTGATTTTATTGAAAGGCAAACTATCTAATATACAGCTCAGTATATGGTTGAAATTCTTGTCTAATGTGATAATTCTGACCTAGGGTGTTCAGGTGTACCTTGATGTACAGACATTCTTCCGAAGTTTGCCAATATGAAAGTATAGACAAATTAATATATAACCGCTATTGTAAGATTGTTGCATCTCAGTATTGGCTGATAATATCACTCTTCCACAAATAAATATAATCTGTATTTAACTTTATTGTCATATATATTCTGTTATTGTGCCATCAATATAGAAAAACATAGATTAGGTCAGCCATTCAAAGTTATGGAATATCCTAAACAATATCCGACATTTTGGATCCCTGTAAAGTGTCTCATATGTAGATATTTGATTATTTATATAAAATCTGGCCCACATTTGTTTTCTGAGACTCCTCTGGAGTCATTTACTGAACATCTCTATTAATCGATTTGTTTTCTGATGTCCTATGGCTATACTCAATCTCTGAAGCTAAGCAGGATCAAACCTGATTAGTACCAGGATGTGAGACCTCCTAGGCATACCAGGCATTGTTGTTCACTGTCTAACCACATGTTTGATTTAATTGTAGAAGCTTTACTCCTTTTGTGTCTTATTTTGTGAGGAAATTGGATTGAGGGTTGGTGAGGGGGGAAATTTATACAGAAACCTACTCAGGATTCTAAAACACAATTGTGTGTCTCAATAAATAACATGAGTTTGATGTATTACATTTTTTTTCCGCTTTTCAATCCATTACTTGAGGAGCAATCTAATGGATAATACACAACTGTTTTAGAACCCTGAAAATATATCTTGTTTGTAGTCAGAACAAACTGCTCAATGGTAATAAGTTCTGTTCTTCTGGTATTGATCTAATAACTTTCTAGTTATGATAAAAATGTATGGCAAAAACTAATATAGGGTTAAAGCTGGTGCCCCCATGGTTAATATCTAAAGGGCCAATCTAGTGTAGGCTTGTTTTTATATCACTTATTCAGACAAATAAAATCTTCATATCTTTTTCTGAAAAGAACCTCAAAATCTTTTATTTCCTCCTTTTGGTTTTGATAATATCTAATTCTGATATACATTGCCATAAAAATGACCATTAAGATGAGTTCTAATGTAGATGCAACGAAGAGAACAATTATTAATAATATATAAGAGAGTTAGGGCCATCACATGATATCTTATTGGTGCTGATAATACAGGTGAAAATGGTAATTTTTTTGAGTGTATTAAATATGCCAGCATCAATGTCACAGGCCAAGAGAAGGAACATTTATTAGAATACACATTGTCAAAAAGTAAATTAGCAGTAAATTTTACTATTGCCATATGCTCTTAAAATATGTCCGTAGATAAACTGAGCTGGCACGTTGTACATATTGTGTATATTATCAAGGGTGTTATATCAAGGAAATACTGGGCTATTATTAATTTATTTTTACACTGACTTTATGTATCCGATTACTGTGTTGATTTACCTTTGCCATTTATTTTTTTTTTTTTTTTTTTGTTCAATGTTAAGTTTTAAAATAAAAACACATGAATTTATGGCATTTTTTTCCATGCCTATCCTGAAACATGAGGTTTGAATAAATGTACAGAATAGTGTCCAAACCTGTTTTAAGGGTAGGTATGGAACCTGAAGTACCTGATCACTGTTAATATACTCCATATACAGCAGTGATTGGAGTAAGGCAATCACACATAAAGTTTGTAGAGTTAAACACCCTCTTGCATATAATTTTCTGAACAACATCACATATATACAACTATACTGGTGAAACCTCCATACTTATATGGGAGATACCATTTTGTTTAGCTGTAAAATATATCATATTGCTTTCTCCCAATAGAAAGTAGAGTCATTCCAATTTAAGATGGTGAGATCCGCTCTCCCTCAGCAGTCAAATGTTGGTCAGTATGATCCAAATGCAGAAATCTACATATATATGTTTTAGTATATATGATTTAATGTGTAACAGCTTTCGGTTTTTAGGAAAAAGGTTCCAAGGGTCCAAGCAAGAATTCATAAATAAAAATATTATCATATTAGACACATTTTCACTTTCCATCACTTTATAAAAATAAAATAAATGACCCAAATCTTATTTATTATTTAACATTACTTAAAAGAAATTCCAGCCTTAGACACTAACTTTCAAAATGATTTCAGATTTCTTGTATGTTCCCTGTAATAATTATGTTAGTCATCAATATATCTGATTGCAAATTTCGTTACAATCCCCATTTTACAATAAGTATTATTATACATAGTGATCATGAGTAATAAAAACATTAGATTTTGACATGTGCTGACATAAAGTGATGGGCACTATGCAGAATATTGTAAAAACATAGCAGTAAAACCTTACCATTATTGTCATACTGAAGGTTCCATGCTTAAAAGACCACTGTATGAAGGTTTTTTTTGTTTTTTATTATGTACTGTCCATGTAGACATTGTGCCAAAAATGAGAATTGAGCATATTATAAAAAAAAAAAAATTAAACATACTTATTTTTAAAATGTTTTATTTGTATTCCACGTGACTAATATTACAGCTTCTATCAAACACTATATGTCCTCCTTTGCTGCTAAGTTACTCTAAGAGGCTTCTATGTAAATTATGGAGGTGTGTATTAGTGCACACTGTTCACCCAGGCTCTATGAGTGAGCCCAGAAACAGCTCAGCCATGTACATGCCCTCCATAATTTACATAGAAGCCTCCTGGAGTGACTCGGAAGCAAAGGAGGAATGTACTGCTTGATCAGAGCTGTTTATGGCGTCATGTGGAACAAAAATGAAACTATTTAAAAGAAGTAGGTTTTAGTTGTTTTTTTTTAATAATGGCTGTTACACTATAAAGAACAACATGTTTACCAGTAGAATGTTCTGTAGAAGGCCATGTTTTTTAGATCACCTATCCAAAATGTTAGGCGTACCAGAGGACATTACAGTTTAAAACTCACATATAGAAAAAGTGTCATCTGGAATACATATATCTCAAATAACTTCAAAATCACTCCCTATGGATCTTTTGAAATTTGTGGCCTGGCATATCTCTGGAAAAAAAAGGGCTAAGAGTGGTTATTGTGTATAGATCATGTAATTTTCCTAAACTAAGAAAGCTGTTGCACCCACATCCAGCACAGGGACCATAGGAGGACAACAAACCTTAATTTATCTAAACCTTGTGGTGCCTTTTCACTTGGTGCTTATCGTTTTTACCTTAACTCCAGTCAAGGCAGCCATTTGCAGAAAACAAAAATGCCAGTAATATCCCATTACTCATCAGTATAGTAAGAGATTCATTGTACACATGTAAATAGTTTTGTATTTTGGGGGATAGATGTAAATGTACATGCTTACTGTATTACATATACAGCTTCTCATAAACTGTAAAGGGAGAAGAAAACTTTTTCCGACAGGGATCAAAAGTTCTCAGCATCCATTAAAAATACTTTGCTTTCAGCTCTCCGTAAAGGTTGCTGTGCCTATTCTACCAAGGACAACTGGTTATTAATTTGCATTAGAACATATAAATTAATTTTAAAATTATATTCAGAAAACAATTCTAAGAGCACTGCAATATCTGGTCCTTTTTTAATAGTATAGTGGCAGAGATTGCCATATATGTATTAAAAAAGTTTTCAAGTACACATCAAAAGAAGAACTTTTGATTACTGTACATCAACTTCAAGAATATTTTTAGCTGCCTGTCTAAAAATTCCAAATTTATAACCAGTATCCTTTTAAGAATTTTATTAAAAATGAATTTACCTTTTTTGCTTTAGAGCTTGTAGTTAAACTTAAATCAATAATTTGCTCATTGTAAATTACCACTGTATTTTGAATAATTCGATTTGAAATATTCAAAGCACACAGGTAAACAAAGAGGTGGAAGCAATAGAAATGTACAGTACAGTCCAATACAAATTAAATTAAAATGCAAATATTTTATTTCAGTGCCATTAAGAAAGGTGAGCTACATTACTCGCCCAGATACTTTGTAAGTCCACATTAAAACTGTCTTGACCCTAAGAATTTTCAGTTCTTTTAGTTTTTAGAAAATGGTTTCTTCCCATATGTTGGTTTTTCAGCACAACAGCACTTATGACACAGCAACCTCTCTTATTACTGTACAAGTTCTTTGTTCTTGAACAGGATGTTGAGTATTCAACTTTTTCTTTTCAATAAACAAGGTGCTAGAGTCGAACCTCGTGTTATAAGCTTTGGTTCTATTATTTGTCAGCATCAAAGGGGCCCACATGACAACCCCATTGGTCTTCAGGCCCCTTTGACACTGAACTAATTAACCTCTTTGGTATTGGAGAACCCTGAAACTTGTTTACTCCCTCCAACGCTAAAGGGTTTAGAAGCAACAAAACAAGCACAGATTTATTTCTGTGAAGCCTTATTACAAATTACTATATTCTCCACCAGAAAAATAAAAATATAATACATATATACAAAATATAGATAGATATAGACAAACCTTGCATAATGATCCTGTATATTCTGTAACAATACATTTTGCTATTTACTATATAAATGTAGATGATTGAACGTGTTTAAGAAACAGACTGTAAGAGTGAAAAACTTTTGGAATACAATTTATTTTCAATTAATATCAGAGTGTAATTGTTAAAAATGCTATCATTTTGTCCATGAAGTTTTAGAGATAATGCGTAAGGAATAGTAGATCCTTAACTCTTTTGAGCGGGATACCGTTTGTTCTGATTTTTTGACACACTTGTATTCTGTTGTTGTCATCATCACATTATATCACAAAAAAATAGTAATCCCGAAAAAATAATAATAATAATAATAATAATTTGTTACTCAAGTCCTAGTGTGAAGAAATTTACCTCAAGAACGAAAATAAAATATTTGCCCTAATTGTTAAAATAAAATTCATAGACCCAATCCACACACAAACAACCAAACATTACTATAAATACTTTATTTTCTCAATGCAGTGTTTACTAAACTTTATTCTATGGAACTCTGGGGTGTCATTTTGTTTCAACATATGGATTTCTCTCTGTAGAATGCTTTGTGATTTCGTTGAGACGTCCTAGAGCTTAAAAGTTATGATGATCTGGGATTTAGAGGAGAATAATTATTAACGCAATTATATCACAATAAATTAAGCACCCAGTATGGATGCTTGTTTTTTTTATATAATTGCATTAATATTAAACTAATAAATCCCAGTGATTATCTATACCTGAAAAAGTAAAATGTAACCGATATAATTGCCAAACTTAATTTAAAAAAAGTCAATGGTTAAATGTCTATTCAGCCTATTCATCAAACAATAACAAGTATATATTTTTTTGATAAATAGACTCCACAAAGAAAAGAGGAAATAAGGTTATTATACTTTTTACTTTTATTTTTAATATTTCATATATCTATATACAAAATGTTCTCAGCCAATGCACTTATTCACCTCAATAAGTTTCCACTGTTCACAGCTATGCAAATTACACCTTTCTCCAACAGACTTCCCAAGTGCAGTAAAACATGGAACCCAAGACACTATCATATCTGATGGAAACATATATATTGGTTGTATCACGAAGGAGGAAAATAGCCTTTATATTTTTCTGTTCATAAATGGATATATACATTGACTTTTGTTTAATTGTATTTTTGTGTAAGTAAGAGAGGAAGGGAGATTAAAAACTAAAATTTGGCTTATCATTTTTTTTTTAGACATGCAAACTCATACATATATGCACAGACACATACTGTATACGAAACACATAAAAGCAATTTAGTACATATTTACATGTTAAGTGCATTGTGTATATATGTACATTACTATTACTTTGTTCCATGTTTTCCAACAAAAAATATTAGTACGAACACGGATAAAGGTTCATGGATGAGTTTAAGATATGTATCAAAATAATAAAAATTGTGTTTTTGTAAAACTTCCATAAAAAGACGTTATTTCCCAAAGGGGCCAAACCATAGGCTGAACTTAATTCTGCTCAATATTAATTTTATAGCTTTATTTTATTTTATTTTCTCAGTGCCAGGAGCAGTATCTACAGAATGCTATCCATCCCAGTTAGCCACAACACTACAGCTCACAAATTGACCCCTTTAACAGTGTATTTTTGGTCCAGGACACACATTTGTATCCCACTGTAGGCCACTGTAGCGGGCCGGAGAGGGACAGCCAAAGGGCTGAATGTGGCCCGCGGGCCACACAATGCCCAGTTTTTCTGCCTATTGCTCTCCCTCAACCGCAAATCTATTTGAGGCAATTTACAAAAATATATTATTATACATAGTTTGATAAAAATGATGAACGCTCAATGTTAACATCTTCATGTTTCAACATGTCTTATCCCATCTAAACAGTTAAGATGGATGAAGACAAAATTACTAATTTTATAGTTGTGCTTTTCCGTCCATATCTAGTTTATCATTATTGCCCAATACTTTGTTTCTCAGTGTCACACAATCGAACATTCATAAATATGACGGATGTAAATAAACTTGAAAGAGAGACCAAGGGTGTTACAAATCAAGATATGTCACATTATTTTTTTAACGTTAATTACAAAAATAGGCCTCGATCTGTTATTCATCATGCTATGCAGTTTGCAAAAATGTGGGTACATCTGACAATATATATAAAAAAAATCTGTGTTTGATAGTGTGTTTATCTTTTCTTAACTTTATTTTACCTCAGACAGACTAACCATATCTTTGCAGATTCAGGTTATACATATATTTTAGATTATGCAGTTAAATTTGATTTCCATTTGTACATACCTAGAAACTCCTCAACACATATAAAAGGTATTGTTTTAGTTGGTTTTGCAATTTAAAACCAATAAGATGAAATAATGCCTTTTTATTTAAGTCTCTCATACAAATGTAATGTTTTCACAATGCAAATAGGAGTTGTTGGGATTGGCACAAATTTCATAATTTATTGGACATTTCCAGTTCATTGAGTGCTCATAAGAAAACATAACAGGTGTATGATTGTACACATTAAGCAAGTGTTAAAACGGATTAAAAACTTACTGCCAATTAGGTTCCAGACTTCTGAATTTTTCGTAAATCATACTGTCATTCCCAAGGCGTATTAAATATCCACAATAATAACTAAAAATGCTTTTGTAAGTTTACATAGTGTAACGCTGATAAAATAATGTAGATAATCTATACCTTGCCTGTGAAACAATAGAACAGCCCACTTGTTTTATTTTGCTGTGTTGCTTTTCTTTCCTGAGAACTTCAAGCCACAGCTGATGCAGCAGGCACCAATCACTTGCAAAATATTTGTGATTGATCAGTGTTAATTGTATCGACAGAATTATTGCTTTTATATTAGAAAAAATATCATAGAAAAATATCTGCATCCTATATTAGAAAAATAATCCATACATTTTACTTAAATTATGTGTGTTTTATATGCTGGTGAGTTTTATATTCTGAATAATGCAGTAAATTATTTTAAACCACTTGTTTATCAAGGGCACACTATGTTAGCTTGCAAAAACACCCTCTACCCATTGGTATGACTGTTTTATGAGTAACCAATTCCTTTTTGGTTGAAATAGATCTTATTTTGGCCTAAAAATGGTGTTAATATGATTATATCACATTTACAGTGATATAGAACAGTATGTTAAGCCAATTTAGGATAATGCTACTTCCAGGTCCCTAATTCTGTATCTACCTCACCGTGATTTGTTTGATTTCATGTGCATAAATGTGTGAGAAATATCAGATGTGATATATAGAATAAATATATATACAAATATATATATTTTTTGCTTTGCAATAAAGAGACAAAGCTATAACAGTAGATATTCTGAAATCCTCATAACTGTTGCGTTAGATATGAAATGTACGTCAAAGCTGTGAAATCAAACCTTTTATTTTAATGACTGTCTTTATTTTGCATGATTTATTTAAGATTATGTTGTTAAAAGTATCCTATTTGTAACGTTTTTTGGGTGAAATAAAAAAATAGAAAAATTCTAAGTTCCCCACTCCAGTATAAAATGCTGCTTAAGAAAATTGTACAGAATTATTATGTCTTCAAAATAAAAAAAGAAGTCTATGAGCTAATGGTCATATACAAATACATATGATATCATCAGCATATTGTATGAATGTAAAATTATACATGTATGGGAAATACTACACTTCAGATAATATGGACAGTTCATTTGTCTTTTATTCATGTTCCTTTATTTAAAATCAACGTTGACTTGGTGACTATTAGATAAAAAAACACAGCATATTGTATGTTGTACGTTTATGAACTCAAGGTAGTGACATAATGACATAGCCTTTGTTCTGCATGAATAATTTGTGATTTACAAATCCAACCCAGTTAGGCAAGATAATATGGTGGGCCATTTATTGAAAGGTTTCACTTTGAAATAATGCAAAATATTTCATGAGGATCTAAAATGTGGTGCTTCATTTACTGTGATTTAATTTATAAGTTTTATTTTATGTTTGCCCTATTTATTTTTAGCCACAGTAACTGTTCAGTCATTATATAGTTTATGGGTATTTGTGTCCTGTAACTCAAGTGGGCATACAAACAAATCCATACGATTGAGTTATTTTCATGAATTCCACATTATTTTGTGAGTGGTTCCATTTTCAAAAATAAAATTGGTCATTTTTCTTTAACTATTTGTGCTTCAACTCTTGTGATTGTGGGAAAATATTGCAAAGTTCTCTCTATAAAAATATGTGTTGGGGTAAATAAAACTAACATTGCCACACTAGCCACCATATTTATTGGTCTGTGCATTAGTATTAAAGGGACACTACCATCAATTTAATTTTAGTAATAATATGTATGAAATCTATATGTCATAAAATTTCAGCTTAGCCGTAAAAGTGATAGAAATACATTAGTATTTAATAATATTTAATAGTGAGCTTGGAAAGACAGATTACCTAACAGGTCTAGATGTCCTGCTTATCCAAATTGATTTCTTAAACTTGGTGTTTAGATTTAACCAATGATCATCAGTATGATAGTGTTTCTTAAATATGATGTCACCATCAGTTATTTAAATAAGAGCTTAAATAAAGATATTTGGGTCACCTTTTTTATAATATAATTTAAAGGCGTTACCATATTGAAAAAAGAAATTCCCAAGAGATTTTGCATTGCAATCCAAATCACTACACAGTTGGTTTTCCCTAGAAAAAAAAGTGTTCAAAGTTTCACTAGAATCTGGAAGGTGTTAATTAAGTGTAAAATATTTATATGAGCTAGCAGGATTTTTAATTAGGGAGAACATTTATTAATACTGAATATAGATGTCATTGGGCCACTGTGAACATCTTCAACAGTAGGAGTATAATACAGAGACGTGGATACATGTAATTTATAATAAATTATATCTTATTTAATTTATGTAAATAATGACACGACATCAACAGAGTTGCTGTTTTGTCAAATTCAGGAACCTCTTTCCCTGAATTAATTGAAATGTGTATATCCCTGAAAAAAAACAAAAAAACAAATTTAAGCTTCCATATTCCCAAAGACAGATCTGTACAATTTCAGCTTGGTCACTTTTTGAGCTATCTTTAGTTTTTACAATGTAGTATTTTTATTATATTATAATATATGGCGTGTCTATAAGATGTTTAAACAAACATTAAAATGGTAATAGTAAAACAATCTGAAAAAAAGCTAATAATATAAGCTTCAAATTCTTGGTGTGATTCTCAAATGTTTTGTCACTCTGAGACCTGAGAAAAAAATGTTTGAACATATATTTCTGAAAAACCAAAAAGCACAACTACCTTATGGCACAATTTCTTATCTTGTTGTTTTATTTATTTTAAAGAGGAATATTTTTCTGGAGAAGGATGTTAATTTGATAATTTGTTCTGAAATTATTTTCATATGTGAAAATATTACATTCAAGTAAGTTGCTGCTAAATGTCCAGTGTATGAATAGTTTTGTACATTTGTAAAATAAAAAATAACATATCATAGCAATAAAGCACAGTGGGTTTTGTAATAGCACATACTATAACACAGCAGTATTTGCCAAGGTGACATATTATATAGAAATTTTAAAAAATGGTTATTATTTTTTTAACAAAACATTTTCAGTTATATCCATACTTTTCATAGTATACTATTATTGTTTGACCTGACACCTACATATATATTTATGAGAAGTAAAATTTATTATAAAAGCATAATATTGTAAACGAGGAAAACTTTTATCCCATCTTCCAAGCTCCATATCTCAGTCCAAGAAAGTGGAGAAATTGCATTTCAATTCATTTGAAAATGTAAAATGTAATAGACTTTGAGGGAAAAGTACTAAGCACATTCTCGCCTGATATAAAGTGAGAATAACTGTTTTCCCCATAGGAAATAGTGCTTAGTAAATAAAAAAATTAAGTGAGATGCACTTGAGATGTTTAATAAATTCCCTCTATTGTTTGTGATTACTTTTAAAAAATACATTTGTATTACTATATTTTAGTAATATTAAAAATACTACATGGCACATAGTCTATAATGTAAAAATATTAAACTTTGGAACACATTTTCTCAAAAAATAAAATGTATCTTTATTATCATTGACAGATGATTGGTCTATAGAATCTCTCACTGTATAGCTGTAAAATTAGCAATCCCTAAAAATATTTAATAATACAGGAGGTCTAGTGATAATCATCTTGTTGGCAAGATTCAAGGTTAAAAGTTGAATGACATACTAGCTTTAAAATACCCAAGACATCCAAATGGTTATCTTCAGCCATATGATTTGGATATTTTAAAAGCATCAGGTGTTGGATCTCTGTATCTGTATATCCAAAATGGCAGCCACATGCACATGATCCTTTACTTCCACTTAATTTAATTTAAAAATTAGTGATGAGACAAAAGAGGGGGAGTGATGAAAAGTTTTGAGTTTTAGGCCTTGTAACAATTTGTAGAATTAAAGTTAACATTTTTTATGTTTTAGATTGTTTGCAGTTATGAGTAAAAAAATTAAATTCTTGCTCATAACAAAACAAAAGTAAAATGCCCCAAAATGGAAACAGTTGGTGTCCCACTCCACACTAATCTCTGAATTTAAACGTACTGTCACATCAAATCTCCTGTCCAATATATTCCTTGGAAATTTTGCCAAGCAGTAAGCTTCAATCTTGTAAAATGTGACGTGATAAATGTACTGCTTGAACAAAATTTGACAGTAGACACATACTTGTTTTTTTTTTTTTTATCAGACAACACATTTAGATGCTTCTTTATCCATGGAAACTTTTTTTAATTGTCAGTTTTGCTTTATTACACTGTAGTGACAGTGAATCACATATCTAACAATAAAGTGTGTGAATATTTATCTGTTTTATCCATCCTTTTCTAGTGCCACAGTTTCAGATCAATGGGGATGAAGTTTTAGTGAGCAGAGAAGATGTTATGTTTAACTAATACATTCCTGGATTAACTCCATTGGCCGGTTGGCAATGTTAATAATGTTGGCCAAGTCTGGCATAAATATGAAAAATACAATAATAAACATTATTGTAACTAATAGATTCCTAAATAATGAAAAGCACAGCAATGCAGCAGCTCAGGGATTTGGATTTTACATTCATAGATAGGTAATATTGGTGTCAACTTTCCTTTTTAAAGCATTTGAAATAGGTAACAGTATACATCAATATATTTTTATGAGCACATACAGTATTTTCCCATTGAGCATCTCTCATCAGGGACCTTTAAAACTATTGACTACAATGAAGAAACAATGGACTGGACAGTGACTTGGTGCTTCTAGATTAAAAATAATAATGGGTCAGCTCCCAGGTTCAAATCCTGTAAAATATTCACAACATGGATTATTTTGCTTATACATGCTAGTTATACATACATGGGTGTGTATACATGCAGTGCTCTCTATGCCATATTCCCAGAAGAGAAGATGAGCGATCCAAAACACATTAACTACTTTTAACAACAGAATGGCAAGCACAAAATGCCAAGAAGTAGTTGTACTGGTGCTAATCATATAGCAAATTCAGGAAATGAGCTGTTATTGTTTTCAAGTGGCCAAAAGTATTTGCCTTACTAAACCAAATAAGTCATCTGTATTATATAATTTAGAGGAGCAAGTTCCATTTCATGTAATAATTACATACAAACCTATGCATTTACGAACAAACTTGTCATGTTATGTTCCATTATGACTAATGACTAGCTACTAACAAGCTTTGTAGTTGGACGTCTGCTGTACATTTCAAGCTAGACACCAGTGAACTCATAAAGACTAGGTGACCTACACAAAAGATAGATTATTTTGTACAATATTCAAACTTTGAGCCCATAGAATGTAAATCCAGTGTAGGCTTTTCGAACAATGACAATAGAGGGAAAATATCTATTTACTCTCATTCAAACCCCAGGTTTTCACCTAAAATTGTAAATGAGTTTCAGAAATAGACTCATTTGAATCTGATACGTTTGACTTAGGTCATCAGGTTAGAACATGGAATCATATAATGCTGTTATAATATCTGTGTGCTCTCTTCATGGATGGCTACGTTACTATTTCCTCTTCCTTAACAAAATAATAATAGTAGTACACAGTTAAAAAACAACTATTATACATGCTCAAATGCCCTTATTCAAAATACTATGAAGCTGCCTCTACCTTACAATAGGAAAGTTATGGTGACTTGTCTTAATAAAATTAATTTTAATTGATAGGCCAAGAGCGATGGAAGTCTACCTGTCTTTTTCATTTTGTGCCGTTTACAGAAAAACGCTATTTTTGGGCTCACAAAAATTATGTCTCAAAATCGTTGAACTTCAGAATATATTCTATTTCCTTATAAACATTTACAAGCATTATTGTGTTGGATGAGGAGAATGGAATACTTAGTGATCTTTAACAAATATAAAAGCACTTCTTGGATGTTAATAATGGAGAAATCTTTATGTCTTAGGATTGGCTTGGGTCATTTATTTCACAAACTTATGTAACATCATTATAATATTTCCTTTGTAAAATATGTCTTATTGCATGTTTTGCCCTTTTTAATATTTTCTCATTATACTTGAATATAGTATCATAAAAGGCACCATAATATAGAGATTTACAGAACGACTAAGCTTTATCCAGTCTATATTATGAATACACCATGTGAATCAATTGTTGATTGACAGAGCATGTTCCAGTCCCAGACAGGACCTATTTTTGTGGTCAGAAGACCAGAGATGTGTTCATGTTTAATACAGGTCCTTTAAGATATTAATCTCATTCCTGCCCAGTCTAGTTATTTGTCCTTATCGCTTCTTTATTTGCTCTTCTCTTTCTTTTCGGTCTTCACGTCTTTCTTCAACCTTATATATTACTTATAGTGTTAAAATTGTACCTTTTCTCGGCCTCGGATTAAGAATGTCAGAGGTCCTAAGCACTTAAAAGATTTGGTGCCTCTCTCTCTCTCTCTCTCTCTCTCTCTCTCTCTCTCTCTCTATATATATATATATATATATATATATATATATATATATATATATATATATGTAATAAAGTTGAAAATATAAACAATGTACATCATTAATCTTTTAGTACTATTTTATTATTATTTTTATTTATTATATATATATATATAATATATATATATATATATATTTGTGCAATTTTTATTTATTTATTTATTGTGGGAGCCCCTTTTAGTTGAACCTGCACCATTTGCAGTAGCGCCCCATATGGTCCATCAAGATTTCTGTGGTGTCCCCTTCCCTTGATGCCCAAAGCACGTGCTTATTTTGCCTAATGGTTCATCCAGCCCTCAGCTCTTCGCTCTTCCTAGGTCTATGTTCTTGGTTCCATTGTGATGAAAGATGTTCTGTGAACTTGATCTACATCTTGTAAAGGTGTGCTCTTGTGCTAATTCATCTTCAAGGGTTGTCTCCAGGTTTAAAATAGTTCAGCAAGAACGTCCATGTGAAACTATCACTGGTGAACTTCCACAAAGTGTGGAGCAGATATGTACAGAGAGGGGTTAAACGAACGAAACCATTTAAATAAAAAAATAAAAAAATAAAAATGTAAATTTTTATACAGGCGACTATTTAATGTATGAGAAAAATGTGTTCACTGTTTCAGTTAAATGATTGGGAATCCGTATTTTTGTTTAGTCAGTACATTTTAATGCATACAACATTACATTTTATCAAAAACATTTCATAATGTAGATAAGTGGAATTCCAATTGTTTCTGCTGAAGAGACACTTTCACAGTATTCTGATGGGCAGTTGAGTCTTGAATATCCAATGCAGCACTACAATGGCCAGAGTGACTAAACATTTGAAATCATATTGCGTACATAACCATGTCCTTATCTCGTTCTTCTTTAGCCCCATCTCGTTCTTCTTTAGCCCCATCCGCCCCCCAGCATCGAAAACAAAGCTTTTGAGTTTCTTTGGATGTCAGAAATTTACATACTTTTAGTAAGGCAAAAATCTATTACTGTGTAATTGTGTAAAATTGGTGTTTTTTTTCTTTTTTGTAAAATGTACTTAAGAATAATTAACCATTATTGTGCCGAGGTCCTCTTCAACTGGTGCAGAACAAGCCTTTCACATCAGGGACCCACACTACAAAAAGGATAAGCTAACTATGTTACTGTAATACATATACACATCTCTTACTGTAATAAACCTTGCACTGTAATGGTTAATATTAAAAACTAATAATAATAATAATAACTTGTCAAAACTAATTTTTGTATCTTTGATTATATCTGAAAACTGTAACATTTTGTACACATATTATTATAGATAATTCCACAGTTTGTTTTGTGTGTCTGAGGGGCAGAGAAGGGGGAAACATATTTCTCGTTAGGCTGAATGTTACCTTAGTTATCACAATCGCCAAACACTAACAGGAAGTATTGATTTTGTTCGAGAGGGGTTGGTGGGACTTCAAAGTGTAATCAGGCACATTTTGAGGTCAGCTAACACATACTGAGGAATAAGCTAAGAGCTGCATCCTTTTCTTAAGAGTATTGAGGAATTATAGATGTTCGGGGAGACGGCCATCTTGTTTTGTTACTTTCTTTGCTCCACAATTTTACTTCAAGAAACGCCTATTTCTAATTCATGAAGCTGCAAAACTATCGAAACTTGGACAGATCATAGCTCCGTTCACAGGAGTTGTCATCAGCTCAAGCCAGTAAAAGATGGTATCTCAGCACCTTGAATTAAGAAATTTGGCATCAAATAGGTGATGACTTGCTTGGATTCAGAGTGTATTTGACGCATGTTGATTCGCAACAACTCACAGAGGAGGTTCTAGGCATTAAATATATTGACAAATAGTGTGCTAAACAGGAACAAAATGTGCTATTTTTTTTGTTTAATTTATATTCAGAAATAGATGTAACCTTTGGGTCCTATCCTGTTTTTTGTGAGACGATGTTTGCACGCTGCCACGTGTTTACGCACTCGCCTCCATCTAGTGGTGAAAATGAGGTACTAGCCAGCATAAGGCGCACCGACAGAAGGGGCATTCAGCTATGAGAAAAGCGCCTGAGGGCAGAGTGCCCACACCGAACATAACGATGGCCTCGCCGTCAATTCAGCACCCTCGAGTTGCGCCACGTCGGAGGGGGGAATAATTTTTCCTGTACTACCTAATTTTCACCCCTAAGGGCGATCGTGCGCTCTCCAAGAGTCGGCGGCAGCGCGCTTGAATAGCAGCGCACATAAAACCAGATAGATCCAACCTTTCTGCAGGGAAAGCAATTAGAGGATTAAATTAATAAGAATTTAGTTGTTCTAGTTCCCTATATTTTTCAGTATTATGGGATATTAAAACCGCAAATCCTCTTGTTGAGCTCATGTAAACCCCAGAATCTATCACTCTTCCACACCACAACAACCTCAAAAAAACTTAGAGTCAAATAGTTGTTTAAGGCTGGTTGAGTGTCGTGTTTACCAGATAACAATGTGGTAGACATCAGTTGACAATGCAATTTGGAGCTTCATGAATTGGTTCTCCAGCTCTTCCAAGACTAGGCATTAATTGAGGAATTGCTGTTTTAAGTCTTGCTGCTTAAGGCCTTTGAACTGACTAGCACCACCTCTGCCAATCCATTTGAGTATGTATGAGTGCGTACCGTATGTTTGCCATATGGCGTCCTACTATCAGTTGGAGACTGAGCTATATCATACCCCTTCACTGCTGGAAGGAGCATGCAAAACACTGAACTGCAGCCCCTACCAGCAAGGTTTAAGCCATTTTCCTTATATATCGTAATTTTATTTGTTTTTGATACAACATAATAATTTAGTAGTTAGACTGCTCTCCTTTTTATCTTTTCATCTGAACGCAAAAACAATTTTTCTTTTTTTCATCTCCCTTTTTTCTAAGATGTGTAATGTTGTGTTGTCCAAATTATGTATAAAAATATGTATATGATGTATCTGATATTTGGCAGCCACCGGCTGTGATTTTAACCAGTATAATTAACAAAGAAATGCATAATGTTGGTGTTTAAAAAAAATAATTTTAAAAAGTGATAAAAAAATAGTTAAAATGTTTGTGTAATCTTGCATGGTTAAAATGTACTTAGTGCATTGAGAAATGTTGTTAAGGTCTTAAGTGAAAGGATGGTTTTCTTTATAATTTTACCAGTGATTGGTTTGTTAACCAGAATAACCCCTAAAAATGTATGTCTTGGTTTACTTAGCATAAATCTTCTTCTTTTTTTTTTTTTTTATTAATTTTAACACCCGTTACAGCATAATGTATCTATGTCTACTACTGTTCCTTAAAACCAGGTTGTGGTTAATGTGTTTGTCTGGCATAAAATTATGAAAAGCAAACAAAACAAAAAAAAAGTGTCATACTTTTTATTTAATCACTATATTTGATTCGATGGTTTGGCCAAGTTATGAAGCATCCTTAGGGCCAGATCTTATTGATGTGGATACATTTATCAATAATTTCATCGAAAAACCCAGAAAAAAAATCTCAATTGATGTGGGGGAAACTGCTCATAAATGTATCCACAGAAATGTGAACTAGGCCTTAAAAAGAAAGTAAGTGGTCATCGTAACTCATCAGAGTAGCCTGGGTAAAAACTTTTTGCAATTTCTCAACAACTCAAGACACAACCCAGTTAAGAACCAGTTTAGATTATTACTAACACGTGACTTTACGCACATTTTTAGTTTGATACGTACCCTTTTTCAAAATTAAATGGCATTTTGCCCTCGTTTCTTTTTCAGTTGCAAATTTTAAAGAAAGAGCGAGGTTCCCTTCTTAAGTGAAAAAGTAGACAAATAAAAAAATGTCTGCCTCACTAAAGTACAATTTCATATAATTTTTAAGAAACTCTGAAAGCTTTTCCAGCGCAACAACCTCATGGCCCTAAAGTCTCCGCTCAAGGTGCTAAGAGTCTCCTAAATACCGCAACCAACTTCATACAATTCCACAGCATCCACTACTACCTCTCAACTCATTCCTTTCTACACCAAGAGAATTGCCCTTTGGGACAGTGTGCTTATTTCTATGGTTCCATGGAAAACTGGGGAACATTAATTTGGATATATTTTTAACTTTCCCAGTTATATCTTACCAAGACTTCTTGGAAAATGTTTGATTTAGCCCCACCAATGTTATTTAAAATGTTACCTTTCAAAAAGCACCCATAAAATGTATAAATGTATAAACCGACCAATACAGGGTAATTAATAGTTCCCTGATCTAATGGCCAACCTGAGTGAATACAGTAAAAAAAAAAAAGTATTCTAAGGCAGCTCAAATATTGTGTGTGTGTGTATATATATATATATATATATATATATATATATATATATATATATATATATATAAAAGGGAAGCCATGTTTGAAATGGTTATGGATTGCAAGAGCAAAGCCTTTGTGGGCACATTTGCATGTCCCTGCCAAGTTTCCCAGAATGCAGTGTAATAACTATATTTCTCGGAATTCTGGGCATGAAGCAAGTTTTTTTTTAACTTGTTTTAGACATTTAATTGTAAACACAAATGTACTATCTATCGCTCATTTTCCCACCATAAATTAAATGATTGTTGTGGTGAACTACCTACTCATAAGATCCACAACACAAGCTGAGATCCCCCTCCATTCTGATGAGAGGCAGTAACCTTGAAAGAGCTATACGTGGGTGGGATCCCTAGCTTGTGTATAATCAAACCCTAGCATTGCTCTAAGCTGTTTGATACAGCCGGCATATGCTTAAGGGAAGCCATGTTTGAAATGGTAATGGATTGCAAGAGCAAAGCCTTTTTGGGCATATTTGCATGTCCAGGCCAAGGTTCCCAGAATGCAGTGTAATAACTGTATTTATCATAATTCTGGGCATGAAACAAGTTTTTTTAACCTGTTTTAGACATTCAAATGTGAACACAAATGTACTATATATATATATATATATATATATATATATATATATATATATATACACACATATATTTATGGTATATATATTGTGGACTCATTTGTATGTTCTAGCCTAGTTTCCCAGAATGCAGGGCGATAAATGTATTTCTCAGATATTCAAATGTGAACAGAAATGTACAATATATACCCGTCCTCCGCACGCAGAACAATTCCGCAATGTCCCAATCACTCCAACACATGTGTGCACCGACAACTGCTTGCAAGACAATTGAGCGCCTGGCAACTGCGTGCCGTGGACCCTACTAAGGTGAGGGGTGTTAGGCTTAAGGGTTGTAGACTTATGGGTTTTTGGCTTATGCTTAGGGGTGTTAGGGGTTTAAGGGTTAGTGTTAAGCTTAGGGGTCTAAGGGTTAGGTTTAGGCTTACAGATCTAAGGGTTGGGGTTAGGCTTAGAAGTCTAAGAGTTAGGCTTAGGGGTCTAAGGGTTATGGTTAGGCTTAGAGGTCTAAGGGTTAGGGGTCTTAGGGTTAGGGGGTTTGAGGGCGTTATGGAACATAGATAGTTCAAGCTTGCACGCTTTTAGCGGCGCGTATTTGTCGGCTGCATTTCCACGGCACGCTGTTGTCACGCGTGCATAGAACGGTGTGCCATATATATATATATATATATATATATATATATATATATATATATATATATATAATTCTTTCTAAGTAAACTCAGCAGTGAAACAATTTTAACATTATTTGTCAGTAGATATGAACATAACAATATTATATCACGCCTCTGCTTCCAAGTTCTATCCATCAAAATGATTTATGTGAATCACTGCTGACTTATTCAAACTTGTGGATATGTATAGTACCACAACAAAATCCTTTGGGTTTTAAAATCTCTTAAGGAATAATCAGAGATATACATACATTCTCGTCTTTTAGTAGCTTGAGATGATTGCAGTTGGCCACATCTTTCTAGGTTGACACATTTAAAAAACAAATTAAAAGAATGGATGCCACATGACCTGAAAAAGTAAACCATTGCCTTTTCAATATACTTAGATTTGGGTATCTGTTTAAATAAGAGCTCACTCCCCCTCTCCAGAACTTAACAAGTATGACCTGTAGGATATCCAAACCTATCATCTGCTTGCATAAAACAAGCCCTATATGGCCCGGCAACTCTTCCTTTATGAAATCCAACTGATGAGTTATTGTTGGCCTATTTCCTTGCACTTGAAGAAATACTGAGGTGAGCATCATACTTGAGCCATTCACATCTGTTTGTGCCTCCATTACATTTGATGTCCTTATTTCTGTACAATGTTAACTTTATTGTTCCTTTGCACTGCCAAAAGGGCCAGAAAGGCATTGAATATAACAGATCCTTCTGGTAGCAAAGGGGTTAAGAGTTAATTAAGATTATTATATCCTGTTTACTGGTGTCAGATGCTTTTTATTATTATTATTGTTATAAAAAAGCTTCTTTTACCATTAAGCTCCAATAACGGAAGTCAGTGGCTGTCTTCCCTCTGACAAAATGAATGTATATATAGTAAATGCAGACTACATAGAAAGAAGCAAGGTCGAGGACAAATAGAAGTTTTTTTGTAAAGCCTGTTTATTTTTTTAATGAGTTAAACATTTCTATTTTACCACCATTTACATGGTTTTGGGGAACCCAGGTTTTATGTCGAGAAATCATGCCAAAACGAGCCGAAAAAAATAAACAATTTATTTAAACTCTTCTTCCATTCTCCATATTTTAAATAGTTTCAATGCCATTTTAAGTGTATTATTGAAACATGTACTGATGAAAAATAAGTCATCTTGATAAAAGATTTATACATGAATCAGAAAGTATTTATTTCAATTTTGTACCTTTCCATTTTAATACATTATAATGTACTGACTTAAATGAGAAATATAAACAGTTCATTTTAATAAAACACGTGTCTCTGTTGTGGTTATTTGTTGTGTTATTAAAGGAAAATTCAACAGCTATTACAATTTAAAGAACCACAGTATGAAATGTTATTTTGTGCATTATGCCAAAGAATCAGAATTGAGCATATTCTTAAAAAAATAAACCTGTGACTCAGCAGCAAATGAGGAATGTAGTGCTTGATCAGAATTGCAAATAAATAGAGTTACATGGAATAAAAATAGAAAAAAGAAAAAGTAAGTTTAGGCTGTTATTTTTTGTTAATAATGTTCAATTTTCATTCTTTGACATACTAAAAACTTCTACACAGTGGTCTTTTAAAACTGGGCACTTAATATACAGCTATATAAAGACATGGGAACCTCAGGGTTTGACCTGGAGACCTTCAGTTCAATGCTCTCTTGGGACACATTTACTTTCTTTTTTTAATTTCTTATTCCACAAACTGAAAAATACAAACAATACCAATGCAGAACATACTGAAAGAAAGGAAAAATAAGACAGCAACCAAGAAAAGAAAATATGTCATATTCCACTGGTCATAAAGCAGTGGAACACATTTTCATACTATCTTAATATTATCTATAAAGAAACTTGTTCTAATTAGTAAAAAAAAAAATCCATTGGTATGTCAACTTACAGTACATTTGCATAATTTTTTGTCTAGCATATCCATTTTATTACATTTTTCTACAGCGTTATTAAATTATTATTAAATTGTGATTCTAAGTAGTGATTATCCATAGAATAGGTAATTATTATTTCTGAGTTAGTCAATAGCCTCTTACATCCAGACATCCACTGCTTATTTTATATTTCTGAACCTTACAATTGTTTAAATATACTATCAGTTACATCTTGTTCTTTTCCTGTGTCTCCTTTACTATGTAAAATTTCCGTCCGAATGCCATTATATTGAAATATTTGTGTGTGTATCCATAAAAAATGTGGACTCATTTTCATAAAGACATGCTGACCATTGTGAATTTTATAAACATTTCAGGGCAAGCTCAGTTTCTACTTAGGGTGATATATGAGCTGTCAAGAATCAAATACAACAACCAATATCTAATCTCAGCATAAAATCAAATATTCCTAATACCCTTTATAAGATATGGCTTAAATATTAGAACTTCCTGCAATATATGGTTGTGTTTGTCCTTTTTTATTGTTTAATTAAAAAAACTCAAACCTCTAATACTGTTCTGAGTTACAGAAGCACATTTATTTTAATAATATTTAATTTAACAATATTTTATATTTCACAAAATGATTCATGTATGCATCCCATATAAGATGAGCGTCTACCCTTACGTAGTGGGAAGATATTACTAATAGTGCTAGACAAGATCATCGGCTTGATTCAAATGAACATATCCGCATAATTGGAATGATTATATCTCTTATTTTAGTTCCCACAAACCAAGCTGTCACTCCGAGTTCAAGCAAGCTGTAATTAGCAGAATAGATGCTTATAATTGCTATGAAATGTACTCTGTTAGATATCTTAGATTATTTAGATCTTTTGGGTTCCTTACTAATAAATTACTCAGTCCCCGTTGTTTCAGTTTCACCACAGTATATGCTCAGTGAATATTATCGTTCTTCATAAAAGTATACAGTAAACGAATTGGTGCAAAAAAATTGCCTCTTTGCCTATCAGACGGTATACAGATGATCTTTAGGGTTAATGACCTTGTGTGTTAAATCTACGCCACTGAGGAGTTCCAGCTGCAAAACTGCAAGTGGATTTTACCCACAAGGTCCGAGTTATGTCATGAGCAGGTTTAGTGCATAGATTAAAAACATTTCAAAAATAGAAAATGCTAAATATAAAATTACTAGTAGCGCAATGGCAGACTAAAACTGGGAAAGATAAGGGTGGCTATAGGACTCATTGAGCTACATCCTATCTTTCATTCGCCAATCATGACAAGGTAAGCAGCTATGCAGTCACAAGTTCTGTACCAAGAAACAAATGTGCTTCTTTCAGGTTGCTAGCTCTTCTGTCAAGGTCAGCTCCCTTTGTGGCTGCAGCTGTGGTTATTGACCACTCTTTTGACACTTATCAGTCCTCCAGAAATCTGAAGGTATTTTTCTCAACTTATCTTGAAATGCAGCTGTGATTAGGGGACCTTCTAGGAAAATATCATCTTCCTCAAAGGGTAAAGAGTTTAGCTTGTACTTTATAATGAAACAGTCTTCCATTTTGTTGCCTAATATCAGTTCAGATATCCATGTTTACATATGCAGATAAAGTACATTAAGCAAAATCACATGCATGTGTACTCAACTCCAGATGTCGCTATAGTTAGAATATTATAATAGCGCTCAACTAATCCTCAGAAAATGTATCATCTGAGAAATACTCCATTATATATTATTAGAATAACTGTTATATTTACATTTGTTGGGGCTTGAAAGTTAACTTGGTTTCAAAAAATTTAAATGTGAATTTTAACAATAAAAATGCACTTTTTACTAAAATTAAATTCCATCTTATTATTTGATATCTTATTTTATAGATTGGGTATTAGAAAGGGTTATAACATTCACTTCATCAAATTGTGTTTTAAAAGAGCACTGTAAATTATGAAAAATGTCACATGTTTATGAAGTATGAAACCATCTGACAACATCTTCATTTTAACAAACTCTGCTAGTACGTAGCTGCCATCGCAGTAATAATACTCTTTGAACGCACAAATAGGTATTATAGAGCAGGGCAAGTAAAATGCTAAAATATTATTTGAATCCAACAATAAGTCAACAAATTTCCCACCCTCCATCCTCCTTCTACTCTTGAATATATAATAAACATTAGCAGAACACATCTTCTGAGTCTCCAAGACAGCAGGAAACGTGGAAGACACAAATATAGCCTGCTTCAGACGTACACACGGTCTCTTAAAATAAAGAATTTATCTAAAAATGTTTTTTATGAACACCAGCTACGGATGTCGCAAACATATTAAGTTTTTCCAGAATCTACTAATAAATCTAAATCCCATATATAAAAACTTGATTACCAAGGATTTTACCGGTTTCAAGACCAATATTACTTGATGTAATCCGGTGTACATAAATATGTATGTTCTTTGCTATCTATAATTGTTTGTAACATGGCATGGTTTATTCATGAAGAGACTGATTTAAAAGATAAGGAGCTCATAAATATAACTAATTTCTCAAGTGCTAATGTACAGGAATTTTAACTAATAGTACTCTAAGAACAATGGGACACTACAACTGTTGTTGAGATTGAAGACTCAGGGCTCAATTTACATGGCTCCCGTAAGAACTCCAGTAAATGAAGGAAGATACCGACTATTAAATTCCACCTGCAGCAAACCCTTATGAGCATGACCCTTATGAGCATGGCCCTTATGAATAAACCATTAGAAGCAATCTCTACTTATGATATGGTCCCTGCTGCAAAGGGAGATTTAAGCTAAAGTGCTATTACATGGTTCCTGTAAGAGTTACGGATTATCCTACGTGTTCTTGGAAGGCTCTGCAAGTGACAAATGCTTACGTGTAAACTCAACGTCCTGTAAGGGCAGGAAAACCCTTGAGAGAAGACTTACTAGTCACTTAAGAAGCTATGAATGCCCCAGTAGCAGAAAGAAAATAAGCTAAAAATCTATTTTCAGGACTGTAATAACAGAAGATTTAAGCCATAACCTCCTAAAGTGGAGAGACAGAAAAGTGATGGGGAGATCAGCAAGGAGCAAATTGTAGTAGTTGAGGAGAGAGATATGATGAGAAAATGTATTAGAATTTTGCTGGGATCTTGTGTTCAATAGTGACTTATTTTGTAGATGTTTTTAGGTGAAAATTACAAGATTTTGTTATTGATTGTATGTGAGGGCAGGGTCCAGTAGAACCTCATAACAGTGGGTCTGGTAGATAGGAGTGATGATGGCATTGCCAACAGTGAGAGATATATTTGAGTATTAGAAGCTGTGGTAGAGGGTGGAAAGATTAGGAGCTAAATCTTTGACATGTTGAGTTTGAGATCACGGATGGACATTCAGGAGGATATGCTTGAGAGGCAGTTGGCAACTTGTGCTAGAAGAGAGGGGGGTAGATTTGCTGCTGAGAGGTAGATTTGAGTGTCATCTGCATTTAGATCATACTGAAGCCCAAAAGATTGTATTCGAGTACCAAGGAAGGAAGTATAAATAGAGAAGCTGAGGGACCTAGGACTGTACCTTGGGTTACGCCAACAGAGTGTGAGCCGAAGAAGAGTTACCAGAGAAGGAGACACTAAATGTATATTTTTGTAGATATGATGTGAACAATGAGAACTGTCTGGTCAACTATATCAAAGATCGTAAAGAGATCTAGAATTACAATAGAAAGGTGACCCTTTAACTTGACAATGAACAATTCATTAGTGATTTCTTTGTGAGATCTGTGTCTGTAGAGTGTTGGGTCTGGAAGGTGTCAAGAAGGAAGTTGGAGGAAAGGAATTGGGTTAATCGCGCACTTATTGTATTCAGTCTTGTTCTAATATTAATTGTCTGCTCCATTAAAATTGAAATATAATCACTAAAAACATTTCATACAAATTTAAATTTGCTCAAACCCATTAATATCAGCGTTAGGTGCTCAACAATCTAATGGGCATAATGGGAGCCAGACAGGCTGTTTTCAAGAAGCCTGAAAGGAAACCCTTCATATAAATGCATTATGCTTTGGAAAATATCTAGGAACCAGCAGTGCAAATTTTAGGAGCCCAGGCCCACAGGAGGTTTCCACACCTGGGCATAGGAATGGCATGGATATGAAAGTGTTTTATGTGAATTAAATCATGAAAAAGTACTACAGGAACACATTTAGGTTTTATCCTGCCCTGGTCCCATCTGAACCTATGAAGCCATGTGCCCGAGTTACTTGCTATGTTCCCACACATACATTACCACACACACACCATGAATGTACATGTTTATGTGTATATGTAATATGTTACAAAATGTCACTGCATAGACATATATGTGCATATGCACTGTTCCAGAGCATGGCACCAGCAAGTTATGGAAGCCTGCTGCACCACAAAAAGGTAAGTTTAATGTTAAATACGGATCTAAAAAGAATATGGAATATACAGTCAGGTCCATAAATATTGGGACATCGACACAATTCTAATCTTTTTGGCTCTATACACCACCACAATGGATTTGAAATGAAACTAACAAGATGTGCTTTAACTGCAGACTTTCAGCTTTAATTTGAGGGTATTTACATCCAAATCAGGTGAACGGTGTAGGAATTACAACAGTTTGTATATGTGCCTCCCACTTTTTAAGGGACCAAAAGTAATGGGACAGATTAACAGTCATAAAACAAACTTTCAATTTTATAATACTTGGTTGCAAATCCTTTGCAGTCAATTACAGCCTGAAGTCTGGAACGCATAGACATCACCAGACGCTGGGTTTCATCCCTGGTGATGCTCTGCCAGACCTCTATTGCAACTGTCTTCAGTTCCTGCTTGTTCTTGGGGCATTTTCCCTTCAGTTTTGTCTTCAGCAAGTGAAATGCATGCTCAATCGGATTCAGATCAGGTGATTGACTTGGCCATTGCATAACATTCCACTTCTTTCCCTTAAAAAACTCTTTGGTTGCTTTTGCAGTATGCTTGTAGGAAGCTCTCATTTGGGTAAAATAAACCCTGAACTGATCCATCCTTCCCTCAAAGTATAATGGGCATGGTTTATCAACCCTGCCAGAAATCTCATATTTTTTAAGAAAAAAAAGTTCTCACTATTTCTGCCCAAACCAGGAAGATGCTTTGATAGAAATAAAGTCCAATATTTATAAGCTTTATGTCTCTTTAAGAACTATTCGGGACGTGAACAGGGTCCCTTTCAATTACTATTTTCTAATTGAGGTTTGTATTTCTTAGGGAGGGGTAGGCAAGTTCTGGAGAGCCACACACAGACTTGGATTTGAGGATTTCCTTTCTGTGCACAGGTAAGTTAATCAGGATGACTGCTGAAGCGATAATCTTGCCGGGGGACGGCAGGGATGTCCTGAAATCCTGGCCTGTGTGGGGATCTCCAGGACCGGACTTGCCAACCCTATCTTAGTTTAAGAGAATTTAGATATATTGAATATGCGTTATTAGAAATAAATAACATCTGCCGTGTAATAATAGCTATAATCAAGTTATTATTTGTTACATGTACTGTATGTTTAGTTCTTATGGCTGTAACCCCTCTATGCTTTTCTGTTTTTACCTACCACCTATAAGAAGCGAGCAAACATGATTCGGCAGAAAATGTTCCTTTAAAAAAATGAATTTGGTAAGTTTCTGTATTTTACATATTTGTTTTAAATGAATCCTGAACATCTGCTGCTCTACTTTTATTACATGTATTTCAAATTATAAATTTAATTTGTAAAGGTGAATTGTATTTGATTTATGAAGGTTTAAAGCTGACTTGTCTATTCTCTTTTTTTGTTTAATTCTCTTAAGAATCCAGGTGTGTACAACAGAACAGCTTGGCTGTGCTTTACTGTGTTTGAAACCTGCATCAACATTTACAGTTCAACTCGCCTACAGGGACAGTGAGAATACACTAAATAAATATAATAAATAAGTAATGGAAGTGTCTGCTTAACCAGGTCTGAAGAGTGAGAAACTGGGCATCGATGAGCGTTAAAATGATAGATAATGTATATTTTATATAAGGTATGTTTTTATTTTATGTATTATTTACTATGTTTTTAGTGTTAGGGACAACGGGATCCTTATGGACCCCCATGGGGGTTAGGGTTATAGCTTAGTATACCATGGGGATCTGGTATAGGGGTTAATATTAAGTATTATGGGGGTCCATAGGGACCTCCAAGGTTATACTTTAGTTGGGGGATACCTGGGCTCATATGGGGGTAGTGGGTATTAAGGGAGAAGCCCTGAAATACCCAACTCAAAGAAGGTAGAGGGTATTTAGGGGAATCCCTGGGGATACCCAGCTCATAGGGGGGTAGTGGGTATTAAGGGAGAAGCCCTGAAATACCCAACTCAAAGAAGGTAGAGGGTATTTAGGGGAATCCCTGGGGATACCCAGCTCATAGGGGGTAGTGGGTATTAAGGGAGAAGCCCTGAAATACCCAACTCAAAGAAGGTAGAGGGTATTTAGGGGAATCCCTGGGGATACCCAGCTCATAGGGGGTAGTGGGTATTAAGGGGGATCCCTGGCTTATAGGTGATAGCGGTAATAAGCCCTTAACTGTGTTGGATTTAAGCAATTAAGACTCAAATCTGACACAATAAACATGTTAGCTTCTTCTTAGCAATGGATTTGATGCATCCAGCCTACATTGGGGCATTTTTCTGCCTTTATGTAGGTTGGAAATACTTCTATGAGATTTTTTTTACAATTTTCTGGACTGGGACTTCTGAGGGAAATTCAGTGAGATTGGATATTGCTAGCGGAGGCATGTAAGAGCATTTCTTAAAATACTTATGGGACAGGTACTTTGATTTTAGAATATTGGGGACATTTCAAGCACTCAGATTTATGTGATAGCTCGGTAATGATTCTTTTCTTACAGGAGCCATGGAATAAAGGCTTATATCCATAACAGGCTTACACCTAGCCATTGTTCACCTCCAGCAGGTATATGATTGATGTGTAAGATATTAAAATGTCTGTCACTTTATTTCAATACAATATAATACTGCATATAGGTCAGGTCACACTGATAATCTTAATAACTTGAAGGTCACCTTTCACCTTTACCTTTCATGTAATTGCTATTAATTCTTCTTTTTTTACTTAGAGCATATTAAAGGAACGTGGAAAGTTTCTGGATTTCAATAGGAATATACTATAACTATTTATCTCTTTACTTTTGGGTACTTTATTTTATTAAGAAGTGCTTATAAGCTCTGCTTTTTTAACTATACTTTAAAAAACACTACTTTTATATGATTATTAGCATTCTTTATTTATAATTACACAGTCGAAAATGAGTACAGTAAGAACACATTTTCTTTGTGTATAGAAGCTAGAGAAGAATACTGTTTAAGTGACCACTGATTAATCATATTGAATGTTTGCTATTTTGAAGAACTTGATAATGTGCAAATTATTTTTACAGTTCAAAATAAATAATTAGAGCCTTCATTTTTTAACTACTGTATTCAGTGTTGCATTAATGATTAACAACATTTTATCTTTCTAAGTTATTAGAAACCGGGAAGGAGTGGGAGGAACAGTGGATTCAGATAAGATCTGTATGCACTTCTGTTAAAATCACCCATCTCCAAATAACACCCTTGACAATAAAACAGTGACAGGTTAAAGGACCTCAGATCAAGAAGAAAGACACTTGTTTATCAAGTAAGTACCAAACTAACAATATTAGCAACAGTAAGTCTTGGGCATAAAACATGTTTTTGAGAAAAAGAGAATTGTTGTAGACTTTTTATAAGTACAGGAATCCATTTGTGTGTGTTACATCAAATCATGAGAGCTAGATGATGGGGGTTTATGTTTGTAGTTATCAGTGGAGGGAGGGGTGGGGGAGCTTTTGTTTCATAACTGGATAATTGAAATTAACACTATACCCTTTCCCTCTCACTAGCCCAAAAGCAGACTCCGTGCATCATTCACTGCAACCACAGCTCTCCAGAAATGGAAACGGAGCTCTCACACAACCACAGCTTCCATATATGTATCATGGATGCCTCCAGGGTCCTGCAGAGGCATACACATTATTTTGCACTAATTAGTGCGTATTTTGAGTTTGATGCTCAGACAGTACAACAATGTGAAATATGATCTTTTTTATATATATAATTTTTGATAATGATACACTGCTGGATCCAAATAGCATTAAGAAAATAATGTAGGCTCAGTTACCATGTGTGACAATAGGTTTGTTTTGGGGGTACTGTCCTGTGATTACACTGATCCTTTAAAGTTCTATAAATGTCATATTTACTAGATAAGGGCCAAAACATTTTAGAAGCGATTTGCTATTATCTAGTGAATGTATTCAAAATCTTATTGTATTAATAGGACACTTCTATGGTCCTTTAAATCCAATTATTGTTATTAATTTTTATATTATTGGAGGGAAGCATTTGCTTTGGAGCTTCCCTGTTTTATGCTACCACACGTGCGCAGCACTGGAAGCCTCCTGTTGCTGGGTGCGCTCGCGTCCCGCGTCCCAATGTACTCCCTAAGCCCCTAAACCCCTGCACCCCTTGGCGGCCCTAACCCCCTACACCCCTTGCCGGCCCTAATCATAACCCCTTACACCCCTTGCCGGCCCTAATCATAACCCCCTACACCCCTTGCCAGCCCTAACCATAATCCTACAACACTTCCCGGCCCCAACCCTAAACCTAACCCCCTACACCCCTTGCCGGCCCTAATCATAACCCCCTACACCCCTTGCCGGCCCTAATCATAACCCCCTACACCCCTTGCCGGCCCTAACCATAATCCTACAACACTTCCCGGCCCCAACCCTAAACCTAACCCCCTACACCCCTTGGCGTCCCTAACCTCCTAACTCTCTTAGCCTAACCCCCTAAAACTAAGTCCCTAAGCCCCTACACCCCTTGCCAGCCCTAACCCTACCCCCTACACCATTTCCCAGTCCTAACCCTAACCTCCTAACCCCCTTAGCCTAAATCTAACCCCCTAAAACTAAGTCCCTAAGCCCCTAACCCCAAAACACCTTCCTGACCCTAACCCTGTAAACCTAACCCGAAAACCCCTAACCACTTAGGAGACTGCTTCATCGGCGTAGGGCAGTGCAGCATGCGTGCGTGTACATAACTGGAAAGGGCCTTTGCTTTTGTGCATAACATAATTATTCAACTGAGAGAGATTAGATCTCCATTCAGTTCAACTAACAGACTGCCACTTAAATTCCAGACCCTCTGTCTCAAATCAGTTAAGATACAAAATAAAAATATTCAGGTCTATTGGCTTGTATTCCAACTAATGTTGTTTGTTTCATTCTTCACAAACAAAACACAAACATGTTTTTTCTCAGACTACAGTTGTCCTTTAAGAGCACCAGAAATCTGGGTCACCATGACAAGTTTGTGCTTGTTTAATAAAGTTATTGAAAGAGAATATTTCCTGCTCTTATTCTGCATCACAGTGACCACTAGTGGTCCTGAACATGAACAGCATTTAAAGGTATGCAGCAGTTAAACACTGTTTATTAACCCTAACTTCTCTTTATAATACTGACTGTCTTTTATTACCCCTGTTACTAATACTCTGTCCCTTTTATTAATACTGCCTCTTATTAACTCCTTTCTCTCAGCTACCATTCTCTACAAGTATTAAAGAGATGCAGCACTTATCACATGGAATGAACCTTAAAATGGCTCCCATTAAAAACAAAATGGCTTCCCAGAACCTCCAACCTCCCTCTGAACCCCAAAATGGTTCTTCAGGACCTGATTACACGCTCTACTTACCTTCCTCTACATGAGTGCTTCCCAAAGTATTTTTTATTTGGATAGGTTTTTGCTGGACCACTTGAGGGCCTTTACGGACCACCTAATACTGCTTTTTGCCTGCACCTTAACAATTATAATGCACTGTTGTATATTGAAATATAAACCATATACCACTAGTATAAGAGCACTTATGTACTGATTTAAACCTAATTATACCATGGATAACCAGGTGTAGCTCATGGATCTCTGGTGGTCTACAGACCACCAGAGATCCATGAGTTCTGCATCATAGCTGGACATCATGTGGGCCAAGGGACATAGATGACTACTCTGTACCCCCTGTTGTATGCAATGAGAGTGTGTCCCTCCTTTACAGCATGGAGACACAATTTTCTACCTCCATTGCCTTAACTTCACAGCATATTTTCTCATAAATGGAAACTGATTTTGTTTTTGTTGTTATATCGAAAATAGGGTATTTGATAATGTTCCACTGTGAGATGAGGGGCCTCGTGCACCCCACGACTCTCCTACTGTAGCTAATAGGAGCAATCTCTAGTTTGTGATTTTTCTGTTCAATCGCTCAGCACCCAGCATGTCTCAGGGCCATTCTCAGGAACTCTGGTAATCACAGGTTACAGGCTCTTACTAATTTTTTAAAATGTCATAACCATTTTTTTTCTATATCTATGTAGGATAGCCCAGAATACAATAAATAGAAGAAGACACACCTTGGTTTAGCACGTCAGAATCAGACTGTGCTTATTATTTCACACAGATATTTAACACAGTGCCAAAATAATTCACCCACACCCCTCTCATCATTCCCCTCTCTCTGAGACGTCTGGAAAGTTCCCTTGGTGTTATTCGACCCTTCTTATCTATCATCCACTGTCTTCAAATCCCAGGACTGGGATTTTGATGTTAGGTGAAGCGTATTACTTTATGACTATACCCCCCAGTGCCCTCTCTGACCAAACAAACATTCCAGGGGTAATAAACTATCTTTGTTCTGTAACCTCTGAAGTGACTTTTATAATGTTATGTCCTAGCGCCTATCATAGTCCTTTACAAGTTTCATGTCCATTTTAATAGCCTTTTATAGTAGCAACCCTGTCCCAAATGTCAGGGTTACTTGTGGGGTTCAGGGGAGTCCCAAAATCAGTCATGAAACTTGTCTCATACGTATATATTTTTCCATGGGAAACTCAAATCTGGTAATGTTTAAAGAAAGCTCTTTTAAATATATAAAAAAAAGAACTGTGTTCCATGTCCCATTGATTTTTTTTTTTTTTTCCCAACAGTGAAATTGATTTATTCCAAAATGGCGACACAAAATCCTACAGGCTCCCCGAAGATCGAACATGGTAAGAACACACTTACATAAAATAAAATTTGATATAAAATGTAATACTTTATTGTTATGTTATTTTTGCAGACATTATTGTGCCAATAAAATAACCCTACCCACCCTTAAAAAATGGCTAATAATCTTGCCTTCAAGAAAAACAATTGCCCGAAGATTACCTTTAATGTGCTAATAAAAGGATTTAAAAGAATAATTTGTGACCGTGAGATATTTGTGTCACTCTATGAGTTCTTTTTGTGACCCATTTAGAATCGGTTGGTGAGAAGGATCCTGAACCCGATCTAGATCATAATACACAGCTCATTCTACAGAGGCTGGATGGGATCACATCTGGGGTCCATCTAATGGGCAGAGCCATTGTATACCAGGCACAGCAGATATCACTACTACTGGGCTACCTGAGGGCAAGAGACACCTTGGAGTCCTGCCCTCCACACTTCACCCAAACCTTTGACCGAAGACCCGCTTATCCTAGGAGAGGACGCCCAAATAGGGCGGGACCAGGAGGACCCCGCCGGCGCTGATGTTCTTAATTCTATTTAGAGTTTGATATATATGTTTCTACAGTTTATTTATAAAAAAATTCCAGTTACATTTGTGTTGTCATTAATACAACCACAATTCTAATTTGTACACATTAAAGGGATATGGAAGGTTGCTGGATTTTACTAGGTAAATAGTATAACTGTGTATGTATTCACTTTTATGTACTTTATTTTATTAAGAAGTGCTTATAAGCTGTAACAAATAGTCCATGATTGGGTCAGCCCTCTGCAGCTCATGTAGACAGTGTACTTGTTGTGCTGTGTCTCATACTAACCAGTCAGTGAGCAACTCACATCAACATACTGCTGGGACGTGGCCTCTTATATGCTAGGACACTAAAATGCACATCCAGGCTTATAGAGCCTGTGTCTGTAGACACTACAGTGGGCAGACCCATGCAGGGACTATCTATTTGATGCAAAAGCAGAGCTTATAAAGACTTCCTAATAATATAAAGTAAATAGATACACAGGTATGTTACATACTTATCAAAATTCAGAAACCATACATATTCCTTTAATGATAATTCTTCACTATTCAGGTGTTTAGTATGTAAAGTTGGAAAAATATATTCTGCAGGACTACTTCATATTGAAGGTTACAGGTTATAAGATGCATTTAGGTTTTTCTGAAACTGGTAATATTGTAAATTAGTTACATAAAGGACTCTTATAGTTTATGAAAAACATCACGTTACTGATGTATATAATAAAGTAACCACATTAACAGCTGTGCAAGCTATAACATAAAAAGGATTTTTGGATAAAATCTTAGCTTTAGCAGTCTGTTAGTGTATAGAGGCTGCCATGACAGTAATTGTTCCTGTAGAGGGGGGAGCCTAGTTTGCAGTTTTAAGAGCACGTACGGGGAGAAGTCAAAGTTAAATGTGCCCCTCATCCCTCCCTCCACACATTCATAGATAAAAATATCAGGGCAAAACCTATTCTGCTTCTTTCCTCTGTTAAAATTAAGATTTACTTTTAAAAATACTGTTATGCTCTTGGCTTGCTTATCTGTTGATGTTAGTTTATTATATAATAAAGTATGTTTTTCCTAAACTACAGTCGTCCGTTAATGTACAGCGCTATGAAATATGTTGGCACGTTACAAATCAAGATAATAAAAAATAATAATAATTTTGGATTTTATATTGGCATGCCATGAAAATAAATTATTTTTCAGGGGTTTCACAAAAAGGTAGGATATATTCCATAAAAAATCAAGAAAATAAACATGAATAATGGATGTTTAGGTTTAGTAATCATGCAGAGAAAAACAAACATTTTGAAATAAGACCTTTATGGCAGGATGAAGCAGTACGCCCACCTAGTCTGTTCACTTGGCTATATATACCTTACTATTAAAGGGCCAGTGAACACACTTTTCATGTTAAACCTCTTTAAGTTCACCATTAATTAACATAAAAAATACACTTGCAAAACAGTTAACCACATAAATGGCCACCGCTGTACCTCGCTCATTGCCCTGAGCACTACTGTTTGGAAGTTAAATAACATTGATTAGTCTTGGCAATGTTTGAACACTGTTATCTCTGTTGACATCTTTCACTTCCTTTCTGTAGTGCTCAGTACAATGAAAGGTGGGGAGGGGTACAGCAGTGGCCATTAATGAGGTAAACTGTTTTTAAATTATATTTTCTGGCTAAAGATTTGATTTACTGCTGTTTATTTTTTATATTAATTAATGTTGAACTAAAAAATAGGTTTAATGCGAAAAGTGCTTACACTGGCCGTTTAATAAAAATAAAAAAAAGTTTGTTTGGAATTTGCGGACTTGACCATTATTGTCCAATATTTACTGTATGATGCTCTGAATAACTAGACTTCATTATAAGCAAAATGGTTTTAGAAAGTATAAAATAAATAAAGCTTTCAAATCAGGGGTCTGGAACTTTTTAAAATTAAAGAACCAAACTGTGTCAAACTTTGGAGCCAAGGATCGATGTATAAGACCAACTGCATAACATCTATGAGAAGCTCTAATGTTATGGAACTTGCCTTTTAACAGTATGCAAACTAACACGGATTTGAGTTTTCGGCTTCTTTCCTCTGTGCGCCGCGTCATTAGCATATACCGGGTGCCGAGGATGAGGAGGGGGGTTGAGGATGAGGAGGGGGGAGGGAAAGAGACACGAGGGGGGGGGGGGTTAGAGAGACACGGGGTTAGAGAGACACGGAGGGGGGGGGTAGAGAGACACGGGGGGGTTAGAGAGACACGGGGGGAGGGTTAGAGAGACACTAGGGGGAGTGACTCGAGTATAAGCCGAGGGGCCCTTTTTAGCCTTAAAAAAAGGGCTGAAAAACTCGGCTTATACTCGAGTATATACAGTAATAATTGAGGTTGATAAAATACTTCTAGTCCATCAAGTTCAACCTTTTTAGATATCCTCTGATCTGCAATATGTGGGTTCATTGGTAACTGATCAAACAGAAAAAACCCATAGTGAAACTTTGCCAATTGTCAAAAGGGAGAAAAAAATAAATTCCTTCCTGACCCCAGATACTGGAAATCGGATTCTCCCCTGGATCAATACTCACTCTCTAATTATCCAGGATAACCCTGAATGCCCTTTTTATTTAAAAATATATCCAATTCCTTTTTAAACTTATCATTCAAATCCTCTGTCACCACCTCCTTTGGTAGAGAATTCCATAGTTTAACAACCCTTACTGTGAAGAACCCTTTTCTTTCTTTAAGGTGAAATCTTTTTACTTCTAACCTCAAGGGGTGACCTCTTGTTAGTTGAAACCCTCTTGGCACAAAAAGTTATTAGTTTTGTTGCCTTTCTATGTACTTTTTCCAGTTCTAAAATGTCCTTTTTATGAATTGGTGTCCAAAATTGTACTCCATATTCCAAATGAGGGCGTACTAGGGGTTTGTATAGTGGCAGAATTATATTTGCTTTCCTGGCTTCTATACCCTTCTTAATACATGCTAAAATGTCACTTTGCAGATGTTGCTTGCCATTGAGCACTGCTACCTAGGTGGTTGTCCACAAGTACTCCCATATTTATTTCAATATCTAATACCACTAGATTTGCTCCATTAAGACAATATATTGCATGGCTACTTTTCCTTCCTAGATGCATACCTTTACATTTATTCATATGAAACCTCATCTGCCATTTAGTTTTAAAATGTTTCTAATGTATGTAAATCCCTTTGGATTGAAAGCACATCATTATCTGATTTAATTACCTTGCACAGCTTAGTGTCATCAGTAAAAATGGAGACAATACTTTCCAGTCCAACTTCTAAGTCATTAATAAATGTGTTAAAAAAGCATAGGACCTAATACTGAACCCTGAGGAACCCCACTTACCACATTAGTCCAATCTGAGTATGTTCCATTTATACTACCCTTTGCTTCCTTGACAAATAAGTATCTTTTTTTCTTGTACTGCAGTGGTCCTCTAATTCACAATATCTGATGATAAAATTGTGCCAGAGAGGGAAGTTATTTAAAGAGAAAATGAGAAGTATTTTGTGTGGAATGTGTAACTTATATATATTATAATTATATCATATTGTCAGTGGAAAACAATGTACTGGGTTAGGGACTACTGTGGTAATAAATATATATTTTAAAGAACTTCTCTTCAAAATAGGCAATGTAATAATGCAGTGCAAACTTTTTTTATATCTGGTCGCAAAAGAAAGAGGCCCAAAATCTTTTTCAAACCAGCAGCAGCTCAAGTCGGAGATCTACAGATCAGTGTCTGACTCTTCCTGTTTACTTCTACAGGGGACCTACACATCCCATAATTCAGTAACTGTCATCAGTGATTGCTACAATTTATTAAAATGTATTAGCTGCCTGTGATTGGCTAAAACGAACTATGAATGTTATGCTAATTTTAGCAGACATGTCCAGGGGTGTTAACTAACGAAACAACTGCTTGCAAACTCAAGGTGCGTTTGTTAATGTTTATTTTAATATTTTTTCATGCAAACTTTTGTTTTCATACACTACTAATTCTCCTCTATCCGATGCATTCATAATCCAGAACTTAAATATGCCTAACTAACTAATAACTAATAACTTCTTTAAAAAATATATGCTATGTTCTTATTTAGAGCCCTATTCAATTGGCCAAATCACAATTGAATGAGGCCCTCTGTATAGAGACCTCTTCACAATTTAGGGAACATCGTCCATATTATAACAGGAACTGGAACTATCTCCCTGCCATCTTGGTGAATATAAGTGATTATATTTGTATTATTCTCACCGATCCACATCTATTTCCCTGTTTATAAAGATATTAACACTTTTACGTTCACAAATATACTAAGTTTATCCCCAAACCTCACACAGACGGATACGGTCCCAGCTTCTCTCCTCTTCAGCTCTAAGTGAATAATAATAATAATAATAACAACATTATTATTATTTTATTATTCAGACTTTGTCTTGTGTTGTGTCAATAAAGCTGTGTTGAACTGAAGAGAGACAGCAGCCATCTTGGTGAGGTGAGACCCTGATACAATAATAACTAAGACATTGCTCACAGGCCGTGGTTATCATGTGTAAATTTTAAATAGAGAAAATAAAGCTTTATAGAAGAACTGGGTAGGACTGACATATCAATCACTACAAGAAATGTCTCACTTTAGTGAATGGTGGCCTAGAGCTTTCTAATGTATTGTATGTCTCTTATGTGAGATCCTCTCATAGATAGATTGATAGATACATAGAGATAGATATAAACCTATATATACAGGTAGAAACCTATACATACATAGAGATAGATAGAAACCTATACATACATAGAGATAGATAGATAGAAACCTATACATACATAGAGATAGATAGAGATAGATAGAAACCTATACATACATAGATATAGATAGAAACCTATACATACATAGATATAGATAGATAGAAACCTATACATACATAGAGATAGATAGATAGAAACCTATACATACATAGAGATAGATAGAGATAGAAACCTATACATACATAGAGATAGATAGAAACCTATACATACATAGAGATAGATAGAGATAGATAGAAACCTATACATACATAGATAGAGATAGAGATAGATAGAAACCTATACATACATAGATAGAGATAGATAGAAACCTATACATACATAGAGATAGATAGAGATAGATAGAAACCTATACATACATAGAGATAGATAGAGATAGATAGAAACCTATACATACATAGAGATAGATAGAGATAGATAGAAACCTATACATACATAGAGATAGATAGAAACCTATACATACATAGAGATAGATAGAGATAGATAGAAACCTATACATACATAGATAGAGATAGAGATAGATAGAAACCTATACATACATAGATAGAGATAGATAGAAACCTATACATACATAGATAGAGATAGAGATAGATAGAAACCTATACATACATAGAGATAGATAGAGATAGATAGAAACCTATACATACATAGATAGAGATAGATAGAAACCTATACATACATAGATAGAGATAGAGATAGATAGAAACCTATACATACATAGAGATAGATAGAGATAGATATAAACCTATACATACATAGAGATAGATAGAAACCTATACATACATAGAGATAGATAGAAACCTATACATACATAGAGATAGATAGAGATAGATATAAACCTATATATACCTAGAGAGATGGAAACCTATACATACATAGAGATAGATACATAGAGATAGATAGAAACCTATACATACATAGATATAGATAGAGATAGATAGAAACCTATACATACATAGATATAGATAGAGATAGATAGAAACCTATACATACATAGATATAGATAGATACATAGAGATAGATACATAGAGATAGATAGAAACCTATATATACATAGAGAGATAGATAGAGATAGATAGAAACCTATACATACATAGATAGAGATAGATATAAACCTAGACATACATAGATACATTGAGATAGATAGATAATGATAGATAGAAACCTATACATACATATATATAGATAGATAGATAGATAGATAGATAGAAACCTAGAGATAGATAGATAGATAGAGATAGATAGATAGATTAGATACATTGAGATAGACCGATAGTTACAGAATATATTGATGCTTTATAATTAAAGGACAATAACAGATAGATAGGTACATTCCACATAGACCCATTGGATTGATATAGATACACTAGCCACTTGCCTGTCAAAAATGACGGCATCATATTTAAAGACTTGCAATGCTGCCGCAAATTGCAAGCCTCGCTATGCACGGCTTCTCTCTCTCCTTCCCATCTTCTGTGTCCTCTCCCTCCCTCTTGTCTCCTTCTCTCTCCTCTCTGCGAGCCTCGGAATGGGTGCCTTCTGCACCGATTTCAGGCCTCGCAATGAGCGCCCTTGGCGCCCTTTGCGGGCCTCCCGTCACAAATGACAGGATTTGACTTTACTCTCCCCCCGTGTCTCTTCCCCCACTCCCTCCACTGTGTCTCTTCCCTGCCTCTCCCTCCCCTGTGTCTCTTTCCCACCCTCCCCTGTGTCTCTTCCCTTCTTCTCCCTCCCTTGTGTCTCTTTCCATCTGCCCCCCCTTTGTCTCTTTCCCCCTCCCTCTCCTGTGACTCTTTGTCTCGCTGTCCCTCCCCTGGGCCTCCTCCCCCCTACTTTGTGGGCTTATTGCGGGCCTCGCAATGAGTGCCTTTGGCGCTCATTGCAGGCCTCGGCATGAGCTATGCGCATGTGCAAACCCTCAATCCCTTCCTCGCCCTCCCTTGTGTCACTTGCCCCCTTCCCTGTGTCTCTTTCCCCCTCCCTCCCCTGCGTTTCTTTACCTCCTCTCCCTCCCCTGTGTCTTTTTCCTCCTCCCTCTCCCTTGTATCTCTTCACCCCTCCCCTGTGTCTCTTTGCCCCATCTCCCTCTCCTGTGTCCCTTTCTCCCCCTCTCCTGTGTCTCTTTCCCCCCCTTTCCCACTCCTGTGTCTCTTCCACCTCTCTCCCTCCCCTGTGTCTCCCCCCCCTCCCCTGTGTCTCTTTGCCCCGCTCTCCCTCCCCTGGGCCTCTCCCTCCTGCGCCCATTGCAGTCCTCTCCCTTTTGTTTGCAAACCCGCTACATTGCGGGCCTCACGCTCCTTGCCCCTCTCCCTAATGCGGCCATTACGGGCTTCACAATGAGTGCCTTCGTCGCTCATTGCGGGTCTCCCCCCCATTTACCTTGTGGGCCTATTTCGGGCCTCGCAATGAGCGGCTTTGCGGGCCTCCCCCTCCTTCCCCCTCTCTTCTCATTGAGGGCCTCTCTCCCCCTCTACCTTGTGGGCCTATTGCGGGTCTCACAATGAGTGCCTCAGGCGCTCATTGCAAACCTCACAATGAGCGCTTTCGTCGCTCATTGCAGGTCTCTCCCCCCTCTACCTTGTGGGCCTATTGTGGGCTTCACAACGAGCGCCTTTTGGCGCTCATTGCAGGCCGCGGCATGCACAAACCCGCAACTTTATGAGCATTACACACAAACTCACAATTACCACAACTATATACGTGATTACATATAAATAGACAGATACATTATATAGATATAGATTGAGAGATGGATAGGTATGGAATATGTTGGTGCTTTATAAATAAAGGGTCATAATAACAACATATACTGTAGATAGAAAGATTACATATAGATAGATACATTAGATTTGCATAAATACATTGTAATAGATCGATAGGTAGGTACAGTATATGCAAATAGGTATATTATATTATTAACAAATTATACACTAAATAATTGCAGGGTCATATTTATACAGAAATGACAGAGCAGTATCCCCCAGGCACCCCTGCACAGACACCGCCCCGAGGTAAGCATCACATATGTCTATGGTTATATTGAGTTATTTTGCACTTTTTAATTAAAATGTACTCCTAAGGTTTTGCAGGACAGGGTGGAGAGAACAGAAAGGAAAGGTAAAAACAAAGCGTGCAGAGAGAAGGCCACACTCGGGGGGAGTAACAGAGATGTAGAGAGAGAAATCGAGACGGAGCAATACAGAGTGAAAGCAAAATAAAAAGAGTAAACAACAGAAAGTGTGAAAGGGAGTGATAGAGAAAAATACAGAGGAAGAGACAGACAGGGAAAGAGAGGAAGATACTACCAGTGGCATAAAGAACAATACAGGTACGAATGTAGAAAGATCGGTATTGACAGAGAAATGCACAGAGAGATACAGAAACTAAAGGAGAGCGTGAAACAATAAGAGAGAGCAAAGAAAAAGAAGCAGACTTTGGAAAGAGAGAAGCAGTCAGTGATAAAGAGAAGCAGAAATTAAGGGAGAAACGGAAAAAGAGACATGGAGGAAGGGAAACGGATAAAGAAATAGAGGGACACAGATAAGAGAAACAGATGAGGGAGAAACAGAGGAAGAGCAACAAACAGGACGAAGGAGAAACAGAGGAAGAGCAACAAACAAGACGAAGGAGAAACAAAGGAAGAGCAACAAACAGGACGAAGGAGAAACAGAGGAAGAGCAACAAACAGGACGAAGGAGAAACAAAGGAAGAGCAACAAACAGGATGAAGGGGAAACAAAGGAAGAGCAACAAACAAGACGAAGGAGAAACAAAGGAAGAGCAACAAACAGGACGAAGGAGAAACAGAGGAAGAGCAACAAACAGGACAAAGGAGAAACGGAGGAAGAGCAACAAACAGGACGAAGGAGAAACAAAGGAAGAGCAGCAAACAGGACGAAGGAGAAACAAAGGAAGAGCAACAAACAGGACGAAGGAGAAACAAAGGAAGAGCAACAAACAGGACGAAGGAGAAACAAAGGAAGAGCAACAAACAGGATGAAGGAGAAACAAAGGAAGAGCAACAAACAGGACGAAGGAGAAACAAAGGAAGAGCAGCAAACAGGACGAAGGAGAAACAAAGGAAGAGCAACAAACAGGACGAAGGAGAAACAAAGGAAGAGCAACAAACAGGACGAAGGAGAAACAAAGGAAGAGCAGCAAACAGGACGAAGGAGAAACAAAGGAAGAGCAACAAACAGGACGAAGGAGAAACAAAGTAAGAGCAACAAACAGGACGAAGGAGAAACAAAGGAAGAGCAGCAAACAGGATGAAGGAGAAACAGAGGAAGAGCAACAAACAGGACGAAGGAGAAACAAAGGAAGAGCAACAAACAGGACGAAGGAGAAACAAAGGAAGAGCAACAAACAGGACAAAGGAGAAACAAAGGAAGAGCAAAAAACAGGACGAAGGAGAAACAAACCAGAATAGAGAGAAATTGTTATAGGAGAGAACGAACAAGCAGATAATAAGTCAGAGGAAGAAATAAAACAGACAGAAACAGACATGGAAGAGAAACCAACTGACGGGAAAAAAGAAAAACAGAAAAGAGAGACTAACAGAAAGAGAAAGAGACAGACAGGAAGAAAGACATACAGAAGAGGATAGGGACACAGAGAACCCAGAGGGATACAAATAGATAAAGTCAGTGGGAGAGAGAAACAGGCAGGAGTAGATAGTGGTAGGAACAAACCACATGAAATGCTGCCTGTGAAGGCTATATGTGGTGTTATACATTATTGCAAATACTAACTACCTGTATATCCTTCCCTCCGCTAGCGCCTGAATCTCCAGGGGCACAAGATGCGGGGGCAGCAAATAATGGTAGGTAATATAGATATAAATTAGAAAACAACTAAGCTGGATTTTTTTAAAGACTGGCATTTAATATTATTATTATTACAATAAGCTGTAGATGGCTGAGTATTATGAGACATAGAATTTGAGGGTGAGACACTATAGTGTATGCAGATATTTTTTGAAAGTTGGTAGAGTATGATCGATTGAGGTTGAGACGCAGGAGAAATCTTGCAAGCATGAATGCAAGGAGGTAACAACAGAGGAGAATTAATTTGTTTTTGAGCAGAGTGAAGGGGTAATTGGGATGGTATTTGGAGACCATGGAATAAATGTAAATGTTTTTGAAAGGAGGTTACAGTGAATCAATGGCGTACTGTATTATTTCAGATGATAGTTGTTGATGCTATGGCCATATTATGACTCCAGGATTGGTGAAAAATAATTGCACTGCTAGTCAGCGTTTCAGCTAGTTGTTATGCAGAGAACTAGTAACTAGCCCGTCATAAATGACGGTATCATATGTCTGTTCTGTATCTCTCTCTGTGCTGTCTCTCTCTCTGCCCTGTCTGTCACTCTACGCTCTGTGTGCTGTCTCCCTCCCTTCCTCCACCTCTCCCTTCCTCTCTCTCCTTCTCTCTGCCTACCTCCCTCTCTCCCTTTCCCTCAAATTGAATGCAACTGCTCATGCAAGACTCCGTTGCACATGCTCAGTTGCTACAGCGCTGGAGGATGCAACTGCGCGATTTGCAGGCTAATATCTTTGTGATGACACCCCACATGTCTATATATGAATGGGTTTTATTATTTCTTTCCTATTTAGACTCCACTGGTGATAAGCAGCAGCCTGGCCCTGGTCTGGATCGTGGTACCCAGCTCATCTTGCACAGGTTGGATGGCATTGTGTCTGGGGTGCACCTGATGGGCAGAGCCATAGTATACCAGGCCCAGCAGATATCACTACTACTGGGGTACCTGAGGGAAAGGCGCTCACCCTCACCACCCTTCAGCCAGAACACTACCCAGGGATCAGTTCCTCTTACCCGAGGGGGACCAGCACGCCGGCGCTGAGTTTTAACTATGTATTGAAAAGTTTGCAGTATTTTCAAGTTTTAACAAGTTAATAAATATTTTAAGTTATTTTTGCTTTTTCTGAATTATTCTATAGTATATTTAGTGCTTAGTCTATATAAAGATGAATGACCATACCTTCCTTTAAAGGGATATGGACGGTTCCCTGTTTTAAAAGTAAACTACCTAAGTATTTATTTGCATATCTAAATATAATTTCATTAATAAGTGCTCAGTTTCTCTCTGAAACCTTCTATATAGTCCCTACAAAGGTCTGCTTCCAGCAGCTCATGCACACAGTGGTACAAGATGTATTAGCCAATCACAGACTGTTTCTCATCAGCATATTTTGAAATGCTGCCGAGAGACAGTCTGTGATTGGTCAGTACTATTACCACAAAAGACACTGTGTGCCTGCAATGCTGGAGGTGGACCTTTGTTAAAACTATTATTTGGAAGGTTTCAGTGAAAAAACAAACATTTTTTTTATCGCTTGTTAATAAAATGATGTTTAGATATGCAAATAAATACTTAGTTTCTCTTAATATTAAAAACAGGGAACTTTCTATATCGCTTTAAAGAGCTTGCACGTTTATGCTACAGGAAAGCCATGAAACTAAATGGACTCCAAAGCTGGGTGCAGGTGCCCTCCATGCCATAACTTTAAAGGGAACCTCTAGTCCATATCCATGTTTTTTAGTTGGCTGCCCACACAATAATTGTTAAAGGGACAGGGGACGCAATTATTTTTTTCATGTGTTTAAAAGAGGAGCTTTAAACATTACCAAAGTTGTGTTTTGTATAAAAAAATTAGGTAAAACCTATGTACATTGAAAATAACGGATCTATCCTGTTTTCTTTGCGTTACATCGCTGTGAGCGCACCACAGCACCACCTAGTGGCAATAATGGAATGCATAGTGTTTCCAATGTACACATGAAAAATAAAATAAGTAGTGGCAGGACCCTAACTGAAGGCTAATCCTAACCCTAAACCCCAACCTTATGCTTAACCCTAACCCTATGCCTAACCCCCAACCCTATGCTTAACCCTAACTCCCAACCGTATGCCTAACTCTATGACTAAGCCTTTGTCTAACCCTAACCTCTCGTTCCTACAACAATTTATTTTAAAAGCCTAACCCTTCTACCCTAGAGCAATGACGCATAGTACCGCATTCTGATCGGTAGTAATAATATATTTACATTTTTTGTGAATTAGAAAGTTGATCTATTGTGATATACCTATGTATCTATTTACCTTTTTGTACTTTCTTTTATTAGCTTTTCTTAAGCTGTTTTTACTGCCTAAAATCAAACACATGTTTGGGCATGGGTCTGCCAACTGCAGCGTATGCAGACACAGACTCTGTAGGACTAGATGTGCACTGTAGTGTCCTAGCCTATCAGGGACCACGTCTTAGCAGTATGTATAGAGATGGTCACTGATAGGTTAGTATAAAACACTGCACATCCAAGCAGGATATTTAATATTTATTTGATTTTAGGCAGTAAAACAGATCTTATAAGCACCTATATTAAGCTGTACACACAATTATTTTTTATTGTGGACCACTGTTGCCATCTCTGGTTGTCCTTGTAAATAAAATCCATTAGCACTGGCAGTTTCAACTACCCTATTTCCACTGCAGCAGTTGAATGCTTCCTCTGAATTAAACAGATAAGCCAAAACGTAAATGACCGCTCCCGTTGTTTTTAGCTTCCAGGCTCCAAATGTTAGCACCGACCACACCAGGCTTGGCTATTAGTTCGTCCCAAATCTACTAACATTTTAACATGACACAAGAAAAGTCCTTGTTATCGAAACGCAAAGTAAACATATAAATACATATAATTACCATTGGCTCTTATTAAAATAAAATGAGTGGAAGTGTTAGATAATGATCTTGAAAGTTGGATATTGGATATAAATAAGTCCTCTCTCTCCTCCCACGTGATTATCTCTCTGGCCTTGATTACATGCACTAGTATATTGTTTTTGGAAGCCATTGAGGCTAACCCAATATGAAATGAGTGCTCAGAATAGGAGAAAAGATTGTAGCCAAGTCTGGTAGGAACAATTCTGATGTAGTGAATGAAGGTAGTGGTGGTTTTCGAAGATTGAAGGGTAAGAGTCCAATGCTCATCAACAAAAGTGAGGTCTTGTCTTGTGAGATACCTGGTTTGTGAAGGTGAGATTGTGAACTCGCTTGGTCTCAGGAACCTAGAGAAGGCCATTTTGGAGGTGGCAGTGATAGACAGTGAGGTGCTTGGCCTGAAAGGATCATGCAAGGGTTGTGAAGATTTTTTTGGAATAAGTCGCTTGTGAAGGGTAACCTGGAACAAAGTAAATGGGGCAGTCATGCGTGAAAGACCTTCCAGAAATAGTTTGACAAGTGGAGAGGAGACAAAAGATTTGTGCAGATACTGGTCACGGAGTCTAGAATAGGCTTTAAAGAAATGATTGGTCTATGACCACAATCATTCTCTGTAATTGCGTAAAGGAGTTATACGTCAAGGTAGGAGCAGCAGGTAGAGCAGGTTTGGCATGGAGGACCCTATATGGCTCAGACTTTCTGGCAAAAGCTGCGTATTGAATACCACAATTTTTTGATAGTAATAGTGGACTGTCTCTTTAAGAAATGAGTAAGATAGGAGTAGTGATTAGTGCAACTTTATATAAGAAAAGAAAGAAAGGGATAAGGGAAAGTGATTTAATTTATTAAAAATCAAAATGGGGGTAGTATTAAGGATTAGGAGTTAAAAACTGCAGAAGTGGGTATTTAATCATCTGAATTTGGTGCCGAAGCTTTGGATATCACGCAAGAGGCAAGATTGGAGTGTTGCTAGGCAACAGCGTCCTGGCATCAGTGGCACCGTCAGAAGATGGTTTGAAGAGCAGAAGAAACCGGCATGGAAGCGAGAAGGACGAAGAGGAGAAGAAGGGAAGGAAAAAGGAGGTAGAAAGGGGAGCCAGTAGGAGGAGAGAAAACTGAGGCAAAGGTTGAGGGAGAGGCAGGGGGCGCAGGTAGGAGGACGAACCCTGGGGGCAAACGGACATGAAAGGGACACGGAGAGAAGAAAGGGTGAGACACGAGCAGGGGCAGAAGGCAAGGGGCACAGAAACAGGAGGGAACGCATACGGAGAAGCAAAGCCACAGCAAGGAGGGCAGCACAGGAACACAACACCAACAAAAGGACCGCAGAGGAACAACATATAGCACTACGGAATATGTTAATGTGTTACAAATAAACTATAAGACGGTATGTGCAGGTAAGTGAGGAGGGGTTTATAAAGGGGATGTGGGATTGGGAACCTCCCACAATTCCAAGTAATTAACCTGCCAATATATATATTATTTGGCCACTATCAAGTGAAAAATATACATATATATATATATATATATATATATACAGGGTGGACAAGTGACTAACACTTTGGAGCCAGATAGCCTAAAGGTAAATTTCCATTTATATATGTGTATATATTTCACTTGATAGTGGCTATATATATATATATATATATATATATATATATATATATATATATATACATTATCTCACAAAAGGGAGTACACCCCTCACATTTTTGTAAATATTTTATATCTTTTCATGTGACAACACTGAAGAAATGACGCTCTGCTACAATGTAAAGTAGTAAGTATACAGCCTGTATAACAGTGTAAATGTGCTGTCCCCTCAAAATAACTCAACACACAGCCATTAATGTCTAAACCGTTGGCAACAAAAGTGAGTACACCCCTAAGTGGGAATGTCCAAATTGGGCCCAAAGTGTCAATATTTTGTGTGGCCACCATTATTTTCCAGCACTGCCTTAACCCTCACTACAAAAATGTGAAGGGTGTACTCACTTTGGTCCTTTCCTGTTTTATGCTACCGCACGGCATTGGAAGCCTCCTGTTGCCGGATGCGCTCGCATCCCAATGTACTCCCTAAGCCTCTAACCCCCTACACCCCTACCAGCCCTAACCCCCTAGACCAGTTAGCGGGACTAACCCTAAGTCCCATACCCCTACACCAATTCCAGGCCCTAACCCCAAGCCCCTACACTGTTGTCGGCCCTAACCCTAACCTCCTAACCCTCTTAGCCTAACTCCCTAAAACTAAGTCCCTAACCCCCTACACCCCTTCCCGACCCTAACCCTGTAAACCTAACCCGAAAACCCCTAACCACTTATGGACAAGACAGCTTCATCGGCGCAGGGTAGTGCAGCATGCGTGCACATAACAGATGCACGTGCATGTGTGGTAGCATAAAACAGGAAAGCACCTTCAGTTTTGTGAGTTACTGTGTATACATGCACACATATATATATATATTTGACTTTATAGTGGCTATATATATATATATATATATATGTTGGCGGCGGGATTGCAGCTGTCAGATTTTGCGAAGGTGAAGAGGGAAAGGACATATATATATATATATATATATATATATATATATATATAATAAAGTGCTCCTATATATATATATATATAATAAAGTGCTCCTATATATATATATATATATATAATAAAAGTGCTCCTATATATATATAGATATAATAAAGTGCTCCTTTATCTTAAACTTTAGGCAGCACAGATACATGTTATAGGCAGAGTCACATGATATACAGGCGCTTTATATAAATAATAAAAGCCCAACGCTGTGTACATCACTGACAGGTCAGGACCCAGCAGCACAAGCGTCACTGGGTATCACTGCACACCCCTATACACAGTGTTATGTCCCACGTGACACCCCGCATGGCGCTGACGTCAAAGTCCCGATCCTGGTATCCTATAGTAGAGCAGGCCCGCGCAAGCCCCGCCCTTTCCGGTTTGTGATCCCAGCCCCGGTGTCATGGCGATGCTGGCAGAGCGTGAGTCTCAGCTGTTTTAGTGCATGTGTTTTGCGGGTGTGAGGAATGAGCCCGGGCTTCGGAGGGGCAGTAAGCCCACAGACACACAGGGTCACACAGCATTACCCTGCCTGGTGTGTGTGGGCACCCTGTGTTACCCGAGCTCTTGCCCTGTACATTACACAAGCTCTGCAGGCTCTTACTGTAACCCTGGAGCTCACACACTGGTTCTCCACAGAATATTGCTGAGTATTCGTGGACACATTGTTTGCCTCATTAAATGAATACAGTCAGAAGCAGGAAGGGTGAATCATCACGAAACCCTGCCCATACATTGTACTAGCCATTTTCCTCTACAGTAAATTATTTCTGATAAATACAGCAATGATTTCCAGCTGATTTGCTGCTAATTTGCCACACAGAGTACATGATCAGGCTGGTTGGGGGTGGTAGAGGGGATTTATATGCATAACAACATTGATGGTCATCGTGTGAGTCACCACTTAATAGCACATCTAATTATTATTTATGGGCTGCATACAAATGGATCACAAGTGATCATGATCTTCTCAAGAACCGTCCACTTTAGAGAAAAATGGTTAATACAATGTATAGTCAGGTTTCATTCTCTTTAAGGATAACATACAACATCTTGATGTTTACAAGTCTGTTTAACAAATGATGCTCTATCGCCTTGAAGTATAGCAAGTGCACGATAAACCTGTACCTGCATTTTATTTTATTTTATTATGTTAGTTTTTATAACCTTAGAAGTGGCACAGACCCCATCAATGAAGGTCACTGGTTAGGACCCGCTGCTGTAACCCAAACATTGGCACCCTGGTCTTTGTTTCCGTTATGCACCATGATTACCATCATTAATATAAACACATAGGAGGTCTGATCTGCCATCTTGCATTATCTTTGGGGTAGAGCAGGGGAGTCCAAGTTCAGTCCTGCTGGGCCGCACACAGCCCTGGATTTGTGGATATCCCTGCTGGGACTTATCCTGTTTTGTGTTCGCCGCTGTTGAAGGTTGGAACGCGAAAAACAGGAAAGGACCCCACTCAGTCTCTGTCTCACTCACTGCCATTCCTGAGTCTCTATCCTTCTTCACAGACCTATCCTGCCTTTCATCTAGCTGTCTATATCCTCTCTCTCTTGTCTCTCTCCCTAGTCTCTCTTTCATTGTCTCTCTTCCATTCCTGGCTCTCTAACCATCTTCATATACAGTGATATCGTCTCCTGTCTCTCTGCACCTCTCTCGGTCCTGGTATCCTTTTGTCTCTCCTCAAATCTCTCTCAGCCCTGTATGAATTCCTCTTGTGCCCCCCCTCTCTCTCTCTCGTGCCCGGGTCTCTCACCTTCTTCACATATGTTCTCCAGTATCCGGTCATTCACCTCCCGGGGCAATCGGTGGTGGTGTGCTTCAACAGCGGCAAACACAAAACAGGATAGGTCCCCCTGCTGCACCCAGGGAGATTATCACATTGATTTATCTGTGCACAGAAAGGAAATCCACACATCCAGGCCTGTGTGCGGCCCACCTAGACTTGGACACCACTGGTCTATAATCACACTTGTTGTAACCATTGGTAGCCTGGTGCTTGTAAGGATGTGATTTGTATCCTCCCGTGTTGTATCTACCTGACTTCACAATAGTGTATATGGTTATACACCAAGTTGTATGAGAGTTTAGAGGGATATTGATGTTTCCCTCTTTTTTATTACTAAAATAAACTACCTAAGTGTTTGCATCTTTAAATGCTATTTTATTATTACTCGCTGAAATCTTCCAAACAGTCCCTGCAAAGGCCTGCCCCCACAGCTGATGCATAATATTTTCATTGGTACTAGATGTACCTACCAATCACAGCTTGTCTCTCAGCAGCATTTAAAAAACATGCTATTGAGAAACCGTGTGCAAGTGGTTAGCACATATAGTTTTAATAGAAACACTATGTGCATGATCTGTAGTGGTGGACCTTTGCAGGGACTATTTGGAAGGTTTGAGTGAAAACAGAGCTTTTAAGCACTTGGCAATAAAATTATGTTTAGATGTGCGAATAAACATAGTTTATTTTAATATTAAAAACAGGGAAACGTCCATATCCCTTTAGTAAACGCCTTCCTTGTGAAGTAAAACAAGTGACCAATCATTGAGTTACTGATATTGTTGATGTTTTGCTCCCTTTCCAATAAATGGTAATATGTTGTTTGTAAAGCACAGGAGTCATAATAATGAAGACAAGATATATGGGGTTATATTTAGGTTTATTCTGCCGTAGGCATCCCCACCCTGACACTTTATTGTGATACATATCAGCTTGCATTGTATTACTGGTTGATGTTGCTTAGTCGTGTCTGACTATCCGTGACCCTACTGACCTCCGCACACTTATTATGTTTCTGGTCATGCTTATCTGTAAGGTAATCTTGGCAGTTATACTGGAGTGGGTGCCAGTTACTTCTCCAGTTGACTGCAATTTGCCTGACCTTTTTACAATGACCTGCACATCTTGGATGACCCTACATGGTGTAGCTCACAGTTTCATTGAAGTACACAAGCCCCTTCACCACGACAAGCTAAGATCCAGAAGGCGTACCGATGTATACAGGAAGCCTATTTCAGACAACCGCTTTCTTCCTGCAGCATTTGATACATTTGGAACTCAGGATAGTAAGGGGGCAGCTTGGAGAAAGTCTGAAGAATGGGGTCTTGAGTTTATTACAGAGGGGTTACCCATTAATGTGTAGGGAATTAAGCCTGTGTTGGGATAAAAACATCCTAGATGCATGTATACCTGAGGCCCTAGCAGACAGACATGATGATCACGTTTCGTGACTTTATATTTATTGTGTATGTAAAACCAGGACTTCCATTTATACAAGCTGATAATCTTTGATCTAACCTTGATATATGGAGCTTTTCTTTTTGCCTTCCTCTGGATCAATTAACAATTTATCCACATGTTAATTACAAGGATCAGAGGAGATCTAAGAAGGTTGGACTTGACGGACTAAAAGTCTTTTTTTCAGCCTCAGATATTGAATATTTGATCTCATGCGCATCGTGTTTTTCGGAGTACACAGTCTCTTAAGACAACCATAACAGAGCATTTATGTAGGACTAAAGAAAATTCCCTTTTTGCCTGCATGCGATTTTATAGATGTACATCATTGAACTGTTTTTGTGCACAAGATATTAAAAGGGTTAATATGCTCCGTAGAGGTGGGATACACCTAGATACACCTAGACCCTGGTGCAGACATGGGGGCCTATTGGATCTTTTATGTCCAGGCACAACATCCAAAATGATTTAATTCTGCATGGGATGTCTCTTATTATTTTTTATTTATTTGTATGCTGTTTTCACAGTGATCTAATCTCTAAATGTTAATAGTTCCATTCATGCTTTAATTTCATTTTAATTTTGCTATCACATATAATAATTGTCAAACTACGAATTGCCGTAATGTTTGCGAGCCTTGCGTAGTGAGGCGAGCTGTTGAAGCACAGAAGTCTTCCGAGCTCGGAGCACTTGGCGAGGCGAGCAATTGAGGCATTGAAAAACGCGGGACATAGCTTTCCAGCAGTTAGGAAGCACGGGATTGCCTTAGGCTGCAAGCAGTTGAGGAACGCGGGACTTAAAAAAAAATAAAAAAAATTGCGAGGCGCAAAACTTAGAAGAAAAAAAAAAATGAGGTCGGAAAAATACGAAGTTAACAGCCAAACCACACAAATCGGAAAACACAAAAAATAATCGCACACTGCACGGGAGGACAGTCAGGATGTCTGGGAATGAGGTTCCACTCAAATTTAATCCGAATTTGCCAAGTTTCGCCACTCGAAAATCGGCTAAGCGAGGGAAAAAAAAAATGGCGGTCGGAAAAAATAAAAACGAGGCTACACGACCCCGAACTGCGCAAAACTCCACCAGACGCGTAACACTTACACAGGAATGTACGAGGTACAAAATACACTATTAGAAAGGATGGATAATGCTTGTGAGCCACATAACACATAGACAATCGCCGCCATTTTACAACGCTAACTTGCAACTAATAACACTACGTATCTAAAATGGGGCCTTAACCGACTAAACCAACGTATTGGCCTCACGCACGCAGCCTATTTAGACTGCACAATTGGCACATTCAGGATATTGGTTGCCGGATATATTAATTAGAAATAGGTCAAGTATATTAAGTAATTAATTATCATTAAAATATATATATATATATATATATATATATATATATATATATATAAAAACAAAAAAAACTTGTATTTTACACTGCCATTACTTTATGAATACATTATTGCTTCGCACTTCCTAATACATGTTGTCATTCAGAATTAATTATTAACTTACATTAATTTAATAAGTATTAATTAGTAATGGAAAATAAAAATGTATACTTTCCACTGCACTAAAAATGTTTTACTTTTTACACTGTAGTTATATATATCTGGATTACTGCTCATTGGCTGCCAGCAATAGCACTCTCAAAGCAGTTACATATTTAAATCACATTATTATGCTCTGAGACCTGAAAACATTTTCGAATTTACACTGCACAAAAAAAAATGTTTATTTTACACTACTTGTATATCTGTCTTTTTGCGATGAGCACCGAACATGATCGTTGAAAACTTGAAGGATATGATGGGAGAGGCTCACAGTGAGCGCCGAAGGTCCTCAGAGGAGTAAAAGCTTTACATTGTGTGGCAAACAGCATTGCCAAAAGTTTTTTCCCCTTTATTTTGATGTTAGTGGTCATTGGATGGTTGTTGAATTTAATCAAATTAGTGGTTTTAATATTTTATATGTCTGAATTGTTGAAGTTTGATACCTATGAGCTGTAAGTGAGTGCCCTTAGGGCATCAAACACATCAGGGGCCCGCGTTATTCTTTCTGACCCACTGGATAAGTTTTTAGATGATGAGAATAAAGTTGGGGTGCATCCTCTGGAATTGAACATAAACATCCATGAATCCTAAATATCCCATTTTGTTCTGTTTTGCCCATCTTTGCCTGTGGAACACTGCAGGGTTTATCTTTCCTAATGTTAATGTGTTTCTTTTATGTAGCCCGTAGAAAACAGAAATGGTCTGTGGATCCAAGAAATAGTACCTGGAGTAAAGATGAATCCAAGTTTGGCCAGAAGATGTTGGAAAAGATGGGCTGGTCCAAGGGCAAGGTATTATATACAAAATAAGTAGTTTTGTATCTGTAACAAACATCTTTTCTAGCAAGCTTTGCGTTTGGCTGTATCTCTTATTATGTTCATGCATTTCAGATGTGTCGGTAAACTTATCCAACAATATTGCATCACCCGGATGCGTAAGTCATGTAATAGAATCAGGATGACTAGTTATATCAGAGACAAAGGAGGCCCAATTGGTTATAATCAAGTCAAGGAATGATAACATTATAATCAACATATTTTTAAATATAGCTTGTCAGACTAATTTGTAAACATTTTGTATATGTGTGTGTATATATATATAAGTCCACAACACAAGCTGAGATCCCGCTCCATGCTGATGATAGCCAGTAAGCTTGAAACAGCTGTACATGGATAGGATACTTGGCTTTGCATTAAAGCTGTGTAATACAGCATGCAAAAGCTTAAAGGAAGACATGTTTGATAATGGCTATGGATTGAAGAGCGAGGCAATCGTGGGCACATTTGCATGTCCCAGCTCAACTTCCCAGAATGCAATGTTATAACTGTTTTTCTCGTAATTATGAGCTGAGACATTCAAATGTGAACAAAGATGTACTATTTATTTACTAATATATATATATATATAAATAATCACACACAAATTCTCCCTGAACTGTCCCTGGAATAAATCCATTGTGTTTAGGCTTACTTGTAATCTAGGTAACACAACTGAACAGGGTATGCAGGCTCTAATATCTCCCCCTCCATCAGCATGTTAGAAAAAGCTAATATGGAAAAGGAGGCATAAGGCAGATTATATATAGCGGAGGGTAAGAGACATCCAATGGAGAAATAAGGACAAGTAAGGCAGCTAATAGGTAAAAGGAGAGGAAAAATTCCTAGGAAGGCATAAGGCAACTTATAGGTATAGGAGGGCAAGAGGCATCAAACAGGAAAGAAGTGCAAGTCATTTTTGCGTTTATTAATCAACAAACAAGTGAAAATGCAAGCACCACAAACCCCACTCTGTTCAGATATTTGTTCCAAAATAATAATTGTGCACAAATAATGAATATAAAATATTGCAAGGCACTGATAAAGATAAAACTTGTGTCATACAAGTTATGGAGATAAAATACACCAAGTACGATTTGTTTAGTAATTAGGATTAGTTTACAGTAGTCTCATGTAGTAGTATTACTTGCCTTTCTCTATATCTGCCTGTACATCTACTGAAATAACCTCTTGATATTCCCCTTGTCCGTACGTATCATTAATCATATAATAAATGCTGCACAACACGCCAGCTAAGAATATATTACTTTGCACTCACTGATATGAAACTGCAGTTGTTACCCTCATGTACATCCTCTAATATATGTAAATAATGTGTCATCTGGTTTAGATACATTGAAGGTATGTACAGTATTTTAACAACTTGAGCTTAATATAAATAAGTACAAATAATACATTTGGTTAAAAAAAACACTAAACCCTAAGGCTCTGTTTAGAATTAATGATTCTACTGATAACAAGACATAGACTTCATTATTACGGTTATCTTTAAGGGCCAGCGCCTACGTTTTCGCTTCTGAGATGGACAACAAATAGTACCAAAATGAGACCCAAAAAAAAAAGGAATCCCCACAAGAGTGACCAGATTAGTACTAGGTTATCTCTTAAAATACAATATACATGGCGCAGTGGACCTAGATCACAATTACACTTGAGACAGAAAACAGCAAGTACATTCTGATTTCTTTATTCATTGGTCACAGTTGAAAAGAGTTAATTTAAATGTCACATTGTATCAGATATGCGATTTCACTGTTAATGTAAATAATTCAGAATTAAGTGGCATTGGCAAAGATGTGTTGGAAGATTTATCTAAAGATACCTTATTACATTTCTTATCCTTTGTAAATGATATAATCGGCCTATTACATTCACGATATTTCAAAATATTGGTACCTCCTTTTTTGCAAAATGGCTCAAACAGGAGACTGCCCCACTGGTTTAATTGGTGCTTGGTATTAATGCAAATTTTCTGTACTAATTATGCGTGCTTTGCGTTCTCTTTGACATGGTCTCCTCTTTTGCAACAGGGTCTCGGGGCTCAGGAACAAGGATCCACAGAGCACATCAAGGTGCAAGTAAAGAATAATACCCTTGGTCTTGGCGCAAACATCAAACATGAGGTACAGAGATGTGTGTCCTGACTGCAGTACATTCTTAACTTGCAAAATGACCACTTTTTATACACAACCATATTCTGAACCAGCCAATGGGAGACAGGCAGTGTATGGTGCCCTGCTTCTTTATTATCATGGTACATGTGCCCAGCTGTTTGTATGGTAGATAATGGTGTTACATGCACCCGTTTAGCACATTATAGTTATACTAGCGACTTGCCCATCAAAAATTAAGGCAATAAAATTTTGGCGCTCTTTACGAGCCTCTCCCCCTCTGCTTTACGGGCCTTGCGATGATGCTTCGACGCTCATTGCAGGCCTCTGCCAACCCGCCAATTCCGTGCCCCGCAATGAGCGGCTTTGGCCCCTCTCCCTCCCCTATTTTTTCCCCCCCTTATCTTTCTCCCCTGTTTCTCCCCCCCACCCCTGTGTCTCTTTCCACCCCACTACCTCCCCTGTGTTTCTTTCCATTCTCTCCCCCTTCTCCCTCCCCTGTGTCTTTCTTTAACCTCTCCTTCCTCTTGCATTTATGGATGTGAACCCATTTGCAGGCTTGGGAAATTGTTAATTTTTCCCAAGCCCTAAATGTGTTTCCGATTTACGGGCTGAAAAAAAAATGAAAGGCTTTACGTCCGCCATTTGTTTTCTCGCTTAGCCGTTTTTCTCCCAAAAACGCCAATTAAATATCAAATTAGCTGCCTCTCCCCCTGTGCTGTGTGTGAGGTTGTAAGTTATTTTTGTAATTAATTGGCGTCTTTTTGCAGTCTTCCGAGTTATGGGCTTGAAAAAAAATGCCGGCCCTTAGAGCTGTAATTTTTTTGAAGCCTGTAACTAGTAAGCTGTTCGTGAGCCCTGCAATGAGCATCCCAGTCACATACGGGCCTTGCGATAAGCGCTGAAGACGCTCATTGAAGCCCTGTTATGCCAGTCACGTAAAGGCCTTTGGCGCTCATTGCAGCCAACTTTAAACCAGTAACTTTCGGGCATCGACGCTCATTGCGCATGCGCAATCTCATCATTTTTCACATTGCGTGACCAACACTTGCAATTACAACAACTATATATGTGATGACCTCTCTCCTTCCTCCAGTGTGGCTTGGCTGGCTCAGAGTGCCATATTTCACACTAGAGCACACTTCAGAGTAGCGCCTCCCATACTCTGTGCTGATTGGCTCCACAATGACAGCAGGGGAAATGCAAAAAAGGAACAGTTTAATCACTATGATACGATTGCCATGTATTAGAAATACATTTTGCAAGCATAATAATCTTTTGTATTATTAAGAAATGCTCATTTGTATAAATATCATATTTTATTTATTTACTTTTATAGAGCGTTTTTACCTAAGTTATGAAAGCAATAAAATACTATGGGAGTTAAGCAGAACATTTCAAATTGGCTTTGTATAGAATGAAATTTAGCTGCTGAAATGGTGTAATGAGCAAAAGGCTGTTAATGTGGACCCTAAGGTTAAGTCAATGCTAAAGACCTGCCCGGTTATGGCATGGAATCAACGGGGGCATGGTGGTTATGGCAAGGAGTCAATGTGGGGCATGGTGGTTATGGCAAGGAGTCAATGTGGGGCATGGTGGTTATGGCAAGGAATCAATGGGGGGCATGGTGGTTATGGCAAGGAATCAATGTGGGGCATGGTGGTTATGGCAAGGAGTCAATGGGGGCATGGTGGTTATGTCAAGGAGTCAGTGGGGGCCATGCTGGTAGGATGAAGAGGTCTAGGTATTATCAAAGCATGATATAGATTTTAGCATAGCGCATAATGTCTGCACTTTTGGACCTTTTTTAATGTGTACTGGTTGTTTGTATCAGTGAAGTAAGGTAAGAAATGATATTGTGAATAAGGATAGAATGGAACTTTTATAGTTAAAGCGATATGCAAGGTTTCTTTTTTTAATATTAAAATAAATAACCTAGGGTTTTATTTGCATATCTAACCATCATTTTATTAACAAGTGCTTAAAAGCTCTGTTTTTACTTACTGAAATCTTCCAAATATTCCCAGCAAAGGCCTGCCCCCGTAACTCATGCACACAGTGTCTCTATAGTACTAGATGTAACCAGTCACAGACTGCTGTTGAGAAACAGTCTCTAATGCATAATACATCTAGTACCAATAGAAGCCCTGTGTGCATGAGCCCCTGGGGCAGACCTTTGTAGGGATTATTTGGATGATTTCAATGAGTAAACTTGTTAATAAAATGATGCGGGAGCATTATGGTGTGTGTATGTGTGTGTATAAATATAAATATTACCCTCAGTTATGCTTACCTGTGTCCTTTGAAAGTATATTTTGGATAGCACACAATTCCAAGTTTCTTAGTACTTCTTGTAGTGTCAGTGTTACTCTTTGCATTACAATATACTGCAATATATCATCAAACCAATCAATTTAGCTTTACTAATGAGTATCTACGATCCCCTCTTCATTGTATTTCTTCCAACCCACAGGATAACTGGATCGCTCATCAAGATGATTTTAACCAGATTCTAGCTGAGCTGAACAACTGTCACGGGACTGCAGAGTCTGGTAAGAGAATCGCACATATGCCAGGGCCGGGTATCAGAGTACCACCATACATATGGGAAGATTTCTACATTCTTGTTCCTCCAGTTGTAGCATACATATATTTCACACATTAGTTTTCTGACTACAATTCAGTGATCCTATAGAAAAAAGTCATTTTTGCATTATCAAAAGCATACTTTGAAAACCTTAACTACCACTGAAAGACTGTTCTACTTCTCTATTATTATTATTTACTAATTGTCTTTATTTATAAAGCGCCAACATTTTTTGTAGCTTTATTTACAAAGTAAAATGAATTAAAGTGGGTACAATTAGGAAATTACAAAGGTATAAACAGTTTCTATGGTAAGTAGAAATACAAGTAAAGGTACAGTGCATTACAAATATGAAACAAATTGGGCCACAGACAGCTTGGTTTGGATGTAATACAGGATAAGAGATTCAAGATGGCAGTGACCTCTTATTCTTGCAGTTCTCTCTTTATGGAAGATACTTCCCTACTGAACTCCTTGCCTGTCTGGGGAAAGGGGAATGAGAGGGTTAAATGATGCAACGTCATCACAAAGTTATAAAGTGAAGCACTGTTCTATGTGTGCCTCAAGAAACGGGTAAAAGAGCATGAAAATGGTGAAAAGCCTTTACATTTGTTATTACATTAGCGAGTAGACTAAAAATATTTATCCATTCTTATATTTCATAAATTAAGAGCATTTTAAAATCATTTTGCACTTGTGAGACTGTTCTCATGTATACAGATCACTGTTATCTTTCTCATAGGGTGAGAGCGTCCAGATTTACTTACGAGTATAGAAAAGGCTTTAAACGTATTTGTATAATGTGTATGTTTGATGTTAAGCTTAATGACAGGGCCTCCATTTGTTTGAGTTGACTTAATATTGTTTTTAACTTGTACTTGACCCCTGTATAGTGCTACAGAATATGTTGGTGCGTTACAAATCACATATAATAGTTGTGGTAATTGCGAGTTTGTTGATAACGCTATGTTAAAAGTTACGGGTTTGACTTGAGCCGCAAAGAACGCCGAAGGCGCTCTTCACGAGGCCCCAAAGTAGAGGGGAAGAAGCTCGCAATGAGCACTGAAGGGGTTAACATATTCTGCTGACATATTCACGAGATATAGCCTAACCATAATATCACATTCCTATCCTTGGGATGTCTTGCGACCTTACTAAAACATAAACATTTCTAGTTGTTCTAAGAAACAGAAAAACACCTGATTATCTGTCCGTGTACTGACTAACAATGAACTGTAAATCGTCTTAAATATCCTCCTTCTTTTGCAAGTATATAACCTATGCTATTGACGTGGCAATAAACGGAATTAGTACTGAGAATGATTTTGTGTGTGTTACTTCCAGTACGGCTCCCCAGAATTCTGACTGGGGCCTGTGTGTTCCAAGCCACCAACTACTGATTAGGAAGCCCCAACAAGCACCAAAGGCGCTCATTGTGAGGCCTGCAACTTAGATGAGACCTTTGGCCTATGGCGCTCATTGTGAGGCCACAACTTAGATGAGGCCTTTGGTGCTCATTGTGAGGCCACAACTTAGATGGGGCCTTTGGCCTATGGCGCTCATTGGGAGCCATGCAGGCATCGCCCGGCCTGCATGGCTCGCAATGAGCGCCAAAGGCACTCATCGCGAGGCTCGTAAAAGAGGCTCCCACCAGATTCCGCGTTACAGGCCTTTTTTTTTTTTTTTTCAAGCCCATAACTCGGAAGCCGTTGGGAGGCCGCCAAAAGACGACAATTGAATAGAAAATTAGCCACCAACCTAATTTTTGGGCTACCTGTCTCCTCATGAGCCTCCCAACGGCTGCCGAGTTACAGCATTGAAAAAATATGGCGGCATTAAACCGGTAAAAACATTTTCCCGCCCACACGGCTTGAAGCAATAACGATTTACGCTTCAAGTTTTGCGGCTGAAGGTGCTCATTGCAAGGCCCTCAACGTAGAGGGGGAGAGGTTCGCAATGAGTGCCGAAGTTAGAGGGTGGCAGAGCTTCCCATTGTGTGGCAAACAGCATTGCCAGGCTTTTAAATTGTATTGCCATCAATACGGGCAAGTTGCTAGTAAAGGATAATAATAATAATACTGTGAGGTCATAGGTAATTGTGCTATTGAGTAGACATATAGAGACAATACATTATGAGCATACGTCAACTTCGGGTAGAATTACCAATGATCTCCACATGATGGCACTAGTGCTTCACTGCTCTATGTCATTATATTTATTGAACATACACAGGCTTTACTGTATTAATAAAATATTGTTTAATTGGGCTGCAGTGCATCTAAAAATCAACAAAAGCAGCACAATATGCTTTATACCCCTTCACTGAGCCACGCACATGTAGTGATGAGGAGGGTCCAGTAGGACAAAATGGAGAGCTTGGTACAAATATTAAAAAGTGAGGAAGTAATTATTTCATTATTTTCAGAAATGACCTGCTTTATATTACTTTTTCTTACAAATACAAGGGCACATTAAGGCTCCCTGGATGTTTCTACCACTGAATTAAGGTGTAAAAATTGTCACGCGTGTGTATACAAAGCTCACATGGAGATGGCTGGGTTTCTTGGCAAACTCACCAAAAGGTAGATCTTACTGTAATCTAAGCTTTGTTCCTGAGGAAATGGCTCCATTCTTGCTACTTTTGACTTCTTACAAATTTCATGTTTATTGGGGACTTTTTGAAGGTGTGGCTGTTCCAGTGAACTAAGTCCCTTTATTCAATAAACCATTAAAGGACTACGTTAGTTCAAGAAAAAAAAAGTAGGGAGGACCTATATCAAGTATAGCTACTAGAATCATCATAACTAAAAATTGGTAATCGGATAAACCCACAATAGAAGAGATTAGAAAAAAAAAAAAATCAATATATACACACAATGTACATGATGTCCGCAGTTATAGACAAAAACATTTACAAAACGGATATCCTGTTGGAACATTTGGACAAAATATATAAATTCATAACATAAAAACCTAAATATCTTTTAAGAGAAAGTGAATAATTTCTTGAATTATCTCACTATTCCTTTTCTTCCCAATAGTTTTTTATTTATTTTTATTTATCATTGTTAATGTTATGAAAAATTATATAAAACAAAAGAAATTCTGAATTTATTTAATATTTATTTATTCTTCAACATAATTGTTAATTATTTATATTTTGTTTTAATTAAAATGAAAAGTATTTGAAATAAATAAGGTACCTGTTTGTAAGTATGCAACAAGCTGTATACACCATGGATATAAAAAATAAATCTGAATTTTTTACGTTTTTTTTAGTTGAAAAACTAACTTTGTGTTGATTACATCTCTTCCTCAGAGCTGGAACTAGAGGGGATGCTTATATATCAGTGGTGGGAAAGGAGCGCACAGGTAGAGGCCAAAAGTCTGTTAGATAATTGGATCTGACTGAAATTGATACCACACCCCTCCACCACATTGGCTGATAAGTAGAAAGATTGTATTAGGAAATGCAAGCATGGACTCATCCAGCTATATTATTGCTCGCCGGTTCACGATTGAACAGATTAAGAAAAACTTTCTCTCAGTTACAGCAGAAGAAAATATTTCTATGGTCTTTCAGTGTTTAGGCAACTAAACCTGGTTCTGCATAAACCTCTGTAGGCAGACCCATACAGGGACTATTTGTATAACCTTAGGAACGACAAGAAAGCTTATAAGCACTTCTTAATGAAACAAATTAAATATAAGTAAATAAATACACTGGTATATTTATATATTTAGTCAAATCCATAAAACTTCCATATTCCACTTGGCACACAGTGACTCCAGGCAAGAGTCTCAGGTGTATGGAGGACACGTCTCTTCCACAAATAACATAAGAATAGTTAATGCACAGTTGTAAGGACGCCATATGCAATCTCAGATTACTCTGTATATATCTTTTAATTGGTAAACTTCCCTCTGCTTTCCCATTTCATTTAAAATATGTTTTCAAACTCTAAACAATAAAGCTCTATGTACACAAACAATGTCTCCTTTGGTGCAAAGAAGGAGCTTCAGGACACCCTGCCTTGAGGGTGTAGGAACTACTTTGCCACCGACACTACCGGACTCTTGCTTCACTCGGGGAGACCTCCTCCACTGATCTCCCTAAGACTTTCAGAAGGGGTCCGAGCCAGAAGGATATGGCCATACGTCCTGATAGACCCTCCAGTTTCTGTGTAGAGTGCTATTTGATAGGTGTGACTGTGCCCAAATTACATTTCTTGTCCTTAAGTGCTTCTGGGTCATATTGATTGGAATAAAGTGTTCTTTAAGTGATTCCATGACAACTTGGGGGACCCTTACAATCCACATAGGCCTAACTATGAGCCCAGACTTGGTTATCTACTTGGCCACACATTCAAGTGTATCCCTATTCCACTTATTAATCTCCTACCAGACAGATACATCCATGGTTTGATCAAAGCCACACAGCTGAGAAGTGAGTGGAGAGCTCTAAATGCATGCCATGAAAATGGATGGAGCCCTAAAATCCAGATGGGTTTGACTAGGACCACCAAAGACCACTGCGCAATGAAAAAGAATATATGCTTGCAAACTCAAGTCATATAATTACCAATGATCTCCACATGATGGCACTAGTGCTGCACTGCTCTATGTCATATGTATTGAACATACACAGGCTTTACTGCATTAATAAAATATTGTTTAATTGGCTGCAGTGCATCTAAAAATCAACAAAAGCAGCACAATATGCTTTATACCCCGTCACTGAGCCACGCACATGTAGTGATGAGGAGGGTCCAGTAGGACAAAACGGAGAACTTGGTACAAATATTAAAAAGTGAGGAAGTAAGTATTCTATATTTTTCAGAAATAACATGCTTTATATTACACTTTCTTACAAATACAAGGGCAAATTAAGGCTCCCTGGATGTTTCTACCACTGAATTAAAAGACCAATGTGCAATGAAAAAAATATATGCTTGTAAACTTGTTTATGCCTCTGGTCAGTGGAGATATCCATTGTATTAGTGGAACTTGTTGATATGAGAGAGGCGTTTTACATTTCTGTAGGGGCAAAGGTTGCAATTATTGATGCAAGCTGCCAGCTTCTGGGCAATATAGGGAAATAGGTGCCCGTTCCGTTGAGATCCAATTATATAACACACATAAATGAACGTTAATATGATTTTTCCCCTCAAATGTAACCTTCGTAGCCTACACAGTTTATTGGGCTCTTACATACTTCACGCAGTTTTTCTTGGTGCTGTCGAAACCATTTTTAATAATAGATGGGGGGGTTCTGGTCCTTATCACAATAGTGTACATTATTAAAACTTTTGAATATTAAATAGATGCACAAGAACTCAAACTGTAATAATGCTGTATCCGGATGCTATGCATCATTACTTATTGCTAGATTCTTCATTAATTTCTTCCATATCCTCTCTGATCTACATGAATACATGTAAACTTGCATTTAAAGTTAAATAGGTTTTATAATGGACAAGTATGTAAGTAGTTATTCAAAAGACCATTTAAAATATAGGGAAAAATGACAGAATATTGGAATGGACCTTCGCTTATAATTAATAGCCAGATTCAGAATCTTAGTAGAGGATCAATTCTAATCTGCCCATTCTATCATATGGAAGGTTCCTGGATTTTACAAGGTTTATAATATAACTTTGTATCTAATTACTTGTATGTATTTTATTTTATTAAAAAGTAGCTGTAAATACTGAGTAAAATCAAACCAATATTACTTGCTTGGGTTTGCCCACTCATGAAAACAGACTCTGTAGCACTGCAGTGTCTCTTACTAACCAATAGGTGACCTCTCGGCAGCATTCTGCAACCTGCATCTGTATGTGGTCCCTGATAGGCTAGAACACTACACTGCACATACAGCCCTACATAGCCTGTGTCTGCATATGCTGCAGTGGGTAGACCGAGGGAGGGACTATTTGTTTGCTTTTAGACCATAAAAACAGAGCTCTTGTGCAGGTCTTAATAAAATAATTTACATAAAAGTAAATAGATATAACTTGTTAAATCCAGGAACCTTCTTTAATTGATCATCAGGGTGTCCTTCTGCTTAACCTAGCCATGCTTGATTACTTTGAGTTGGTCCCCACCACTTTTGCTGGAAGACTGTACCACTTATCCACTACCTTCTGTACAATAGGACTTCTGCAGATTTACTCCTAAACTTTGTATAATCCAACTTAACTTAGTGGCTGGTTTTCTTATATGTGTTCTTCGATGTTGTATACAATTTGATTGCTTACCATCTCCATTTTAATGTCATTTACAACACATTTCTTCTTTTCAGAGTCCCCAGCCAGTGAAGACAAGAAATCATTCAGTTTGGAAGAGAAGTCGAAGTCCTCAAAGAAAAGAGTCCACTACATGAAATTTGCCAAAGGTAAAAATCTGCCTTCTATAGCTGCTCTGGGACCATGTGTCCTAATAATGTCACTGCTAAGGGTAGGATTTAAGAAACTCATAATTTATTTATTTTTATATATATATATATATATATATATATATATATATATATATATATCTATATATATATATATCATTTCTTCATCTTGCATACATATATATTTAAAAATAATTTTTTTTTTATATTTAATGAATTGGTACTGTTTCTCAGATGCCATTACTAATTCATTGAGATAAAATGATCTTATTTGTGATCTGAAGTGCCATTTTTATTATGCCATGGATGTATAGAATGTGTTCCATGACAGAGTGCTTTCCCTTTTGTTGCTTTGTGAGTCTCTGGCAGCCTGTGGCTTTTTTTGAGGTTCACTGCCAGGACCCAGAACACTATTATTAGTGGAGAAGTCACTGTGTTTTGTGATGTGTCAGACAGGTCAGATCATTCTTGTCCGGTATTTGGAAGGTTTGTGTACAGCAAGACATGGCGGTGTGTAATTATTAAGGGCGGATAAGTTTGCAGCTCCGCAGTGTTTGGCCTGAGGTGCTCCTGACAAGTGCAATGAAGCAATTATCTCCCAGTAATTATACTGTGCAGTAACGTCTTGCTACACTTGCATGATGAAATGAGAGGTGCACTAAAGAGAAAAGGGGATCTGAGTATACAGAGTGCTATGTGTGGGTCTTCTTGCAGCCAATATTAAGTGCAAGTACTGTTGTCGCATAGGTCGCTAATGTTTGTACGGTGTAGTCATCTTTAGCTTATCTTTATCATTGTTTGCCATGATGGGTAATTGCCAGCCTAGTCTACAGCTACTGGTAGTTTGTGTTTTCAACTACTAGTAGCAATCTGCCCCTTACCTTTTTTCCAACCACTGCTTTCCTCTCTTGCTGGCTTATGCCTCCTAGTTGTCTTTGCCTATTACTTGCCCTTCTTTCCTGTTTGATGCCTCTTGCACTCCTATACCTATAAGTTGCCTTATGCCTTCCTATCCCTTTTCACTCTCCTTTTACCTATTAGCTGCCTTACTTGTCCTTATTTCTCTATTGGATGTCTCTTATAATCTGCCTTATGCCTCCTTTTCCCTAATAGATTTTTCTAACATGCTGATGGAGGGGGAGATACATACCCTGTTCAGTTGTGTTACCTAGATTACAAGTAGGTCTAAACTAGATCGCAATGGATTTATTCCAGGGAGAGCTAATTTGTGTATGAAAATATATAATATATATATATATATATATTAGTAAATAGTACATCCCTGTTCACATTTGAATGTCTAAAACAAGTTTAAAAAACATTGCTCTTCAATCCATAGCCATTATCAAACATGGCTTCCTTAAAACTTATGCCCGCTGTATTACACAGCTTTTTTGCAAAGCCAAGGCTGGATTATACACAAGCTGAGAATCCTATCCATGTACAGCTGTTTCAAGCTTACTGGCTATCATTAGCATGGAGCGGGATCTCCACTTGTGTTGTGGATATTTTTAATCAGTAGTTCACCACAACAATCAATTATAATATGGTGGGCAAAAGAGCGATAGAAGCCCTCCACCGTACAGTTGTACAGTAAATAAATAGTACATCTGTGTCCATATTTGAATGTCTAAAACAAGTAAAAAAACTGTTGCCAGCTCAGAGTTCCTGATTACTGGTCTGTGGATTTAGGGCGACGTGTGGTGTTCGAATCGGCCTCACCTGATGGGTCAGGAGTTAATTATTATACATATACACACACTCTTGCACACAAATTAGCTGTCCCTGGAATAAATCCATTGCAATCTAGTTTAGTATTTTATATATATATATATGTGTTTTATATATAACACAACTAAACAGGGTATGCAGGCTCTAATATCTCTCCCTCCATCAGCATGTTAGAAAAAGCTAGTAGGGATAAGGAGGCATAAGGCAGATTATAGATAGAGGAGGGTAAGATACAGTATTTTTCTGTGTTATACTATACTTTTTTCCTAAATTGTAGACGCCAAAATTAGGGGTCGTCTTATACACAGTGGTAACCAGTTGAGAGACCCTCCGATTGCCGTAGCGTAACTTCCAGTTCCTTGTCTCTGCGAACAAGCTTCCCCCACTCACTAGCCTGTTAACTCCTAGACGGGGGTAAGGTTGTGGCGTTAATGCGCTGGATGAACGGAACAGTCTGTGTGTCAATCCTAACTTGAATATATAACGCTCAATATGTCTGAAAATACAAGTTAAAAGTCAACAAATATGCAAAAGAATATAGAAAAAAAAGCTTCAGAGAGATACACAGGTACTTTGAGCAATTAAAAAAGTGTCCTCTGTTTCATGTTTAAAATATTGATTTCTTAATTATGGGTTTGAAAAAGTAGGGGTCTTCTTATATCTGCGGGAGTCTTATACACGGAAAAATACGGTACATATATATATATATATATATATATATATATATATATATATATATATATATATATATATATATATAAAATATTTATACACCCCCTACCCCCCCATCCATCCCAGGCTGCTTTGCAACACGGGAACCCCAGAGTTAAATACAAATGTATCAGCTAACCTCTGCTTTCTCCTGCTTGGCCAAACAAATTATGAATTTTATGCTAATTTTAGCAGGGATTTTCAGGGGTGTCAACTGACAAAAGCCTCTGCTTGCAAACTGAAAAGATTTAGCAAACAGGGTGAGTTTGTAAATGTTTATTTTTTCATGCAAAAAAAAATGTTTGCGTACACTACCAATTCTCCTTTATCAGATGCCTTCATAATCCAGGAAACTAAGATATTCTTTTAAATGAAGCCAGCCATTCATTGGAAGTGGATTTGTGTCTCCATATGCTACATTCAATATTGAGCCTTATTAATGTGACTGGGATGATTTGCAAGTCACATACTTCACTTGTATCAGTTTTGTCCTTTTAATTTTTAATCCTATTACATTTGTTTTCAATCCTTTAGGTTTTTATTCGCATGCAATCCTCTTATCCTTTTTTATACACTATATATATATATATATATATATATATATATATATATATATATATATATATATATATATATATATATACCGTATTTTTAGTTTTTAGAGGAGGAAAACAAGAAAAAAAAAATCTGAATCAAACACAAATACACTTTACACACAGATACACACCTACATTACACACAAATATATATATATATATATATATATATATATATATATATATAGATACACATACATACATATATATACACACATAAATATACATACACATACATACATATATACACACACATACATGCACACATACACACACATACATACACACACACACATACACACATACATATCCATATACTGCAGCATTTGGGAGCATTTGGGAGCCCTTGACCCTCCCTGATCCTCCCTGACCCTCCTGATCCTCCCTGATCCTCCCTGACCCCCCTGATCCTCACCTTTCTTCTGATCTCTGCCATCTTGATCTCACCCCAGCGCTTCCTACCAGCACTCCTCGTGTACTGCAGCGTTGCGTGTGTGACGTCACTAGGACGCACCGGCCGACGCGATGCTGGTAGGAAGCGCTGGGGTGAGATCAAGAGGACAGAGGCAGTTTGAAAAGGTATATTCGCCGTATAAGACGCACCAACTTTCCTCCCCCAGTTTTGGGGAAGAAAAAGTGCGTCTTATACGGCGAAAAATACGGTATATATATATATATATATATATATATATATATATAATGTTCTGATACTACTAATTTAATATATCATGTGTTCGCAAACTGGAGGACATAATCAAAAAGGTTTTTGCAGTTGAGAATACATATATAGGGACCCGTCTACTGTTATGGATGGAAAACAGGGCCCAGACCAAAAGATTTGCTCACCCTGCTATAATGTAGACGTTTTCAGTGCCTCACTGTGTTACCCTGTTCGTCGTTATACTCTGGTAATCTTGAAATCAATCACCACCATGGGTGACGTTTTCCTGTGTCACAATTTATCTGGGTGATGTGGGCGCTTGTGCAAGTTTTTTCTTACTGTGGCATTCCAGGTGAGAAGTGACACTTGAGGTGGGATGGTAGTAACTAGTTGAACATGTCGTCACCTCAGTGATCAATGTTTCTTTCTGCACTAGTTGCTTAAATTCAGTTGAGTTGTGATGGAAGAAAACCGGTCTTTCCTGATTACTGGTCTGTGGGTTCAGGGTGACGTGTGCTGTTCGAATCGGCCTCACCTGACGGGTCAGGAGTTCATTATTATTGCGAAATACAGGGCATTAATGTGTGGAGAACGAATGTGCAGTGCCCTGGGGCTACCATGGGTGGAGACACTTAGTGCAAGGCTGATAAAACCGTCAGATCCAATAATAACTTGTCTTGTATGTTTGTGTAGCGATATGTGCATAGTCGTGTGTGGATTAAAGATGGCATTTTGTATATATTCACATGCAAATCTTAAAAAAAGAAAATATGAAGGTGCTACAAAATCGGAAATATTTTTGGGAATATCACACATTCCTTTCATACTTTTGAATTCATTGTTTTTGGTGATGATGATGCTTATAAAATATCATCATAAACAAATGTGATAAGCAGTTTTTATTTAGGAGTTTCAGTGAGCTTGATTGCTCCTTTCTACAGAGAAGTGAACATTTTGTCTTTTCCACATCTTCTCTCCTTTCTTCCCTTTTGATTCTTCTATTCTTCCTTGTTGCATTCTTTATTGTGCATACTTTTTAAAATCTTTTTATATCCACTATACTGTGGTCTTTGACCATATCATTGACGTCTCCCATATATGTACCATCTCTGCTACCTATACATGCCCCCCTGGCCTTCTTTTCTGATTTTGGCCTGCTTTCCCCTTTTGGCCTTCACCCCCCCTTGATCTTGCTTCTTCCTCCTTCCTGCATTTTCCGTTCCTCCTTGTTGCCTTTTCCCATCTTCGTGCCTTACGGAGTTCAGCTGCACCTCACTGACGAGGCCCGTAAAGACGAAACGCGTCCGATGTGTGCTATTTCTCCTGTTCAGGGTAGAATTACCTGGTATTTCGGGGCTGGGCCACTCTTTTGAGTGGGACCAGACTGATATACTACAGGATATTTCTCCCTGTGAAGGGCACAAGTGGGAGAGTGGGTTATGTCCAAACCAATTAAGGTTAGTTCATTCTCTGATGAGCACCTCTGACTTAGTTATTTTGTCTTTTCCCATCTTTACCATAGCTTCTTTTTCTTCACCTTTGTTGTCTCAATCCCACTGTTTCTGCCTCTCCCTTTCTCCACTCAGTTGCCTCCTCCTACTTGCTCCACTTTACAACACAAACAGGTGTAGAGATGAGATAACATAGAATCAGATGATTATACACTGAGACTGAAGAATAAATATAAGAAACAAGAAAACTGCTATAGGTGATATTTATAAAGCTGTGCTCCTGTCTCGTAACATTTTTGGCTAGTCGACTTCTACCTGTAAGCATAGTCGATTGGTACGTGACAGCCGTTGTACTTTTGTGGATTACATTTTAGGGAGTAGAACGGGAATTATCTGAGGACTGTCATATTCTGGGATGACACAGCAATAAAATCCACTTGAGCAACGAGCAAACTCAGTAGCCTTTGGCATCCAGAAATTTCACACCTTGATGTTTGCTTTCCTGAGATAATCAGACACCTAAATACATTTCTAACATCTGCATGATTACATTATGAGACACAATTAGGGAAATTGGGGTTAGAGATGCAGCCTCCCATATAAGTGCAGTTTCAGGACCTTGAATAATATTTCCAGGCATGGAGACCATATCTTCAAAGGTACATGCACAACTTTGAGGTAATGAAGACGATTTTTATTTTTAGACATTTTACCAGTTTAGTAGTCCTCCTTTTAAATTACTTGTAAGGACCACAGTAATGCCCTAATAGCAGGAGCTAAAAGAAAAACTACTGTCAATGATCAGGCAGTGCCAAATTCTCAGGCACAAGGTTATATCAATACAATGCACTACATTTGCTGTTTTAAAGCGGTTTCCCTTGACGGCAAACATTCTTACCCCTGAATGACTTTTGAAAGTGAATTTGATATTGAATTATAAATAATTATGACTTTTATTAATTATCCATATATATAGCATGAGGATGAGAGTGATGGAGAAAAAGTGTAATAAAAAAGGAGAAAAACTGATAGAAAATACAAATTTGCAATAAAATAGGCAATATAAGGTAAATAGAAACCAATTGTATTAACCATCATTCACATATTTAATGAAGTAATAGTTTATTAGCAGTATAAAATAGATAACATGTGGAGCCTACAAGTTAAATTTAAAGTGAACTTAAAAAATATAGAAGTGTCCAATAATTAAAATAAACACAGGCCGGGGACATGACCAGATTACAACGTAAATATTCTGCAAAAGTTAAGGAAGTGTTTTTCCTTTTGGGAGTTTCTGGAAGGCAGTATGAAGCAGCCACCTCCTGCCCTGAGTCACATCCTTTCTCCTCTCATGCCCTGGAGGTTGCACGGCTGGTTGTCATGAAACATGATGTTCCCTGAGCTGTGATTGCCCATGACCAATGTGTCAAAGAATTTGTACTGTATTCCTGGGTTATGATGTTATCCAGTGTGCTGAAATATATCCTCACCTGTCTCGTTGTGAATATGGACAAAATAACTAATAATAAGGCAGATTTTATAGAAGCAAGACAGGGCCTGCTTCTTACAGCATGTAAGGAAAGCCCTCATGTATATATCCTCCTGACTCCTAAATTGAAGTTTTTTGGCCCACCCCTCTATATGTGTGCATGTGTGTATATTTATATGTTTGTGTGTGTATGTGTGTGTGTGTGTGTATATATATATATATATATATATATATATATATATATATATATATATATATATATATATATATATATATATATATATATATATATATATAAAAATGAGTGGGCAAAAGCGCAATAGAAGCCCTCCACCATACAGTAGTGCAGTAAATAAATATTACATTTGTGTTGACATTTGAATGTCTAAAACAAGTTAAACAGACCCAGATGCCCAGAATTCCAAGAAATACACTTATTACACTGCATTCTGGGAACCTGGGCAAGATCATGCAAATGTGCCCACAATGGCTTTGCTCTTGCAACCCATAACCATATCAAACATGGCTTCCCTTAAGCATATGCCCGCTTTATCAAACTTTGAGCAAAGCTAGGGTTGGATTATACACAAGCCAGGAATCCCACCCACGTACAGCCGTTTCAAGGTTACTGCCTCTCACCAGCGTGGGGCCGGTTCCTTAGCTTGTGTAGTGGATATTATGAGTAGGTAGTTCACCACAACAATCATTTAATATATGGTGGGCAAAAGAGTGATAGAAGCCCTCCACCGTACAGTAGTACACTATACATAGTCAATTTGTGTTCACATTATGTTTTATAAATTAATGATAAGAATAACTGGGGAAAAAATGGTGTATTTCAAGACAACCGAGATTAAATGATTTGTTATGCTAGACAAATATTGATCCACCAAGGATCACAAGGCCAGACAAAGTAACTCAAAAAGTCAGTTTTTATGAAGAGATCTTACAGTTACCCCAAATGTCATTCATTTGTTTTCCTTGGCTGTAGACCTTTTCCCTTCATTTCAGTGCTGCACCCGAGCTATCTCTACTACAACCCACAAACTAGGCTTCTGGCCTACACATAAATAATTTGGATAGCACAGGTAGGCGTCTCATGCCAGATGAACATTATAATCTGACAAGGATGCGTTGTCATATACAATTTAAACATTGCAGAAAAATGTTATTACAGAAACGTGTTATTGGAGCCAAGTTTTAATGAACTGATTAGCATAATGATGTCCTTTCTTACGTCCGTATATCTCGCCAAAGGAACACCCTGTAGTGATTTTACAATTAACCAGCTAGCTTACTCACTTCAATTTCCACCATGTTTGATAAATAATTTGTCGCAATTTCTTACATCAATAGTGGGCAACCTGTCTGTTCTCTTGAGTTGGAGGACATATTCCTCTTCAACAGAACACTGTCCATTCCGCCTCCATAACTGTGTGGCATCACTCTTTGCAAAGCACGTCTACCCATGGTCTGTAGGGACTTTCCGCATACAAAATATAGAATACTTAGGATACTGTTGGGTTTCATAGTCCCCTTCTGGATCGCTACCTTATGGTCAAAGGGCTTGTGTACCACAATGAAGGTGAGCGCTTTATCATGTAGGGTCAGCAAGATGGGCAGGTCATATCAAAGAGGTCAATCAAATTGCAGTTCACTGGAAAAAGAACTAGTAATTCATTCCAGTATCTTTACAAAGATAATCTTATGGATAAGCACAAACTGCCTGGCTGATGCGGTTTCTAAGATCCTTGTGAGTCTGATGCGACTAAACTACCACAACCAGATTTCCTAGTAGCCAGACAGAATGTTTCGAGCAGCCAGGGAAGTAGTCCATTTATAAAAATACATTCTACTTATCACATATATAGTTGTGAGCAGGCGGGTTGTTGCTAATGCTGGGGCTCGCATTGCCAAAGGCGCTTCTTGCAGCAAATGAGGACCTCGCTAAATTTACGGACTTACGACAAATACGAGCGGACCTCGCTAAATTTACGGACTTACGACGCACAAATACGAGACGTGGGACTTAGAAAAAAAACATTACAACCTCGCAAAAATACGACCTTACCACCTGAAACCCGCGCACATGAAAACATTACAAACACAATTAATACACACAACAAATGCATAAAAAGCTTACCTATAGCAAGGGGGGGCACCCAGGACCTCGAAAACTGAAGTTACACCTCAATTTTACTCTAAATAAAAGAGTTTAGACACCCGAAAATCCCCTAAGCGAGAGAAAAAATGGCCACTGAAAAAACCCAAAACGAGGCTACAGAACTCTAAAGACGCAAAACACCACCAAACACCGACAGATTGTCCGAAAAAGATGTACGAGATCCGAAAACAAGGACGCAACCCGCGCGACCCTAGAAACATTAGAAACACTAGAAACACAATAAGTACACACAATAAATACAATAAATACACACAATAAATACACACAATAAGTACACACAACAAACACATACAAACATTACCCACAGCAAGAAGAGGCACCCAGGACCTCTGTAAGTGGTTACACCTCCATTTAAGCCCAAATTACAGAGTTTAGACACCCGAAAATCACCTAAGCGACAGAAAAAATGGCCGCCGAACAAAACGAAGATAAAGGACCCTAATCACTCAAAACACCACCAAACACATACGGATTTTCCAAAAAACGAGGACGACATCCGAAAACAAGGACGCAAAATCAGCCACAGCCGCGTACCACACATTAGGTGCCATTTTAGAACACTAACGGATTTGGCTCGCTCCCGCACACTATTTACACTGCACACATTCATGACACTTACACAGCAGCTCCACCGCACTGATGCTGCAGCAACATGAAAACAGATTCCAATAGGTAAAGTATATTCATTTCTTATTTTATTAATTATTCATTGGCATACAAAAAACAAAACCCAACGCTGCTCATAGCACACAATCAACCAAGAGCCTCGCAATGAGCGCCGAAGGATCTGGGAACACCAACAAAATTAACGTCGCACACAAACAACATTTCCTGCCTTACAATCTTATTGCCTCATTTTTTGACGGGCAACTCACTTTTTTTCCATAGAAGTGTATAATAACCAGAATTAGTAGAAACCAAAAATAGAGAGAAATGAGCCAAACTATTTAAACATAACACTACCATTAGTCCTAGATAATCAATGAACTTATCTGCTGTTAAAATGTATTCTATTATTATTAGTGCTAAACTAGACTTTGCCAATCTTCTCAAAAGGGAAACAAATTAATTCCTTCCTAACCCCAAATACTAGCGATCGGATTCCTCCCTGCATCAATACTCCCTCTTTAATTAATCGGGATAACCCTGAATGTCCTTTAAATAAAAATATATCCATTCCCTTTTTAAAGTTATCTGTCAAATCCACTGTCACCACCTCCCTTGGTAGAGAATTCCACAGATTAACCACCCTTACTGTGAAGAACCCTTTTCTTTCTTTTAAGGTGGAATCTTTTTACTTCTAACCTTAAATGATGTCCTTGTGTCAGTTGAAAACCTCTTGGCACAAAAAAGGTCACATGACAAATCTTTATACTGACCCTTGATCTAAATAAGGTAATCATATCTGCTCTTAGATGTCTTTTTTCTAGAGAAACTAAGTTTAATTTGGTTGGTCTTTCTGCATAACTTAGCCCCTCCATTCCCCTTATTAGTTTTGCTGTCCTTCTCTGTACTTTTTCAAGCTCTAAAATGTCCTTTTTATGTAGTGGTGCCCAAAACTGTACTCCATATTCCAAATTAGGGCACACTAGGGATATGTATATGTATATTTGCTTCCCTGGCTTCTCTAGCCTTATTAATATATGCTAATATTTTATTTGCCTTTGCAAATGCTGCTTGGCATTGAGCACTGTTACAGGTGGGGGCGGGGGGTGGGGAGTATTTGATCCCCTGCGGATTTTCGAACATTTGTCCACTGACAACAAAATTATCAGTCTATAATTTTAATGGTAGGTGTATTTTAACAGTGAGAGACAGAATAACAAAAAAAACACAACAAAAATGGATTTAAAAAAGTTATACATTCAATTGCAGTTCAGTGAGGGAAATAAGTAGTTGAACCTTAATCTGCAAGATTTCTGGCTCCCGGGTGTCTTTTTTAAGGTAATGAGCTGAGATCAGAAGCACTCTTCTAAAGGGAGTGCTTCTAATCTCAGTTCTTTACCTGTATAAAAGACACCTTTCAACAAAAGCAATCAATCCGATTCCAAACTCTCGACCATGGCCAAGACCAAAGAGCTGTCCTAGGATGTCAGGGACAAGATTGTAGACCTACACAAGGCTGGAATGGGCTACAAGACCATCGCCAAGCAGATCGCTGAGAAGGTGACAATAGTTGGTGCGATTATTCACAAATGGAAGAAACACAAAATAACTGCCAGTCTCCCTCGGTCTGATGCTCCATGCAAGATTTCACCTCACAGAGTTTCAATGATCATGAGAATGGTGAAGAATCAGCCCCAAACTACACGGGAGGATCTTGTTAATGGTCTCAAGGCAGCTGGGACCATAGTCACCAAGAAAACAATTGGTAACACACTACGCCGTGAAGGACTGAAATCCTGCAGTGCCTGCAAGGCCCCCCTTCTCAAGAAAGCACATGTACAGGCCGTCTGAAGTTTGCCAATGAACATCTGAATGATTCAGAGGAGAAGTGGGTGAAAGTGTTGTGGTCAGATGAGACCAAAATCAAGATCTTTGGCATCAACTCAACTCGCCGTGTTTGGAGGAGGAGGAATGCTGCCTATAACCCCAAGAACACCATCCCCACTGTTAAACATGAAGGTGGAAACTTTAAGCTTTGGGGGTGGTTTTCTGCTAAGGGCACAGGACAACTGTACCACATCAAAGGGACGATGGACGGGCCATGTACTGTCAAATATTGGGTGAGAACCTCCTTCTTTCAGCCAGGGCATTGAAAATGGGTCGTGGATGGGTATTCCAGCATGACAATGACCCAAACACACAGCCAAGGCAACAAAGGAGTGGCTCAAGAAGAAGCACATTAAGGGCCAAGATCTTAATCGCATAGAAAATCTGTGGAGGGAGCTGAAGGTTTGCGTTGCTAAACATCAGCCTTGAAACCTTAATCACTTGGAGAGGATCTGCAAAGAGGAGTGGGACAAAATGCCTCCTGAGATGTGTCCAAACCTGGTGGCCAACTACAAGAAACATCTGACCTATGTGATTGCCAACAAGGCTTTTGCCACCTAATGCTAAGTCGAAGGGGTCAAATACTTATTTCCCTCATTGACCTGCACATCAATTTATAACTTTTTTGCCATGTGTTTTTCTTGTTTGTTTTTTTTTGTTTTTGTTATTGTGTTTTTCTATTCCATTAAATTTGTTCCATTAAGATTATAAATTGCATGGCTATTTTTCCTTCTCAGATGCATAACTTTACGTTTAATCGTATTAAATCTCATCTGCCATTTAGATGCCCATTCCTCTAATTTATGCAAATCCCTTTTGAGGGAAAGTACATCATTATCTGTTTTCATTACCTTGCACAACTTTGTGTCATCAGCAAAAATGGAGACACTACTTTCCAATCCCACTTCCAAGGCATTAATAAATATGTTAAAAAGGAGAGGACCTAATACTGAACCCTGAGGAACCCCACTTACCACATTAGTCCAATCGGAGTATGTTCCATTTACCACAACCCTTTGCTTCCTGTCTTTTAGTCGGCTCTCAATCTATGAGCAGATATTTACTGCAATTCCTGTATCCCTTGGTGTTCACAATAGTCTCCCACTTGGCACTGTATCAAAAGCCTTTGCAAAATCCAAAAAGACTACATCAACTGAGTTGCCTTGATCCAGGTTCCTTCTAACCTCCTCATAGAAACTAATTTGGTTTGTTTGCCATGACCTATCCCTCATAAATCCATGTTGACTCCTACTATAATCCATTTCAAATAGACATATTCTTGTATATTATCATGTATTAACCCTTCTAAAAGCTTTCCCACTACAAAAGTGAGGCTCTCTTTTTAAATATACGTATCACCTCAGCTTTTTTGCCAGTCATATGGTAGCAACCCTTTGTGGAATGAATCTTGAAAAATTAAATATAATGGTTTGGCTATTACAGAACCCAGTTCCCTCAGTACCCTTGGATGTATTCCATCAGGACCTGGAGCTTTATTAACATTTATTCTTTCCAACCTCTTTTGGATTTCTTTCTGCGTTAACCAATTATTTGGTGAAGGTAGTGTAGCCCCTTATGTTGCGGTGTCCCAACCACTGGTACCTCCCTTGTGCATACAGAAGAAAATAACCTATTTAACTCATCTGCCTTTTCCTGGTCACTAATTATCAGACGGCCTGTGTCACATTGTAATGTTCCCATAGCTTCCTGGCCTTTTTCCCATTTAATATATTTAAAAAATATTTTAGGGTTACTCTACTTTATAACCAACTTTTCATGCTCTGCAAGCCTTGTTGATTTCCTTATATTTACGTAAAGCAGACTCTGCCCCCTCTTGTTTCATTTAATAGCTTGTTTTTTACTCAGGATCTTGATGTTTAAATCATTGTTAAGCCACATGGGTTGTGATTTACTCTCTGTACTTTTATTTCCACATGGTATATGGTGATAAGTATGTTTGTTTATTTAGTAAGGATTTGAACGTTGTCCATTTATGTTCAGTATTTTTACCTGTCATTTCTCTCTCCCAGTCTATACTTTGTATTGCTGCCCTTAGACCGTTAAAATCTGCCCTTTTAAAATTAAGAGTTTTTGATGGCCCCTTAAAATTTTGTTTTTTTTATTCAATCTCAAATGAGACTGTATTGTGATCACTGTTTCCCAAAGGTTGCCCTATTCCAACATTTGATACTATATCAATATTATTTGTGATAACTAAATCAGAGAGCCTCATTTCTAGTAGGTTCTTGTATAACCTGGGCTAGATAATGATCTCTGAGTGTACCCAAGAACCTGCTACCCTTAGCCGAATTGCTGGTCTTGTTTATCCAGTTTATTTCAGGGTAGTTACAATCTCCCATTATTAGCACTTGCCCATGCTTAGCTGCACTTACAATCTGTAATAATTGCATTTCCTCACTTTCATTTTTATTTGGGAGTTTATAGCATACTGCAACCAATATTCTTTTAAAATTTGCTACTCCGCTATTTAACTCTACCCACAAACATTCAGCTTTATCACTAGGTCCACCATAAATATCTTCTCTGACTATAGGCTTAAAATCAGGCTTAACATACAGACAAATCCCTCCTCCTCTTTACCATTGCCCCTATCTTTCCTAAATAGGTTATAACCATCCAGATTAACAGTCCAGCCATGAGATTCATCCCACCATGTTTAAGTAATGCCTATGAAATCACACTTTTCATTAATTGCTAATAATTCTAACTCTCTCATTTTTCCTGGCAAGCTTCTGGCATTAGCAAGCATACATCTTATGTTATGTTTCTGTACTTTTGTCGTGCCTGCCACTGTACTTGAGTTACTTAGCAATACCTCTCTATTGACTGTACTAACCCCTCCCCCTTCTCCTCCCCATGAGTAGTTAAAATATCCCTTATTGCCTCTACACTTTCTACCCCATTACATTCATCAAGTCCTTCCACCCACCTACTAGTTTAAAAAACTCCTCCAGCCTTTCTACCATCCCCTAGCACACAAGCTCACTTATCACCAAGGTGCAATCCATCGCTGCTATAGAGATTGTACCCAAGTGAGAAGTCAACCCAGTGCTATAAAAGCCCAAACCCCTCCTTAATGCACCCCTTTTTTCACTATTCATTTCCTCCCTAAGCTGCTTCTGTCTCCTTGGACTAGCATGTGGCACAGGTAGTATCTCAGAAAATACTGCCTTGGGGATCCTTGCCTTAAGTTACAATTCACTGACCTGGCTTTTTGGTTAGCCCTGAAATCTGTACATCTTTCTCTGACTCTTAAAAAGTAAAAACACAGCACAATTCCTAAATGTCATTAATGTTTCTATCCCTGGTATTATTGTTATTATTATTATTATTATTATAATTATTATGCGAATATATAGAACTTACGCATTCGCTTGATGTGACCATCAAACTTAGATAGTGATCAGGCTACTATGTATGATCTGGGAGGGTTTGCCACTATACTGATAAAGCTGTCACTTTAGTGAATATAGACATATGTGTCATGTATTGTAGAATGGAAGTCCTGAGGAGCAAGGAGCTCTACTCCTTCTGTACTGCATGAAGAGGGAGATGAGGTGATCAGATACAATTAGAATAAAGGTTTATTTTTAAAAACTAGTAATAAAAAAATATATGTAATTGCTAATTATAGAATGTGATAACTCTTTTCATCTTATATTTATTTGTCTTTAGATTATATAACATAGGCGTGTGAAATATAAACCATTTCCTTGTACAAGTGATCGATAAGGTCATCCTGGTCATGTGTGAAACTTGAGGGGTGGGTGACGCAGAACGGCACATGTATTTATTTAATTATGTCATTACAGCAACTGCTCATCTCTTCTGCAGCCTAATCCATGGGTTTGTCATATCGGAGACCCACCCATTACAACACCTGCTCTATCCTGCATGTAGCGACAGAGCTTGAGAAAACGGGGCAATTACTATGTGGGTTTCAAGTCCAAACGCAAAATAAAATTATTCTATTTTCAGTGCTTCAGATAATGACGGCTAATAGAAATATGGAGGTGTTAATTACACACTCCATGTAAGAATTTTTCAAAATCTTCATAGTTTCTTACCAGTAGGAGTATAAACATATTTTCCATCGTCTGGTGACATAGTTATGTTACGAGTTAGTAACTGTATTCTGAAAGCTGATTTAATCCAGTGTTTGATCTTAGTGGTGACGTCATTTTGAAGATTACAATCTACAAGAAGCGACTGAGGACTAGATAGCTTGTGTATTTTGGAGATAGCATTGATCTGATTAACTTTATTAAGAAGAAATGTCCTTGGTCTTTAACGGTGTTTCCATCCGGCTACATCTACTGATACATTTCTCTATAGCAAAGTGATCAAGGCTTGAGTGGCTGTTTTTATTTCTAGTTTAGGGTATATAACTACAAGTGCCTATAAACACATTTTCCATCAATCTATTGGACTCACTTAGGGAGTGCAGCTAGACTTAGTACTGACGAGGTCCACAAAGGTCAAAAGCTTTGTCTGGGGTTTGTGGTTTCCCCTGTTCAGGTTTGAATTGCCTGGTATTTCGGGGCTGGGTGACTCTAGTGAGTGTGACCAGACTGATAAACTAAAGGATATTTCTCCCTGTGAAGGGCACAAGTGAGCAAAAAGAGGCTGTTTTTTTTAATTTATCCTGTGACATAGGTGTACTAGTAACTGATATAATCCAGTGTCAAAGATCTTAGTGGAAAAGTTCAAATTATACAAATGTAGAGTTATCGAACTTGCCTTTTATTGCAACAAGATATTACAGCAAAGGAACATTGAAAATTGTATTAAATCGTGTTTAAGACAATTAGATTGAACAGCTTAGAACTCTTGTCCATGAAAAAACAAAATTTGGTTTCTAGCTGCCCCCAAACTAATTTCATATAAAATAAACCTCCCCTTTATATTATTTTTATTAGCTTTTTTTAGTGAGGGTTTTAAGGTTTTGAGGCATTAACATAGTCTAGTGGAGCGAGGCAAGGAGTAGGGTCAGCACTAGAAGGGGGAGTGAGAGGAGGTGAGGAGGGAAGAAGAAGGTCCTTAGTAGAGTGAAGAAGGCGGTTGGGGGTGTATTTTGAGATGACGGCAGAGATATAAGGAGGTGCACTGTAATGAGGGCTTTATAGGTAAGGTCATAATTTTACATTTTATTCTGGGAGGGGCTGCAGGCATTGAGCGTTGAGTATGATAGATGACTCCAGCGGAGACGTACATTATTGATTGGGGGGGGGGGGTAGATGGGCGATGGGGAGACCAGCATGGAGCGGGTTGCAGTAGTCGAGGCGCGATATGATGAGAGAATGGATTACAATGTTAGTTGTGTCTTGTGTAAGATAGTGTTGTACTTTGGAGATTGTTTAAACAGTACGTAATGGCCTATTATAGTTCTGCGCAGAAGACGACCCAACATCAGCCCTTTTTTACTTTTCAGAACTAATTTGTGTTCTTGTTCTGAGAAGCCATTCCAGGGTCACACTACAGTAGAGATGAGTCCCTTTAGGATGAAGCAGCTGTCTGTGAGAGTCTGTGAGATCTATACAGCATGGACCAGACTACTGAAAATATTGATCATGCATGGGTTAGCCATCAAACCAAACGGATCTGATGACCAACATTAGTTGAAACTACCCATTTTAGTATATTTTGCATCATATTAAATCTCCAATTCCTGAAATAACTAAAGTTTATTATATTGGGGTGGATGTGTTTTATACATATTCACTACTCTGGTATACATTTACTTATTTGCAGCTCCTTGGCCTGTCATTCTCACCAGTCTCGCTGTGCTGTAGAAGTGCTCAAGGACATAAAAAGCTGACTCTGGGATTAATATCGGCTTCACCCTTTTTGAAAGCAATGACTTCATCATTGCAATTTCATCATTTAATTGCCTTCCTCATTATTTAACACAACTGAAATCACCTGAAATTAGGTACTTTAGTGCTTTATTATATCCAAAGGAGAACTCCCATAATTCTGCCATGCTAAGTGCTGAAGAAAAGGCAGCATTTCTGGAAGGAACTAGCATAGGCTAATCTGTATTAGCTGGTTACAGAAAATTAGAAATGAATTATACTATATTTAACTACTGTGTATGTCACTGGACAACCTAACTATAATTAATGCCTGGTCACAAGGCAATGGTAGACTGTGCATGAAATGATTGCTGCTCCTGCTTATAACGACTAAGAGTCTGATTCTATACAGACCGTATGTCGGCGGGCTTGAACTTTGCTACAATTCCGGTGCTATTCAATTGAACCAGCCCGCACGTTATGGGCCGAAAGCCGAAATCTAAACCATGCACTTGTACGTAGCAGTTCAGGGCAGGAATGTGATCAATTAAGCAAGGCCTTAACTACCCATTCTGAAACAGCCAATAGAAAATGAGACTGTCATCATAATGTCGGTAAAACATGGAGGTTACATGTAAATCAATTAGGTACGGCGGTCCGAAATGCGATCGGACTTGCAAAACCACAAAATACAAAATAATAAAAGTGAATGCTGATACTGTTCTAGTCCATGTGGGTGGCCTGATATGCATTTACTCATTGATTCCCGAGATCGATATAACCCCCGAAATGACACAATTAAATTACATTTTTTATTGCTGATTTGCGAGCTTGAGATTGTTGTGCAATTAATTCTAATGTCTTTCATCGCTTTCCCCGTCATAAAGTGGAGTATTGATTTTTTATTTGCGTTTACAGTGCTACGGACAGTGGTTAAAACCTCTTGCGAGTCCTCTCTAGCAATCGTAGGATTTTCTTGTACATTTGCCATTTGACGGGATTGTATCCACTGAATAGCCATTTTAGCGATTGCAACTCTTGCGGACGGGAAAGATCAAAGGCTTCGGGAGGCCGTTACTTCCGGGTTTAACAACCGCAAAATTTTCATACCCGTACAATGTTTGGAGCCCGCAAAAAAACGCCAATTGAATAGCAAATTTAATTTACTACCTCGTTTACGGGCTCCAGTAATTAAAGGATTGCTCAATTGAATCGGGCTCCATGTCTGTGGAAGGCTTGTGCTTTTATGGACCTGAAGTAACATTAATTACCTCTTCACTCCTGCTCCCGACCACCATCACTACTACTATTGCTGCTGCTGCTACTACTACTACTGCTATTACTACTACTACTACTGCTATCACTATTACTACTACTACTAATGCTATCACTATTACTACTACTACTAATGCTATTGCTACTACTGTTGCTACTACTATTGTACTATTGCTGCTACTACTACTACAGTAATCTATTTCCTTGGCGGAACTATAATTATTCAAGTCCAAACATGGTTCTACATTAAGAGCTTGTTTAACGCATTAGAACAAATGTTCTTGCTTGGGACCGTTCTTAAAGTCTTATAATCTAACTTTATATCCAACAGCACAACTCCACCCTCTATCAGTTTGATATAGTTGTGGGCGGTTTTATTTTGTATAGTCAAACAACTTTTCTCTGTCAGCCATCTTAAGAATAGAGGCTTGGTACCTTAGTGCTCCAAATGATGATGGATTGGCTCTTTCTAGAGCCTGGAGGAGATAAGATTATTTCATGATGTAAGGTAAATAATTGGTGGACTTCAGATCACTCATTTTTTCACAATACAAGGGCCTCTGGTGTTTAAAATAGCCTTTATTAGCATGATAGTATATTTAATACTTTGTTGTTGTTTAGTGGTTCAGTCGTATCTTACTCTTTGTGACCCTATGGACTGCAGAACACCAGGTCTATATGTCAGTTACATACCATTTCAAACATGGCTCCTTTTAGGCATATGTCTGCTGTATTATGCAGCTTTAAGCAAACTCCAGGATGAATTATGCGCAAGCCAGGAAACCTACCCATGGACAACTTTTTCGACGTATGGATGGTTCCTAGCTTGTGTAGTAGATTTTGTGGGGAGGTAGTTTACCCAAACATTAATTTCATTTATGGTGGGACAACTAGCGATGGAAGCGGGTAATAAGTCTTTTAACTTCTTCTTTTATACGTTCAAATGTGAACTAAAATGTACTATTTATTTACTAATATATAACAACTATAATACTTGAATATTAATAATATTATTCTTGTGAAATTAAATTGAGACACAACAGTCGCATAATGTTTAATTATGATATCTTGTTAAACATACCCACAGCGTCTTCAAGGAGTTAAAAATCTTTTTTCAAACCTGTTACCTGGTCTTACACTGATCTTGTCTTGTCAGGGAAGAGAGAAGTATCCCCTGTAACCTCCCTTAGTATACAAGTGTGACCTCGTGCCTATTGATATACGCACACATTGAAATTAATTACACGCACACAAAACTCTTTTTATGGGTCCCGTACACAAGTACCACCTTCCTCATGATGGCTGCCCTCAGTATAGTACTTAATGGACCCCTGTAGTCTTGTATTTAACATATACTCATTTTAGGAACTACACTTAAATAGGCCCAATATATACTGCTGTGGAAGAGGCCATTCTAGTTTCTATTGACCTTGAGGTGACTTTGCACAGGTAGCTTCTATATACATATTGTTTTTATTTCTTTAACTTCTATAAACATTTTGGCCATTATAAAGTGTATTATTCAAATGAAATACAGATAAGCGACCACCATTTTGGTGTGCAAATGGAGAGTTAGTGAACTGATGTAACCGTGGTGTCATGCTTTGGGGTGATAGAGTCCCTTTAAATTCAGTAACTGAAGAACTGCACTGAGTGTAATTTGCATTGTTGTTTTTACATTTTTTCTTTGATGGTAAATATTTCATTCTGGAACTTTATCGATAAAGCAGCACAGAATACATGTATAGAGATGAATATCAGTAGTAAATATCCTATGTGTTCCTACAGGGAAGGACCTGTCATCGCGCAGTGAGACTGATCTCGCCTGCATCTTTGGGAAACGTGAAAAGAGCAAGAAGACAAAAGCACAGGTAACACATTATATTTATTTGTCCCAACATCGCACAAACCGCTAATAAATTCCCTATATTTCTCCCACCTGAAGCAGCAAATAGAAGTACAGTGAATGTTGGCGCTAAACATGGTCACTCCGTTACTTTACTTTTTAGTTGTATCCTTTATACTTGTTTCACACTGCTCAGATTGTAAGCTCTTCAGATCAATAACTCAATACCAAAGTGCACTAGCATTTCTTTATGTGATTGCATTATCAACATTACGAACCACTGTGCAATACAATGCAGTATGGCAGGGGTAGGCAAGTTTGTCCAGAGAGACACACAGGTCAGGATTTGGGGATATCCTTGATCCATCTTTAGTCGTCCTGATTTACTCACCTGTGCACAAAAAGGAAATCTTCACTTCCAGGCTAGTGTGTGGCCCTCCAGAACCGAACTTGCCCACCCATGCACTTTGGTAATGGGATGGTTAAAGGGATATGGAATATCCCTGTGTGTCTATTTACTTTTATGTACTTTATTTTATCAGGAAGTGCTTATAAGCTCTGTTTTAGTGCCCAAAATCATAGAAGTAGTCCTTGTATGGGTCTGACCTCTGCAGTGTGCTGCTTCATACTAACCAATCGGTGACCATTCCTGCAGCATTCTCACATATGCTGCTGAGACATGGTCAGTGATAGGCTAGGACACACCAGCCCTACCGTGTCTGTGCTGCAGCGGACAGACCCATACAGGGATATGTATAATTTTAGTCCGTAAAACAGAGCGTATAAACACGTCTAATAAAAGAAAGTACGTACGTGTAAATAGATGCACAAGGATATTCTACCTAGTAACATCCTGGAATCCATATCCATTTTTAGTGTTATGTATCACTAGATTAGTACACCAAGGGATACAAAGGTGAGTGACTTCATTACCCACACACAGTACATAGAGGATTTTTCACTAGAGCCTTTTTGGCTGCATGATGGCGTTTCATAATGGCGTCTCATGATGGCAAACTAAAAGGAAAAATAAAACCTGCAATAGTTAGTGTTTTTTGTGGGTTGCAAATGTTTCCATAAAAAGGAAACTAACCACAGAAACTTAGTTAATGGCAGTTTAGATGTATTTTTGTTTTGGATATGCCCATTGTATCTACCTTGAAAGCTTGGCTTGATCCTCAGAATGGCCTTTGGCTTATGCCAGACTGAATTCCTTTACAGTGTTTGTCCCTACCACTTTCACTTTAAGGCTATTGTACTTACCTTTATGTAAAGATGTGCTTTCACACATAAGTCTTCCACCCTCCAGCTTAAAATCATGACCTCTTGTTCTGAAATTCCTCTTTCTAGAAAATACAAAACTTCCTTCCTAGTTCTATTTATATTATTTTCATACAACTGTTTTCTCTAATCTTTCTGACCTGTTTTACCGACCCAGACTCCACAAATACCGCACCTTTCCACTTTATGATACTCCTACCCTGCTTCTTCTTACATTGTCATAATGTGTAACATCTAAGCAGTATCGCTTCTGACTTGAGAAAAAGACTTGGATCTTTCGAAAGCTTGTCACTTTAAATTAAATAAAATGTTAGTCCAGAAAAAAAAAAAGCTTCTGCTGTATACTGTAATAATTATTACTGTGTGTTGCTGGATAATCACCTTCAGAATTAAAGGGCCAGTGTAAGAGCTTTACATGTTAAATCTATGTTTTGTGCACCGGTAGCTTTAAAAAAATGTGCAAACAGCAGCAAAGCTTTAGCCAGAAAATATAATTTAAAAATACAGTTTATCTCATTAATGCCTGTTGATGTGCCCCTTCTCATCTCTCTAATTGTCCTGAGCACAGCTGAAAAGAAAACAAACATTTTAACTGACAAAGCGTTGATTAGACAGAATGGGTCACCTGTAGCATGCTCACCTTGGAGATGCTAGATCGTTACTATAGCCCCTTACCCTACAGAGCATGCTCCAGGTGCGGGGTACTGCATTGTAATACAAATTTATGGTGAACTAAATATAGATTTACCATGAAAAGTGCATACGCTGGCCCTTTAAATCCTTGGAAAAATAAAACATTCCATGATGTAACTGATGAATATTGGATTCTCACTATATATAAAGTAGAATTTTATATATATATATATATATATATATATATATATATATATATATATATATATATATATATATATAATCTCATTTAAATTTATTTATATTTTAAATACCATTACAGTTAATATGCTTTTAATTCAGTGGGCTGATTATAGTAAAGGGGTAAAATGCAAAATTCCCATTTTTAAGTTTTTGTTTTTGTCAGTTGGATCTGTTGTGTGATATTTACAGTCTATATAAGGTCCATACAGTATATATGTACAATGAAGAAAGGAATCGGTCACAGCACATACGTGTATTACACAATCATTGGATTATGTGTTCTCTGAAAGAAGGTTGGGTATAATTACAGATATTTTCTCTAGGTGTGTTTACATTTTAAAATAAAAATGTTGTGTCATTTAAGCAGCTGTACTAAAGTGTGCGCTGCTCCCTCCTGTTATAATGCATCTTTATGAAGGTCTTACATCCAGGCTCCTAGAAAACAGCCTGTCTGGCTCCTATAACATCTTCTTACTGCCTATCTATTTTTGCCCACCTGTATTTCTTCTATATATACATCTCAAATTCACATAGATACAGTTGTTGAATTATCACAGGCAAAAGTATGTCCAGATGTGTGTATTCATTTTAGTAAATTGTCCTGTTTTGCATTTTTTCTCTACTTTCCCAATCTTCATGATGCAATGGTGCACATAACTGTAAAATAAATAAACTACTTTTGGTCACAAATATCATATTTTAACCAGTGTCTTAGCCTCTCATATATACGTGAGGAATAGTAATGTGAGTGTTGTATTGCCGGACATTGCTTTTTGTTTGTGACAGAATTTACCCGAATGGTTTCTCTCTCTCTGAAAAGCCTTTTGGTGTGCTTAAATGGGCAATGGTGAGCATGAGCTTCTGTTCTTAGGGGTTTTGGTGTTCTTGAATGGGGTCCTTGAGAGCATGAGCCTTGGTGTCCTTGAATGGCTCCTGAAGAGCATGAGCTTCTATTAGTGTTTTTGTTGTCCTTGATTAGGTCCTGTAGAGCGGGCGCTTCTGTTGTTAGGGGTTTTGGTGTCCTTCAATGGGTCCTGGAGAGCATGCGCTTCTGTTAGGGTTTTTGGTGTCCTTGTATGGGGTTCTGCAGAGCATGAGCTTTGGTGTCATTGAATGGGTCCTGTAGAGCATGCGCTTCTGTTTGGGGTTTATGGTGTCCTTCAATGGGTCCTGGAGAGCATGAGCTTCTGTTAGGGTTTTTGGTGTCATTGATTGGGTCCTGTAGAGCGGGCGCTTCTGTTGTTAGGATTTTTGGTGTCTTTCAATGGGTCCTGTAGAGCATGAGTTTCTGTTGTTAGTGTTTATGGTGTCCTTCAATGAGTCCTGCAGAGCATGCTCTTCTGTTGATAGGGTTTATGGTGTCCTTCAATGGGTCCTGGAGAGCATGAGCTTCTGTTAGGGTTTTTGGTGTCCTTGATTGGGTCCTGTAGAGCAGGCGCTTCTGTTGTTAGGGGTTTTGGTGTCCTTCAATGGGTCCTGTAGAGCATGCGCTTCTGTTGGGGTTTTTGGTGTCCTTGATTGGGTCCTGTAGAGCGGGCGCTTCTGTTGTTAGTGTTTATGGTGTCCTTCAATGGGTCCTGTAGAGCATGAGTTTCTGTTGTTAGTGTTTATGGTGTCCTTCAATGGGTCCTGGAGAGCATGAGCTTCTAATAGGGTTTTTGGTGTCATTGATTGGGTCCTGTAGAGCGGGCGCTTCTGTTGGGCATTTTGGCTCTGTCCTTTTGGGATAGAGAGGAGGAGCTATAGGTTTGATCTATGCCATTTTTACATTACCTTTCCTCACTACTTTTTGCTTGGCTAAATTCGCTTGAGATACACGGTTTTATCGTATGTAATATATCCCTCTGCGATTATGTTGTGTGTGTGTTTATATTTAAAATTGTCTCTGACATTTCCTTGATGATACAGGACATTTCAAGGAATTGTTTATCTAAGGAACAGGAAGTGTCGAAATAATAGATTTTTCTTTTTAACAATGATGTATCACCATATAACTGGCACTTGGTTGTGTGAGGTACAGATATTAATAATAAGGCAGGTAACGATACATTTCACTGAAAAACCTCCATTTCCCAGTATTAGAAGAACTCTGCATTTGCTTATAGAACATCAAACATTGAGACAGGGATGGAGAAAATACCCAATTCTTGGAGCCAGGAACAGACAGCTCATGTTTAGGTGCCTGGAAGGAAGCCCCTCATACAGAGAAATTATACATTGGAAAATATTTAGGAGCCAGAAGTACTAATCATAAGAGCTCTGGCTCCCAGCCTCTCAGGAAATGTCCACACCAAGATATAGATACTTCAGACTCTCCTTGCTTAGGCACCTCTTACAGATCTTCTCCACACCAACAAGTACTCCTTAAGACACTCAGTTGTCTACAATCACTGAGAACCACTCACTTAAATGACCACTGTAGTCATATAAAATATCCGCTTTTGAAGAACAATTACACAAAATGTTAGAATGTAAAGATTCTACTTCATACTATTTTATATGTAATGAAGCTGCACATATAAAGTTATAAAGCATGTTCTCATTGACCTAATCTTTTGTTTGTTTTTTCTTACCTTCCCTTTTTCCTGTCAGTTCCTCGTCTCTTCCTATCTCTGTATACTTAAGTTAAAAAAATATTCTGTATCTGGTTACCATCATTGTTTGGTGATGGCACTCTGCATATTCGTGCTTCATGTATGTAAATAAAGAATTTATAAGAATAAATAATACAGTAAATAAATAGTACATCTGTGTTCACATTTGCATGTCTAAAACAAGTTAAAAAACCTGCTTCCAGCTCAGAATTTCAAGAAAAACAGTTATTACACTGCATTCTGGGAAGCTGAACTGGGACATGCAAATGTGCCCACAAATGCCTCGCTCTTCAATCCATGGCCATTATCAAACATGGCTTCCTTTAAAGCCAAGGTTGGGTTAAACACAAGCTGAGTATCCTATCCATGTACAGCTGTTTCAAGCTTACTGGCTATCAGCATGGAGTGGGTTCCCAGCTTGTGTTATGGACTTTGAGTAGGTAGTTCACCACAACAATCATTTATAATATGGTGGGCAAAAGACAGATAGAAGCCTCCACCGTACAGTAAATAAATAGTACATCTGTGTTCACATTTGAATGTCTAAAACAAGTTAAAAAACCTGCTTCCAGCTCAGAGTTCCCAGAAAAACAGTTCTTACACTGCATTCTGGGAAGCTAAGCTGGGACCTGCAAATGTGCCCACAAATGCCTCGCTCTTCAATCCATAGCCATTATCAAACATGGCTTCCTTTTTCCCTTCCTTGTTAAGAATAAATATAAAGGTTACTTATTTCTTCTACATACTCTCCATTACCAAGTTTAGTTATGGAAAAGGCCATACTGTCGGTTGCATTGGATATTTTTGGCAGCTAGAGGGAGCTACATGTACATGTATATGTGTATATATATATATATATATATATGTGTGTGTCTGTGTGTATATATATATATATATATATATATATATATATATATATATATATATATATATATATATATATATATATATATATATATACTGTATTCATAGTAATTATATTTATCTAAAATAAATATACAAATTATGACCAAATCGTATAGTCCGTTTGGTACCCTAGCAGCTGCATTATGGAGTGTTGCTGGTCTTTGGTACTATAAGGGTTATTTTCTCAAAAAGCTGATTTGTTACTTGGTATAAAGTCATGTTTTGGGTATTTGTTCTACTATTTCCTCACAAGGAAGTTTTCTCCCCAAATCTACATTTTTACTGCTCTCTTATATTTCCATTGCCATTAAAAAGCTTTTAGTCAAACCAACAAACTTTACCTAGAGGTATAGAGTAAAAATCCTAGCAGCTGGTCGCTAGATCCTATTTCAGTACATACATATGTCACTAATAAATGCGTTTTTAGAGAAAACCTTACATTTTTTTAGCTTTAGTCATTTCCATGTTGGCTTCCTGGGAGCTTGGAGCCTGAGGGCATTTTATGTGTGAGAGGGATATGTGGGGAGGAGAGAGAGGGATTTATTAAATCATTGGAGGTTTTGAGACTTGACACCTGTCCATTTTCCCTGCACATGCTCACAAGCAAGGAGCATGCAACAGTAACGTCAAACCCTGGCCTCTAGAAATGTAAACTCCTCTCTCACACATACAGTGTTTAACAAAGTATCATGGATGCCTCTAGGATCCAGCAGAGGCATCATTTTTTTTTTTTTAAGATTAAGAGTGCTAACTATGCCCTTTGTCAGTCTCTCATAGTGTCATAATATCAGCATGTCTGTCTGTCTGCCCTTCCATGGTCCAGGTCTATCAGCATTGTCTCCAGGATCCTCCTCCTATGTGTAAATGGTTATAGGATGACTGGAGGTGGAGAGCCCTGTGCTGATTGTACTGTAGGTGTCCAGGTAAGGAATCTGTGGGGTCACGTCCCAGGGCCAGACCCCAGAAATGATATCTGAGTGTACAGGGCGGAGCAGCCTTGGAGAACCTGTTTGACACACACACACATTCTAGGTTTTTCGGTATTTCTTGTATGGTGAAACATGTCCATCTTATCAGATCGCAGCATGGTGTGTTATGTCTGTGACATGTCTGACTGGAGACTCATCCGTCCATGGGAGCAGGAGGATGCACCTCTGCATGACCAAATAACACGACATAAGCGTCCCTTTCCCATGTGCCAGGCTAACAATGCTGGGTATTTAAATAGCTGTACCAGTGTAATGGCTGGGTACACTGGCAGCGAGAGACCTAGCCAAGATAATTGTATTACTTGCTGCAGTGTCAGCTCTTACTGCAACAGTTTATATAACTTCTTAAAGTCATGGGGCCTCATTCTATTACCGGCCGTAAATCGGCCGTAAGGCTGCGATTCCTTGCGGGGGTTCTGTTAACTCGCGATTCTATTATACGGCCCCGCAAGGATCTCATCTTACGGTCGGCCGCATATCTTGGAACCGACCGTAATCTCAGAAATCTAAAAACGCAAAAATAAATTCAAGCCTGCACTGTACAGCTCTGTAAATGCTAGGGATCATATTGGGGGACATGAGGATTAAAAGTAACCCACTCTCAAGCTTGCACATCAGCCCAAACCCGAGTTCAAATTAACTGTTTATTTTCCGGCTGCGGCGTGGGCGTGTCTGAGGTGCTCCAAGCACTCTGGACTTTTTACATGTATATTTTACGGATATTAAAAATAAAATATTTTACGGATTTGAGTATAGGATAATTATGTGCTATTTTTTCTAACACCTAAAATCCCTTTATAGTCTTCTCAAAGTGCAGGATGGCTTTATTTGAGCTATTTTATGTGCTTAATTGGTGCTAGCGAGACCTCTTTCCTGCAAGTAAGCTGCGGCTCGTTTTTAGCCTTGCAGAGAGGGTTCCCGGAGCAATTGAATTGCAAATAGGAATTTCTTACGGCCGATTTCCTTGCGGCCGTTTTAGATCAAAGGCTTTCCTCCGGTGCGAGCGGCCGCAAGAGATAGCAAGGCACCGGCCGCAAGCCTGCCGGAGTCCCTGGCCGTAAGGGAATAGAATAGCCGAATAGCTTGCGGCCGGTCCTTGCGGCCCCGCAACGGCTGCGGCCGCTAATAGAATGAGGCCCTTAGTGTGGGCAAGCTCCATTCAGATGCGTATATGCTCTTTTCCTCAGATTAAAGGGTCACTGTACTCAATTCTCTTTTGAACAACTACACTTTAAAAAAAAAACTATATATTTTCAGAATGTAGAAATACATACACTAATTTACCCTTTGTATGCCATTATGTAGCAGTGGAATCATTTTGGTTTCTGCTGATCAACTTCCTGATGTGGGAGGGGTCTTTGAAAGCAGAGAGGAAGTTGCACAGTGTGGAGTTCTGCACAATGGGAATGTGGAAGTGAAACTGCACTGCTTTTTAGTAGAAATCAATAGATCCTGCTGGAAAAAAAAAGAATAATTATTTAAAATATTATCTTTGACCACAATGGACATTTAAAGGACCACTGTGGTGAAATATCCATAAACCCCTGACCTTATCAATCTATATCACTTATAATAGTTGTCAAACTGAGAGAAGTCGTCACGCTTTGCGATGTGCGTACGAGTTTGGCGATGAGCACCACAGGCGCTCATTGCCTAGCGACGCGAGCCATTAAGCCACTACAAAGCGCTGGACTTAGCTAAAAAACACTTCCTAAACGCGGGATCGCCTTGGCGTGCAAGTGGTTCACAACCGTGGGACTTAGAAAAAAAAAAAAAATACGAGATGCAGGACAGATTAGTGGCCGAAAATCTAAAAACACACTAAATACCCCAAAAATTACAAGCACGGGGGCAGACAGCACGGGGCAACAGCCAGGACATCTGGGAGTGAGGTGGAACACAAATTTAACTCGATTTAGACTATTTTCGGCACTCGAAAATCTCCTAAGCGAGGAAAAAAATTGGAATAAAAAAATATTATAACGAGGCTACACGACCCCGGACCGTGCAAAACACTGCCAAACCCGTAGCACTTTACACATCACACTGTGACCTACAAGATACACTATTACAAAAGCCGGAAAATGCTCACGAGACGCGTACCACATTAATAACATTACGACTATACAATGCCGCTTTACACAATAAACCAACGGCTTTACCTTGCGCACGCAGCCTATTTAGAGTGCACACTCATTACACTTTATAAGCAGGGTATTAACACTCACAATGTATATTCTATGCAGACGCAAAATACAAACAGATTGTTAGCTCTTCAGCCTATTGCTCGCTGCATATATCAATTATAAATAATTAAAGTGTATTCATTTATTTAAGAAATCATTCATTATTACTTAACTACATATACATAGAAATGTGTACTTTTGGTCCTCTGAGAGAGATATAACCGAAGAGGTTCGCAATGAGCGCCGATGGTCCTCACGGTCCAAAACGGTTTACATTCTGTGTCAAACAGCATTCCTATGGCTTGAAATTTTATTTCCCCGTCATTTTTGACGGACAAGTCGCTAGTTAATAATAATGACTAAACAATATAACTTGGGGAAATCCATGCCTTCTTGACTTAAATAGTGCCAGGGCCTTAAATAGTGCAGCTTATTACGTATACAGCAGAGGTTACAGGCATCCTAAAGCCCATATGGAAGTTGATCGCTGGGAGCTAAAATGGCACATTAGTAGCATAAATGTGTAAAAATAAATTAGAACTGGTATTTTTATTAAAATAAAATAAATAAAAAAACTAACAAAATAAAAGTTAGGACTCCAGCTTTAATGTTTTTATACTCTAAAAAACATGTTTTTCAAGTTCTTCAAATGGGCTTTTTTAAATTCCACAGTGTTCCTTTAATGGGCGCTTTGTACACTATTGTCTGTTAATGAATGGGCACTGATTATTTCATTGCATGGCATAACATAGGAATTGGACATGACTATTGAATCACTGTGGATATCAAAGGTATGTTCTAAGTGGGCGCGCTCTTCTTGTCCAATATATTTACATAGTAATTGAGGTTATATCGTATAACAGAACATGGGAAAAGTTACATATATGGACAATAAGAAAACTTTATTTGGTACATATACCTCACAACGACGATTTAAAAGTTTAAAACCAAGGGAAACAAGGGTAAACTAAAACAAAGGCTATTAAAATGAGCAGAGAATCCTAATTAAGCGGATATTCAATATCTCTTCTAATAAATCCTTAAATAGGAAGGATTGTAAGGTACACAGCCCTAGTCAGCATTTACAACAAAGTTCTTAAGAATAATAATTGTATTCCTCCACCCTCCCTTAATAATCCCAGCTGTACCACAGTTATTCAAAATCTTTTTACTGCTCTTAATGTGGAAAGCAATATTCAAGTTGGCATTAGCAAAATTTGTTTGGGATAGTAGTCAAGAAGTCATATAAAATGGTATAAAGTAATATAGGGTAGTTGAAGGAATCTCTTGTGAGTGGATTTGGAGGGCGCTGACTAAGGCGTCTACATGCGTGTCACCGCGAAACGCACGTGACGCTCCGCCTACGCTTGACGCGTTTCGAATTCACAAAGGACGTCTTTCTCAAAGGGCAAAACAGGAAGGGGCATCTATGCAAGGTATTTATGTTTAACGGTTGCTAGGACAACCGGAAAAAATGTGAAGTATCTAGAATACAAAACATGAAGAAACAGAGCGCATTACTGTAAATCTACGATCCATCTAATATAGCCAAAAGAATAATAGTAGTGAGGGAAAGCAGATACAAACACCTATGACTGTCAAAAACGAGACTGATGTTATTCTGTGGTGGACTAGTTAGTAACAAAGCGGCTACCAAAATAAATTATGATTATACTGGTATAATCCTATTTTAATTTAAATTTTTTATAGTACTAGGGATTTGTATAGTGGCAGAATTATTTTTGCTTCTCTTGCATATATACCCTTCTTAATACATGCTAATTTTTTACTTGCCTTTGCAGATGCTGCTTGGCATTGAGCACTGTTACCTAGGTGGTTGTCCACAAGTGCTCCCAAAACTCTTTCAATATCTGATACCCCTAGATGTGCTTCATTAAGAATATAAATTGATTGGCTATTTTTCCTTCCCAGATGCATAACTTTACATTTAATCATATTAAATCTCATCTGCCATTTAGTCGCCCACTGTTCTAATTTTATGCAGATCCCTTTGGAGGTTAAGTCATTATCTGTTTAAATTACCTTTCACAACTTTGGCTCATCATCAAACATGGAGACAATACTTTCCAATCCTACTTCCAAGTCATTAATAAATATGTTAAAAATGAGAGTACCTAATACTGAACCCTGAGGAACCCCACTTACCACATTAGTCCAATAAGAGTATGTTCCATTTACAACAACCATTTGCTTTCTGTCTTTAAGCAAGCTCTCAATCCATGAGCAGATATTAATCAAAATTCCTGTATCCCTTAGTTTGCTCAATAGTCTCCCATGTGGCACTGTATCAAAAGCCTTTGCAAAATCCAAAAAGACTACATCCACTGAGTTGCCTTGATCCAGGTTCCTACTAACCTCCTCATAGAAATTAGATTTGTTTGACATGACCTATCCCTCATAAATCTGTGTTAATTCCTACTTTATAGTCTTGTTTAAATAGACATATTCTTGTATACTATACATTTTTAACTCTTCTAAAAGCTTTCCCATTACAGAAGTGAGACTTACATGTCAATAATTTACTGGATTTGTTCTTGCTCACTTCTTAAATATAGGTATCACCTTTGCATTTTCCAGTCATCTGGTAGAGACCCTGAGGGAATCTTGAAAAAATAGATATAATTATTATTATTATTATTATTATCTTTATTTATATAGCGCCAACATATTCCGTAGCGCTGTACTGGGGTTTAGTACATGGCAAAAAACAAACTTAACACCTTATAAAGAATGGAGGGCCCTGTTGTTGAGCTTATAATCAAATGTACATAGTGCTTGTTTCCAAGGCAAGGACACAAGATTGAAAACTCGCAAACTTACAATCTAAGGGTTTAGGTGAGATACAAGAGGGTGACAAATGCAAAATGGCAACGTTAATGCAATTTGTTTAGTCAATTGGAGGTGTCTGTGTGTTGTACTGTAGATTGTGGGTGGGAGTGTTATTAAGCTGTGGAGTGTGCAGTTGTAATTATAAAGGCTGAAGGTGATAAGATTTTTTAAACAGGTGTGTTTTTAGTAATTTTTAAAGGTTTCGAGCCAGGAAGATAATCTAATGGAGCGAGGCAAGGAGTTCCAAATAGTAGGGTCAGCACGAGAAAAGTCTTGAAGATGGGAGTGCGAGGAGGTAAGGAGGTCATTAGCAGAACGAAGGGGCCGGTTGGGAGAGTATTTTGAAACAAGAGCAGAGATATAAGGGGGTGCATTGTTGTTGAGGGCTTTATATGTTAATGTCATGATTTTAAATGTGATTCGGGAAGCTATGGGAAGCCAGTGGAGTGATTGACAGAGAGGAGCTGCAGACAGAGCCCAGTTCCCTCAGTACCCTTGGATGTATTCTATCATGGAGCTCTATTAACATTTATTTTTTCCAACCTCTTTTGGATTACTTCCTGTGTTAACCAATTATTTGGTAAAGGTAGTGTAGCCCCATTATGTTGCGGTGTCCCAACCACTGGTACCTCCCTTGTGTATGCCGAAGAAAATAACCTATTTAGCTCATCTGCCTTTTCTTGGTCACTAATTATCAGACGGCCTGTGTCACATTGTAATGTTCCTATAGCTTCCTTCCTTGCCTTCTTCCCATTAATATACTTAAAAAATATTTTAGGGTTAGTTGCAACTAACTTTTCATTTTCTATTTTAGCCAGTCTAATCACCCTTTTGCTGCCTTGTTGATTTCCTTGCATAAAGCAGTCTCTGTCTCCTCTTGTTTGTATAATTTAAATGCCTGTTTTTTACTCCGTATCTTGATCTTTAAGTAATTATTAAGCCACTTTGGATGTGATTTACTCCTTTTTACTTTTATTCCCACATGGTATATTCAGATGTGTATGTATATTTAGGAAGGATTTAAATGTTGTCTATTTATGTTTAGTATTTTTACCTGTCAGCTCTCTGTCCCGGTCTATACTTTGTATTGCTGCCCTTAGACCATTAAAATCTTCCCTTTTTTAAACTCAGAGTTATTGTTGGCCCCTTACAGTTTTGCTTTTTTAATTCAATCTCAAATGAGACTGTGTTGTGATCACTTTCTTCCAAAGGTTGCCCTATTCCAACATTTGATCCCATATCAATATTACTTGTGATAACTAAATCCAAGATGGCCTCATTTCTAGTAGGCTCTTGTATTACCTGGGCCAGATAATGATCCCTGAGTGTACTCAAGAACCTGCTCCCCTTAGATGAACTGCTGGTCTCATTTATCCAGTTTATTTCAGGGTAATTACAATCTCCCATTATTAGAACTTGCCCATGCTTAGCTGCAGTTCCAATCCGTAACAATAATTGTATTTCCTCACTTTCAGCTATATTTGGGGGTTTATAATCTCTTTAATTTACAGGGATATAATAGAAGTGCCCAGGATTGGGGTGCTCAGAGGCTTCCATGAGTGTTTGTAATGCACTTAGTAAGTTAATGATGAATATGCTCTCCGGTGATTGCTCTTGTCCTGTCTCCTAAAGTATCTGCATTTAATGTTTTGATTCATGGAGGGTCTCTGCCCTCCGCGCTCAGCCTCCCACCCTTCATTTGCAAACAATAGGCTGAGCTGCAGCGCTGGCCCTTAAATTGGGAGCATCTACACAATTTTAGTAACACAATTTCCTACTCAATACTTTAGATCAATGCGATTGTTTCCCGGAGTCTTCAGAGACTAGAAACCTGCTGTGGTCCAGAATTTAACAGGTTTAGCTCATTTCTGCTTCTTTTTTTTTCTCTTAATAAAGTAAAATGCGTCTCGTTACTACAATTAATTAAAAGTAGCCAAACTGACACTGCTATGATGTTTCAATATTAGCAAACAATGCCTGAAACTTCACCAGGCGCTTAGTGTTGTGAGGTAATGCAGCAGTGTAAACACTCTAGTGCAGGCTTTCGGGCCTAGTTGTACTAAAAACAACCATAAAAAGACAACTGTTCTTGAAAATTTCTTTATTTTTTCTTTTGAATAATTAATCCAGATATTGAGCAAAATGATTTAGTAAGCATATATAAACAACTTTTACATCTGCAACTTTTAGATGCAGTTTTTATTCCCACAAAGAAGCTGCCTGCTGTATCTTTGTAACCTTATGAACTTTCCATTAATCCTTCTGCAGCCTTTAGCTGCCACATTCCCATTGTGCTGACTGAACCTTTTTCTGAATTCAGTCTCCTGATCAACCAAATCAAGATTGTAGATTTGCATATAAAAGGTCGTTAATTACGAGGCTGTATTATTATTACTTTTTTTTTTTTTTTTACTTGTTATATATATTGCCTTAAATAAAGTTCAGGAAGAAAATACTAGAACCAGAGGTCTTCAAATGAAGTTCTGTATCTAATTACTAGGTATATAATATTCTTATGTATTATGTACCTTATTGTATTAAGAAGTGCTTATAAGCTCTGCTTTCACTGCCTAAAATAATACAAATAGTCCCTGTAGGGGTCTGACCTCTGTAGCTCACATAGACACAGACTCAGTACGGTGTCTCACACTAACCAATCAGTGACCATCTCTTCACAACGTGCTGCTGAAATGTGGTCCCTGGTAGATATTACACTAAACAGCCCTATAGAGTCTGTGTCTGCATACACTACAGTGTCCAGACCCATACAGGAATTATGTATTAGATTTTAGACAGTAGAAACAAGGTTTATGAGCCCTTCTTATTAAGGTACATAAAAGTAAATAGATACACAGGGATATTATAGACTTCGTAACATCCAGGAATCTTCCATATCCCTTCACACTTTCTCACATTAAGCATGGTGGAATATTCTTCAACTGAGGCAAATACAGTGAGGAAATGCCAAATTGTCTGGGATATGTATGAGGGTAATAGGATTATAAATAATTATTTAAATATGACCATAATCTTATTTGTTGCCAAAATCAGCCAGTGAGTTTGTCTTTTTAACAGACCACCAATAGGTGGATCCGGGTCTGAATTGGGACTTTCAGCCACTTTCTTCCACATCTCCATTACATTATTAAATGAATCCTTTATCTCAGCTTCCAAATGCGAACATGTTGTTATTTTTCTAAATGCCACAATTCACTATGTTAAATGGACATGGACGGTTTCTGGATTTCACTAGGAATATAATATACCTGTGTGTCCATTTACTTTTGTGTACTTTATTTTATTAAGAAGTGCTTTTTTTTGCCTTAAATCTTACAAATCGTTCCTACCTGGTTTCATTCCTCTGCATCTCATGAAGACAGTTTGTTTAAGTACACGGGTTGCACTGTCTCGTAGTAACCAATCAGTGGTAACATTCTGCAGCACCCTACTTGAGAGAGGTCCCTGAGACACTAATTTGAAAAACTTCACAGTCTGCATATTCATAAGCTGCAGAGGGCAGATACAAATTGTATAAATGTAGGCAGAAAAAACGCTTTTAAGCACTTATAAACACATTTAAGTACATAAAAGTAAATAAATATGTATGTGTATTATATCCTTGGTGAAATACAAAAACCTTCCTTTTAAGGTCACCCATAAAAAAATTTTTTTTTCAGAACTTGTTTTCATTTTGATGAAGACTATCGAATCTTAGGAATTTTTATTTAAAAAAATATATTACTCCCCTGCAATAAGGTTTAATATATTTATTAAATAACCAATTGGCAATAATAATTTGAAGAAAAATATTATAATACTGAGCCTCACAAGTTTACCATCCCTGACATATACATTTTGTAGTCAAGTGGAATTATTGACGTCTCTTACGTCTTTACGTCCAGTACAGAACCTTAATGTATCTTCAAGTCTCTATAGTGAGTCACGTCTGGCCACCACAATGCCGGAATTTCGTTTCCTTTATGATCCTGCAGTTTCATTTGACTTATTCTATCCCTTTTATGATGATTAATAAAGAGACATTTAAATGAGCTATACATTAGTATACAGAAACTGCAGAATCAATTCTAAATACTTCAGAAATGATTTACTATAAAGAAAAACGGCTAGTTCAAAGTATAGCTAGTTTTTAATGTTCTTTAAGATGAAATAAACTTCCTGTTGGGGTGACAGTGTCCCTTTAAGTTCCCAGAAGTGCAATGTTATGCATAATTACATAGTACTAAATTATACAGTGAATAGTTACCTCCTATTGCTTTACACTTAAACATTTAATAGCTATATAAAAGCTCTGGTACGTGTCCATCCTGCTTTTACTGCTCCATGTTTGTATCTACCTTGCATTTTCTGTGCGCTATTAGCGACATATATTTTGAATTCTGATCTTGCAAAGTCCACTTACAGGTTTTAATTTCAGTGACTCCAGCGATCCACAAAATAATATCAAATGGAAGCTCTGTGTGTAATTGCTATGTGATAATAAAGCTATTTATGTCTAGGTGGAACTGCCACTTCAAAGAGCCACTGAAGCTAAAAGATATTCTCTACACCGTCGTATAGAGCAGGGTGGGGCCCTGTTATTTTCGCTGATAAGTTGATATATATGTATGTGTGTGTGTGTGTATATATATGTATATATATATATATATATATATATATGTATATATGTGTGTGTGTGTGTATATATATATATATATACATACACACACACACACACACATATTTTATGAAATAATTAAAGATTTGAGAATTAAGCCAGTTGGAAATGCTGATATAGAGGGTTAAAAATAATCTTTGAATAGTTCTCCTTTGTGAAACTTCTGATTGAAGTCATTATGGATTTCCCTGTGTTAGTTGTATTGTTGTTTTAGTTATTATCACATACTAGGAACTTGCTCGTCAAAAATGACGGGATTAAAATTGTAAGGCAGACAATGCTGTTTGCCACACAATGTGAGGCTTTTGGTCCTCATAGCACCTTCGGCGCTCATTGCAAACCTCTCCCGAGACACGCAGTTGCGGGGCTGCAAGAAATCACGAGTTTAACGGCTGAACCATGGAACTCGGAAGCCCAGCAAAAAAACACACAAATATGCCTCCAATTAACTTACACACTCACACACAGCACAGGATGAGAGCCAGGGAGCCTGTGAGTGAGGTTGCAAGTGAATTTGAGGCATATTTGGTGTTTTTTCTCGATCGAAAAAATGGCGGCCAAAAATATGTAACATGATGAAAATGAGGCCGAAGGCAGTAATGCTTAACCCAAGGCAGTAACACTTATGGTGAGGCCCCTAATCTACACGGGGTCTCGCAATGAGCACCAAAGGCGCTCATTGCGAGGGATGAGATGAGCGCCATAGGTACAGGTACTTAATCATTGCCAGCCTTAACATTTTATTTCTGTCATTTTTGATGGCCAAGTAGCTAGTTAGTAATATAGAGAGAAAGCCCAGTGGTTAAAGCAACTGCATTTCACAATAAAGGTTGAGTTCAAGTCCTGCCATTTATTTTTTTATTTTTAAATGATTAAGCTGAGAAAACTCCATTATCCATGCAGAGCTACGTTGCCCGTGCTAGGGATGGTAGTTTGAATTGTGGAAGCTCTTGTCCTGATGGTAGCTACTATGATTTAGGCAGCTTCAGCCCTCGGCTCTGTTGGGGCATTTATTTTTTCCTTTGCAGTAAATGCTCATTAACCTGGTTTTATTGCCCCCACCTCTGGGTATAGTGTGCGATGTAATGTCCTTTTCTCATTAAAGGGATATGGAAGATTCCTGGATTTTATATAATACTAGCGACTTGCCCGTCAAAAATGACGGCAATAAAATTTGAAGCTAAGCCAATGCTGTTTGCCACACAATGTAAGGCTTTTGCTGCTCTGTGGACCTTTGGCGCTCATTGTGAGCCTCTCTGCTCATGTACTTCAAGTGTCCTGCTTTGCAATGGTCACCTTTTTGGCGCTCATGGTGAAGACAGATATAGAAGTACAGTGTAAAATATCCAAAAATGTGAGTACAGTGAATTAATAAAGTAATATGAAATAATAAATGAATATACTTTACCTATTTATATTTAATATCCTGAAGAGCTAACAATCTCTTTGTATTTTCCTGCATCTGAAAATGTACAGTTGGAGTGTTGATCAGCTGAGGAGAAAGTGTCAGCAATGTGCCAAGTGTGCAGTGTAAATAGGCTGCGTGCGCGAGGCCAAACCGTTTGTTTAGGCGGGCATTTTATAATCCTAATGTTATTAGTTGCAAGTTAGTGTTGTAAAATTGCGACTATTGTCTGTGTTACTTGGCTCGCAAAAATTTTCAGTCCGTTGTAATGTTATATTTTGTATCTCCTACGTTCCTGGCGTTTATTTCACGGCTCTGTCTCCTTTAGCCTCGTTTTCATTTTTTTCGTCCACCTTTTTTTTTCTTGCTTAGGCGATTTTCAATTGCCGAAACTGCTTAAATGTGACTTTAATTCGCATGCGACCTCACTCCCAGACGCCCTTGCTGTGCCCCTGTGCTGTGTGTGATGTTTGATTTATGTTGTATTTTTTTGTTGTTATGTTTTTCGTATTTTTTGATGTTCGTGGTTTGGCTGTTAACTTCGTATTTTTGCGACCTCATATTATTTTTTTCTAAATCCTGGGGATCTCCTAAGGGCCCCCCCCCCCCCCCCCCCCCAGGACCTCGTAATTGTTGTTTGAAAAAGTTGTACGTCGTTGGCGGTGTTTTGAGCGCTTCAGGGTCATGTAGCGTGTTTTTCTTTTTTCAACATTTTTTTCCACGCTTAGCCTATTTACAAGTGCCGAAACTCCTTAAATTCGCATGCAACCTCACCCCCAGATGTCCTGGCTGTACCGCTGTGCTGTGTGTGATGTTTTTTTTTTTTTTTTTTATTGTTTTTTGGAATTACACGTTTTGGCCGTTAACTTCGTATTTTTGCGACTTTGTAATTTTTTTTTCTTCTAAGTCCCAATTTCCTTTTTTTAAGTCCCGCGGCTCTTTAATTTTTTTTGCAAAGTCCTGCTTTTTTTGGTTGTTTTTTACCGAGATTAAAGCGTTGTAGAGCCTCCACCTCCGCATATGCGGTCACTCGCTTTGCGAGGTCCGCGTTTGCTATGAGCCTTTGGCTCATCACAGCTGACGTTGGAGCCTCCACCTCTGCAAATGCGGTCCGACCTGCGGCCGTCTCTTCACGAGGGACGCAGTACTGTGAGCTCGCTTGGTGACAACTCGCAGTTTGACAACTATAATATGTGATGGCAGTCTTGTGTCGCTGTTTTTGGGAAAGCACTATGTACGTTAGATTATACGCTTAAAGACAGGGACCTCCATTATTTTGCAATGTGTTATAATTGCTTATGCCTTATACTTAACCCCTCTACAGAGTATGTTGGTGCTTTACAAATAAATAATAATAATATACCTGTGCATCTATTTAATTTTATGTACTCTATTTTATTAAGGACTGATTATACTCTGTGTTACCTAAAATGTCCTGCTTGGCTCTACCCTCTGCAGCTCACGAAGACACAGACTCTACTTTCTGTGCTGCGTCTCATACTAACCATCTCTCCGCAACATACTGATGAGACATGGTCCCCGATAGGCTATGACACCATACTGCACATCCAGCCCCACAAAGTCAAGTGCATTCCATAAGACACGTTTACATGCATGGTTTGAAGATGAAATTCTCAAGTTTCGTGAGTTGACAATTGGATAAACTCATTTTTGGTAAGGTCTTAAGTATCCAAACTGGCAATTTAAAGCAATAATAGAAAAGTGCGTTAAGATTACATACTATAGTAGAGGATTCACCATAACATCTTCTTTGGTGGTGTCCACACAACATTACTCATACTCTATGTGAGTGTACTCAACTGCAAGAAGTATGTCCTGTTCCTTAGTCACTAAGTGTAAGGAGTAGAAAACACGCCAACGGCTTGGTATCTGCGTGCCCTTCCTGGAAGCCTTCTCTCCCCATAATATTTTTCTTATTCCATTTTTTTTCACTGTGCACTTCCTTCCTCCATTCCAGCTGTGCTTCCTGAATGCAGCCTTATCACCATGGAAAAGATTGTCCAGTTCTGACCCAAAGCGCTAGTAACAGTCTGATCTTGTGTATAAGGTTATGTGCAACAGGTCTGCAAAAATAACACAAATAGTAACTTAATCACATTAACTTCTGACCCCACTACCCACGCCATACCTTATATGCCATCAAAATGCGTCTTTGAAACTTACGTTGAAGAAACTAACAATAAACAGTGATTTTGGCACAAGGAGGACCAATCGCATCAGGTTGTTTGGTCATTTTTGTTTGGTCTTCAGTGATTTTGGCACAAGACTGACCAATTGCGTAATTTTTGTTTGGTCTTCAACATCTTTTTATATTTATTTCCGGCAGGTTTTAACAGACACAATTCCGTGCCAGAGTAGTCGTACTTGTAATATGGGTTTCCCAACAATAATAATAATTAAAAAAAATAGCTAAAATTTTCTTAAGAACCTATTACAGCAAAGGAAGTTTTGTTTTTAAGGAAATCTCAAGCACCAGATATATGTCTCATATTTACAGGATGCTCTTTTGAAGAAAGTGACTTAAAGGGATATGGAAGGGTACTTATTTTTCATATTAAAATTAACTAAGTGTTTCTTTACATATCTAAACATCATTTTATTACAGCTCTGTTTTTACTTACTGAAATCTTACAATAGTCCAACAAAGGTCTGCCCCCAGTTCTTGCTCTTGTTTTTTTTTTACTTAATCTACCAATACATTTAGTGTTTAGTCTACATAAAGAATAATAACCATACCTTCCTTAAAGGGATAAGTAGGTTCCCTATTTTTAATATTAAGGTAAACTAGCTAAGTGTTTCTTTGCATATATAAACATTATTGTATTATCAAGTACTTTACAGCTCTGTTTTTACTCATTGAAACCTTACAAATAGTCCCAACAAACAAAAGCCCCCAGTTGTACTTGCATACAGCGTCTCTATTGGTATTAGATGTACTATCCAATGAAGGACTGTTTCTCAACAGCATATTTTGAAATGTTGCTGAGAGGCAATCCGTGATTGGTTAGTAAATCTAGTACTACAGATATACTGTGTGTCTGAGCTACTGGGAGCAGACCTTTGGATGGACTATTTGGAAGGTTTCGCCAGCAAAAACAGCTTTTAAACAAACTAACACTTAGGTAATTTATTTTAGTAGTATAAACACAAAAACTTCTATATTACATTAATAAGAAGCAAAATGCTCTAATAAAGTAAAAAAAATAAAAAAAAGCAAAGGGCTTGAATCTTTATATATGTAAAAAATAATAATAATATGTTTAATTTTGAGTTACAATTTTTTTTCTCTAACCTAAATTCAGTTACACTGTCGAGGGTATTTCAAGATAATGTTCATTGGGGCCATTTTGTAGTACTTTACTGGGTTTTGTAGCTCTGCGTAGTCATGAGAGAAATTTACATGGTGGCCATTCTACAATATTTGAGTCCAAAATGGCTGAATTATTTTTGGGAATACCAATACAGAAGAATAGGGTCAGATAAAAAAAATTGTATTTATATATGTTATTGCACAGTAATATTTTTTAATGTGCTTTGGGGCCATTTTGTAGTAATTTACTGGGTTTTGTAGCTCTGCGTAGTCATGAGAGAAATTTACATGGTGGCCATTCTACAATATTTCTTGAGTACAAAATGGCTGAATTATTTTTGGGAATACCAATACAGAAGAATAGGGTCAGATACATTTTTTTTTTGTATGTTATTGCACAGTAATATCTTTTATTGTGCTTTGGGGTCATTTTGTAGTACATTGCTGTGTTTTTGTGGCTCTGAGTAGTCCTGAGAGAAACTTATGTAGCAGCCATTTTGAAAAAGGGCCTGATTTAGTTCTGCAAATACGAATATAGAAGAATATGGCCAGAGAATGTTTTGTTGTTGTGGTATTATACTGCAATATAGCTTTAATATCATATATATATATATATATATATATATATATATATATATATATATATATATATATATATATATATATATAATTTATAAAAAAAAATGTTTGTATAAATAATTTATTTGGCAGCTCAAAAGCCCATTGTTGCCTATATGTCAACTTAATAAGTATTTAGTCCGTTAGTATTTAGTCTGCCTACAAAACAGATGGACACTGAAGTATTTACTTATCTCCTGTATCAGTTTAATACCAATGTTGTCACCTTATAAATCACAATAATAACAGGTCTGTCACATTGCAGTTTGTGTGGCGCATCCTGAATTGTTCGAATGCCTGCCCCTTTCTTTAACCCTTTCACTGCACTGAGATCCATTTCGGACCTTCCTGACAGCGAAGGTGTTCGGTCCGGGCCTTTTTTTAGCTCTGTTTGTTAGGCTCTGAACTAAGCCCAGAGGGGACCTCTTGTGATTTATCTTCCCTTCTTTGGACTCGGTCTCTTCCGTGGGCGAAAAAGAGCCGAGTTGGCTTTAATGTGTCTCCATTGGAGACCAGACATTAGCTGAAGTAAACCACACTGCCTCGCCGTGAAAAATGGCCTCTGATTTGCTAATTAATCAGTCAAAAGAGGAATGACATGGCTCTCGGCTTGAGGGACCTCGCTGCAGAGGTAGACTGGGCCCGTGATGAATGGCTTCCAAAGGAATTCATATATCAAGGAAACTTAGTCATTTTTAACTAGTCTGGTGAAGCCTGGATTGCATTTTTTAGTGTCTCGGATTTTCTGCTGCCGTTGCATTTTAGGTGAAATTTGTACACTATACATGTTTATTTATGTGTGTGTTTACATATGTGGGTGTGTATCTGCAACACTATGTACACAGGTGTGTAGTAAATATACTGTATGTTATTTTCATTGGGTGAGTCACTAGCCCTCTAAATGTTATTTGGCTTATATTTTATCTTCTCAACCCAAGTCTCAGCATATCAAGACTATATGTAAACCACTTATTATTTTTTTTTGTAAAATCCAATGTTTTTTGGGGTTGCATGGTATCTTTCGTCTCCCCCCCCCTTCTTTTATTGAAGTAGGTAAACTTACCTAGACTAGAGGATCCATACATGAAAACGCACTTTATTATTTTAAACCCTTCCTTGCAGAATTTCCAAAAGGATCACTATATACAATGGTGGTCCAGTGGTTAGGATTCAGTGCTTTCACCATTGTGACCTGGGTTCGATTCCAGTCACGGAACCAAAAGATCCCACCACTCTGAAGCCAAGCAAGGTTGGGCCTGGTCAGTACTTGAATGGGCGACATCTAGGAATACCAGGAGCTGTATGCTGTGGCCTACTAGAGAAGGAACTGGCAACCCACTCCAGTATCTCTGCAATGAATACCAAGTGAATTAGCATGGTGTATTGCAGTCCATAATATCACGGAAGGTCGGACACAACTGAATGAGACACACATATATACTGTAAAAGAAAACAAATGTATGTTTGGCAAGTGTAAGATCATAATTAAGCATGGAAAAGTCATCAATGATGTTTTTAATCCAGAATAAAGATGTCTTAATTGGACCCTGGAAGCATCCATGATATTTTCCTGAATGCAGTGTGAAGTTATATTTCATGAGATCATCTACTGATACAAGCAGTCTTGAGGGGGGAGGGATATCGTGTCCATTTCTAATTTGATTCAATTATCTAATAAAGCTATTTGAACCTCTCCCTAGCTCCACTGATAGATAGAAAAACACATCCTCATGATCTTGCTCTTAACATAGACAAAACCGTTTCCGCTTGTCATAAACAACATTTCTGGCTTTCTGTTAAACCATTTTATATCCTTGGCTTAATGTTAGTTTTCTTACATACTTCACAACCAGGTGCTTTTTTTCTTGAGCTACGGTAGTCCTATAACATCTTATTCTTACATATCTGCATTAGAAAAAAAGAATACACTATAATAATTGGTAACGTGTGTGTAACACCTGTGCACATTCAGAGTCGCCTCGCAGATGCACACACGGGGGGAGAGAGGGCACACAGAGAGATACAGCACAGACAATTTAAGTTAATATATGAAAACTTAATTTATGACTGTGAAGTTACTATTAATAATAATAATTATATGGGAATATCAGCCTCTGGTCACCACTGCATTTTATATATTTTTCCTTGTTGCCCCTCCATCACCTCACTTTCTGCCATCATCACCTCTCTGCCCAATTTATTCTTCCATTTATTCTTCCTCTGTCCTGATTCACGTTACCCTGTTTATATTCCCCACTCATTGGATAGGACACCGAATTCTGGTGCTGAAATGGGCTGAATAAAAATTCAGATTAAACTAAAAAGTAAAAAAAAGAAATAATAATAATTATTAGCATAATGATATAATACCACTTTTTGCCAGATTCTCCGTGTACATGTATCCTTGTGTCACCCTCTCCTGGCACAAGAACACAATGTCAGGTATTGTGCTGTGGGCTATCAACTTCCACATCTATTGCATACTTAAAGTGCCACTGCACTATTTCGCAATAAAATCAGGATGTTATCGCAATACAATAACTAAATAAAAAAAGTGACCCACTATTGTATACAGTTCTCGGTCCTTTCCTTTTATAGTTGCACTTTTCTGCAGAGTGTTGCAGAGGCTCTAGCACCATCTAGGCTTTTACTGGTACTGCAGGCAAAACAATATTCCCCCCTCCGATGTGGCTCATGAGGTGCGCCGACAGAAGAGACCTTGAGGTATGAGAGGTGCCCTTGAGGGCCGAGTGCCTGCGCCAGACATACCGATGGCCACGCTGTCGATTCAGCGCCGTCAAGTTGCGCCACGTCTGAGGGGAGAATAGTTATTTGCCTGCAATAACTTTTTCACCACCAGGTGGTGCTGTGGCGCGGCATAGCGCTCAAACTGCACAATACCATAACAGGATAGATCCCATTTCTCTTTTTAAAGACCTCTGGGCCTTATAATTAAAATCTGGTATTTGAAGAACTTGAAAAACACAAGTAAAATGTGTTAAGTACAAAATAAAATAACACGGCCAATAATATATTACCTTTTTTATATACAACCTCTAACGCATTACATTTTTAAATGTGATTATGCTGCTGTGGAATCTACCATTTTATTTTCTGCTGATTAACTTCCTCAGACAATAATTTGCTCAACTGCACTGTGAATATGGCAGAGAGTAATGGAAAGTTAGTTTAGGACGACAGATACTCCGGAGAAAGTACCAAACAGAATTAGCAGAGAAAAAATGGTTGTGTTTAATTTTTGCTTTCTAAAACATTCTACATTAGTTCTTCAAATGACCATATAGAAAACTTGAACCACAGTGGCCCTTTAAATACATTCTCAAAATGCTATCTGGATCCTGGGAATAAATAATACATTGCTCAGAATTCATTTGTATTCTTTATATTACGTATTCGCAAAGCATGATCTGTATCCCAGAATACTTTGCCTTAACTTAGGAAGTTACTAAACTAATAATTCTCATAATGAGAACAAATCACTCATTACTAGCACTAATCGGTAAGTTGTGTATTCCAAGTGGGGGAAATGCAAAGAACTTGGAGTAATTACTTTTGTAGTTTTAATTTACTGTGACGGATTTGTATCCAGTTTGTAATTAGTTCCCACATATAAGCTTATTTTAGCTTTGGTGGGTCACCCCAAATAAATGCACCAAATGGCTTGCAAAGATACACTTTTAATTTCTACCATTATATCATTTAGGTAAAAAAAAGATATAAAAATAAATATAATTTGTTTGTAACTTGGAGCATATTATTTGAGCCTATGTATTCTACCTCCCATTGGTATTAAGTCTAACTGTTGTGATTGAGTACAGAGCCTGTGGGGCAATGTTGTGTGTACTAGATAAAACAAATATATATCAAGATAGACCAAACAGATAAAACTAGCATGCCAGTCTACAGGGACAGGGTGGTGGTAGCGAGTTTGAAGCTGCAGTGCCAATAATAAGAGGCCAGAGGGTTTGAGGAGTCTGTATTAGTTTGCAAGAACTGGTTGGTGAGCTTTTGGTTTGAAACCGCAATGCTGGTGTACAAAGACTGATACGTATGAAGTTAATATTTTTTTGTGGTTTGATTTGGCCATACCAGTCTAAAAGAACAGTTTGTTGAGTTGAGGGCTTGACATAGCCATGGCAGCCTACAAGATCTGATTGACGTGCCGGGGGGTTGGAATGGCCATAGCAGCCCACAAGAACTGAATGGTGGGCTGGGGTTGGAATGGCCATAGCAGCCCACAAGAACTGAATGGTGGGCTGGGGTTGGAATGGCCATAGCAGCCCACAAGAACTGAATGGTGGGCTGGGGTTGGAATGGCCATAGCAGCCCACAAGAACTGAATGGTGGGCTGGGGTTGGAATGGCCATAGCAGACCACAAGAACTGAATGGTGGGCTGGGGTTGGAATGGCCATAGCAGCCCACAAGAACCTAATGGTGGGCTGGGGTTGGAATGGCCATAGCAGCCCACAAGAACCTAATGGTGGGCTGGGGTTGGAATGGCCATAGCAGCCCACAAGAACTGAATGGTGGGCTGGGGTTGGAATGGCCATAGCTGATTGGTGGGCATGGAGTTTTGCATGGCCATAGCAGACTACAAGAACGGATTGGTGGGCATGGGGTTTTGCATGGCCATAGCAGACTACATGACCGGATTGGTGGGCATGGGGTTTGAGATGGCCATACCAGGCTACTGGAACTGAATAATGTTGTGGTTAAGGGTGGCAATACAGTTTACAAGGACTGATTGGTGGAAGTAAAGGTTGACATAACCATACCAATCCATTAGGACTGATTGCAGTTTGGGAGGCAACCTTATCTCTTGCTGCTCATTTGACTCCATTGCTCTACTTCTTCACCAGAGTGTGAATAAAATGTTTGGCAACAGAACTGGGCAAGGCTTAAATTACAGCTGAAGAAGCAATTAAGTTTTTTTGGCAAATGGAAACCATTTTTTCTACTGTGTAACCCCCGTTGCTTAGCCTATCCCGATGTCCGAATCACAGCTATTACATGTGAAGTGGTTTCTGCAACTTTCTTTTTGAATAAAGACCTCCCAAGTTTTTGACAATGAATAGATTTAAACATTGCAAAATTGTATATATTTTGCATGAAACAAAATCTGTTTAAACTTATTTATTACTTGAAGAACAAAACTTTCCATTTCGGGACATACTGGTCCTGTTGGCTGCTAGGCATATCTAACACAAATGCGTTACTGCTCATTGGCTGGCAGGGACAAGCCCCCACATTGCATTCATAGCTGATTATTCTCCAACTTGGCTATTTAGATGTGAGTAAAATCTTTACTTTATTGGCCCTTTAAGAGAAGCATAAGAGCTGCAGAGAGAGAAGAACTCGCTCCCCATGGACTGTTAAATGATGTCAGGTGGCAGAAAACTTTGGGAAATCATAGAATTTAGCTATGATTCTGTTGATTTATAAAACCCCCTTTTATGATAGGTTGCTAAGCCTTCCTTCAGGCAGTTTCTGCTTAAAATACTTAATCTTAAAGCTGAATTATCAAACTTTTTCACACCAATTCACATAATTTCTGCAATATCTAGGGCCCTTGCTGTGTCCCTTTTTGATGTTGACCCATTAGTGGGATGGACTGTACATCATTCTCTACATCCCTGGTGCTCGGGACTCACAGGTGGGCTCTGTAAACTGGCTCAGCAGGTTCAGCAAATCCCTCTTGCTGGTGAACTTAATGTCAGTCAAAGAAACAAGCAAGGACCTGCAGGTACCTGTGCAACTGAAGCTTCTGCTACCGAGGCAAAATAAACGGCATCTTTTTAGAAGTGATTTGTTCAGTCGTGTCTGACTCTCTGTGACCCTGTGGACTGCAGTACACCAGGCACATTATCATTTTTTTTTTTTTGTCTCTGGTTGTGCTTAGCCATAAGATTAACTTGGCAAAGGTACTGGAGTGGGTTGAGTTTCTTCTCCAGTGGACCACTATTTACTTGAACATTCTGCCCATCTTGGGTGACCCTACATGGTATAGTTTGCGGCTGCATTGAGGTACACACCGCATATCAGCCTCCAGCTGAGAATTTTTCTCCATTCCCATAAGGTTACTAATGGGGGTTGGCTCAGAGACCGATCTAAAAGCTTTTCGGTTGTGATCCAGAAAGGGATACCTCCAAACTATCTCCTGGAGTCCCTAAGCAAACTTCAGTCCAGGATAATTTATGCACGGCTTCCCTGACGTCTTGCTTGTAGATGGAGTTTGAATCCTTATTCACTTTGGCTTCAAACTGAAGTAAAAAAAAAAATATCTTTCAAATCCATTCATATTTTTTTTTTATTCTAAATCCTTCTGATTGTGTAATTTAATCATTAGTAGCATTGCTTTTTTTTTGTGGTTGTTTTGATTAAACTGGGAGGCTGGTAGTAGGTCAGTTTTAGCACCCTATAACCTATAAAAAATAAATGATGCCTTGAGATGTATCAGCTTAATCAAAGCAAGACATTTTAATATGTACTTTACATATTAAATATTAAATAATATAATAAAGTCCATATGAGCTCACTGAGTCCATGCAATACGGAAATGTGAGCAAACTGGAAGTATGACCCCATCAAATGAGTAAACAGTATGGCTGAAGACCTGAATATCAGAACAGCCAGAAAACTGGTCGAGCAAATTAAAATACCTGTAAATTTATCTTAAAGGTTTCTACCAGTCTTACAGTTTCCTTAAACAGATAAGATTGCAGGCATGTGTCAGGCCATAACAGTTTAGCCATCTCCTGAGCACCCTTAGGTGACATTTAACCTTAGTTAAAGTGTAGTATTTATGCTGGTACTATACTCCTAGTGTATGTCCTGCCACCAACCCACTGACTGTTAAGTGATCTGACTAGTGGTGCGTGCTCGCGACAGGTGATTGATAACTAATAGTCGTCCATCAAACCCAAATGAAGTGCTCCCCATTTAACCGACGGCTCAAATATATGGCTACAGATTTATGGGTTGTCCATTCCTCCACACAAGAGCATGGAAAGCTGGTGTTACCTGTACCTGACTTGTCTTAATATCGGCCATTTTTGTTTGTTTAAACTCTCACCTTTTCTTGTACTAGAAATAAATTAACATTACAACTAATTGCTGAACCTTTCATTTAGCTGTGAAGTTCACCATTGTCCTGTGTGATATGTGTCTGAGATGATTATTCACTGTAATGTTATGGAGTGCTTCACCAAATGGCAGCCTGGTGCATTTGCAAGGATCATTATATTTCAGAGGAAATGTTCCATAATAAGTAGAATTGTTTTATATTACATTCTAACTTATTAAATAATTAATCCTCAATTATCTTATTACCTTCTAGAATTTTAGCTTTCTTAATTTTTTTTAACGTTTATGGAAATGTCTAGAGCAGCCATGTTGCAATATTTTATTGTCTACTGTTCATTTCCTATAATTGCATTACAAAATGGCTAACTACATGTGGCTCAAAATATATATATATTTTTTTTTAATAAAAAAAAAAAATTAGATTATGCTTGCCCCAAAATGACGATCAAAATGCATTGGGGATTATCAAACAAATTACCATTTATTTACAGCAACATAATTATTTAAAGAAATTTCCCACTCCAAAAAATCTTTTTTTTTTTTTTCATATCAGTCAACAAAAAACAAGTCATGTCCCTTTTTTAGAACAAAAACAATATAAAATAACTGGCACGAATTGCCAAACTTTTCTTGAGAATGATCATTTCTTGTAATAATTAAAATAGACGAGGGTCTTGATAGAACACATCCTTTTTCTGCTATTTTTTTTTCCTTAAAAATTCTTAGGTAGCTTTTGGAATGAGTACACACCTATAAAAATTATATTCAAATAGCCTTCTGAAATGTAAGAAATGTCTAAATAATATTTTTTTCTGTCAAAATAAAATTAATTTTATAAACAAATAAATTTATATATAGTATTATCACATAAAAAATATTGCAATATGTATTCAATAACACTAAATATATAACTAAATGTATTATAATTAACATAATTCATAAATAATATTCTGAAATAGGAAATATCTACACTTTATAAAATTGATATAAATACAGTATAAATGCTGTGTAATTTAATGTAATGAAAATACTGTATAATTTTCGGAAATAAAAATGCTGTATCATTTTATGAAATAAAAATGCGATATACTGCATTTGTATTTCATAAAATAATATAATTTTTGAAATATTAAATAAAAAGGCAATATAATTTTATGAAATACACAAATGATGCAAAACTAAATATGTATATATAAATAACATGAATATATAACAACATATATATGTTTTTTTCTTTCTAAAATAAGAAATGTAAAATGTATTAAAAAAATAATTTATGAGGGGAAAAAAAAAAATTATATACATATATAAATATCTGGTAAACTGTGCAGGGACATTCAAATGTGCCCACAATGCATTCTGCTGTATAACACCGATTTCATTCATAGCAAAAATGACGGTCAATAAAATTTGAAGCCATGGGATTGCTGTTTGAGACATAATTGAAACCGTTTTCTACTGTGAGGACCTTCGGCTCTCATTGCGAGCCTCTTCTTTGGTCCTCTGAGAGAGAGATATATTTCTATGTATATGTAGTTAAGTAATAATTAATGATTTATTCAATAAATTAATATACTTTAATTATTTATAATTGATATATGCAGCGAGCAATAGGCTGAAGAGCTAACAATCTGTTTGTATTTTGCGTCTGCATAGAATATACATTGTGAGTGTTGGTGCCCTGCTTATAAAGTGTAATGAATGTTTGAACTGTGCACTCTAAATAGGCTGCGTGCGCGAGGTAAAGCCGTTGGTTTATTGTGTAAAGCGGCATTGTATAGTCGTAATGTTATTGATGTGGTACGCGTCTCCCGAGTTTTTTCCGGCTTTTGTAATAGTATATCTTGTAGGTCGTAGTGTGATGTGTAAAGTGCTACGTGTTTTGCAGTGTTTTGCGCGGTCCAGGGTCGTGTAGCCTCGTTTTCATTTTTTTCGGCTGCCATTTTTTTCCTGGCTTAGCCGATTTTCGTATGGCGAAAATCGTCTAAATCAAGTTAAATTTAAGTTCCAGCTCACTCACAGACGTCCTGGCTGTTGTCCCATGCTTTCTGTGATGTTTTTGTAATTTTTTTTAGGTGTAGTTATTGTGTTTTTCGGGTTTTTGGTTCGGCCGCTAATCTCGTAATTTTTTGCGTCTCGTATCTTTTTTTTTTTTTTTTAAGTCCCGCGTCTCGTATTTTTTTCCGTCTCATATTTTTTTTTTTGCTAAGTCCCGCTGTGCCTTCGGAGCTCATTGCCTAAGTGCTCAGAGTTTAACGGCTCGCCTCGCAACGTGAGGCTCGCAAGCGATGAGCACCACGCAAACGGCGTGACGACGTCTCGTAGTTGGACAATTATAATATGTGATATATATATATATATATATATATATATATATATATATATATATATATATTATATAACATTTTATGAATAATATAGATTGAGGGATTGATAATAAACTCGCACAGTAAAACTGTAGTGTAATGTAGAATATCTGAGAGAGCCCACATTGTATATAAGACTTTGCAGAGGAACGTTATGGCTGGTATGTGCAGGATTAAGCGTCCCTTGAAGCACTCTTCCCCCTCAGCCACCTAGCAGGGCCAACCTGCTCCTGTCTGCACCTGTGTGTGTCTACGTAGTGATGGGAGACCAGAATAAAACACAGCAGACTGGGGAGGCCAAACATACCGGTCACTTCAGCCTCCATGTAGGTAGTGAATAAACTCTGTGTATTTGTGCTGTTGCCATGTGTTAGTGTTGGATGTGACGGCTGCTCCTAGACAGCCCTGTGGCTCTCAGGTGTTTATCTGCACCAGGACCTGCTCTGGGGCCTTTGTACAGAGAGATCATTCCTAACTGCCACGAATTGTGTCTGACTACAACAGTGCTGTCCTGCATAGCAACTCATGTACCGGTGACTGCACCTCCATAAAGGAGCATTCAGAGTATTAATAACCCTTATTGTGATCTGAGGAATCTGTATAGTATTGCACCTACTCATCTTACAGCCTTTCTTTAAAGGCATATGGAAGGTTCCCACTTAATATTAAAAAAAAAAACAAAAAAAAAACATAATTGCTTATGGTGGGCAAACCAATCACATATGGTCTCTCAGCAGCATTTTAAAACATGGTGCTGAGAGAGTCTGTGATTGGCAAGTAGATCTGGTACTCCCTTCAAATGACTTTCAATCAGATCCATTCCTTTTCCTACTAAATGAGCAACCTTTCTAACTTTGCACACTTTCCTACCCAATTAAACTTCACTTCCTACCTGAAACTTGCCATTTCTTATATTTTTATTCTTCCCCAGATTTCTGCCTCTTCCATTCCCTTTAGATTGTAATCAGCGAGTTTTCAATCTTGTAGGGTGTTTAGGAAAAAATATTTTAAGCTCAAAACAGGACCCTACATTTTCTGCAGTTTAACATTGTATTCTTATTTTGTTATTATCCCCTGTACAGCGCTACGGCATATGTTGGCACGTTACAAATAAATGTCAATAATAATAATAATAATAGAAACACTGTATGCATGAGCTTCTGGGGGTGGAGCTTTGCAAGGACTGATTGGCATGTTTCGGTGAATAAACATAGAGTTTTTAGGCACTTGTTAATAAAATTATTCCACGTCCCTTAAAATATATAGTTAGGCAAATCAACTTTTTTTAGTGTTTCTAATATCCTGAGCTATACAGTGGAAAAATCCTGGCTCCTAAATCTTTTACAGAAATATATTGCTCTTCTGGATGGACTTTCTTTGTCTGTCACCTAGAAAAACTAACTGGCTCACAAGTATTACATATCCTACATAAAGTATTGCTAGTTTTCACCAAATATAATATAATATTGTTTGGGTGACTTATACATTTAAAGGTACATGGAAGTAATCCGTACTGCTCTACATCATCAAACAGAACACTGAAAATCATTTGGAAATGTCTTTTTCTGTAATTGATACCTAATTCACTGTTTTGTAAGAGCTTTTATACAACCTAGCTTCTCTGCAGCGTTTGAGAGTCCAGTTTATGCAAGGACCAAAGCCCACAGGCACCCTACAAATGCCAATAAAACAAATGCCTTCCATCAAAGTATGTAGCCATATGCCTTTTGAGTTCTTTATAGAAGACCAGTCTGGTTAGAAAATCTCTTGAGCTGCGTGACAGACAACATTTAGTAAATTCAAAAAACTTTTGAGTAACTATAGGATATGTTTAATAACTTTGATTGGCAAATATTGGTATTTTATTGCTACTTTACTATCCTACCCAGCAATGCATATTGACCGGGTTTCTTATTTTTTTTTGCCCTTTCTTATTAAAGGGTTTCAGTCATCAGAAACTGTTTAAAATATAAAAGGTGTTGCTGAAATTATTTTTCTCTTTTACAGTCCATGTTATAAGCATAATGTTTAATATATTCACTGAGGGATACCCCATCTTGATCAGAGTTTGTGCTAATAGCAGGTTGTCTTGGTTGGGGGCAGAGGAGGGGTCCGCAAACTGTTGATCATTTAAAAAGGAGAACAAGAATCGTTCTGCAAAGTACTGATATTATGACTGACAACATAAATTATTTAATATTATCCAATTTCTAATGGTAATGCCCACCCTAGTATTTGTGTTTATGGAGGTTGATCTCCAGGTCATTGTGTTGCTGTGTGCTCAGCTCTAGTGCTGGCACTCATGTTCTGCTACCAGGCACTTGTTGGGTGTGTCTCTTCTCCTGGTGGATGTCTTGGCTTTAATACTCTGTACTTTATGTTCCATTTGGGCTGCTGCTCTTCTGACAGCCATTCATTACATTATACCCCCTGGGACCAAGTTTTGCAAGGCCATGGTGACTTTTTTCTTTTAGAGTTGGGTTTCTTGGTTACCAAGTTCAAAAGGAATGTGGAGTGTGGAAGCTGATAACAACCCTGGACAGCCATCTAGACGTGCCAAAAAACACTCCCTCCCTTCACTGAAATGAACAGAGTAATGCTGCTGAAGGTTGTTTATAATACCCATATGATAAAACTAAACAGGCATAGATGAAAAAACAATAATTACATCAAATTACAGAGATTTTTAACTTCACTTTAACTGTAAAGCAGGGGTGGGCAAGTTCGGTCTTGGAAGGCCGCATACGTGCCTGGATTTGAGGATATCCCTGCTGCGCACAGGTGAGTCAATCACTCCTTCAGTCAGTCTGATTGACTCACATGTGCAAGGAAAGGATATCCTTAAATCCAGGCTTGTGTTTGGCCCTCCAGGACCAAACTTGCCTACCCTACTGTAAAGAGATCAAATAACAGAGAATTAACTGTACAGTAATAAGATTAAGTAGGATGCGGAGACAGGTTATTGCTTGGAAGGGGAGTCCTCTTACATTACAACATCAGGCACTTACACATGGGATATTTGTCCTTTTTGTCTTAACACTACTGCATCTTGCTGGAGACTGTGATCTAAGCAGTTTTACTAGAAACCTATGAAGGGAAACTTGCTTCTGCCTTTTTTTTAAAAAATGTTTCTGAAGTGAGACATTGCTTGATCAATAAACAAGTCCATAACACGGCATGCTAGAGCTTTGTCAGGGTAATCGTGTTTAACAAAATGTTGTAATTCAGCAGTATGTGCTTCCTCCCTTCTTTCCTCTTCGCCTGAAGGAGAAAGTTTGTCGGACGATATTTGCACATGCTCGATTAGGGGTTTTAACAGGCACAACAACTTGCGCACTTCCTGCACTGTTGCAGCTTTATTTATACTTCTGTGTCGCGGACAGGTTTCAATCCAAGCAAGTGACTTGTTAAAAAAAAAAAATTCCCTATGTGATGCGACTTAAACCAAATTGGACTTCAACCGAAGCGGACTCAAACCGAAGTACTACTGTACATGCTTCCTCCTCTCCTGCCAACTATAAATTAATATGAGAATCTTGTGATGCCCTCTCAGCCAGTCACATATTACATCCTGGGATGTTCTTTCCTCATGATCACCTACAATTGGCCGAGAACTAGCAGGTAGCGTAGACGCCATAGGTTTTGTGCTGCCAGAGGGATGACCATATATTTTCTGTCGATAGGGTGAGTTCTTACAGACGATAGATGGAGCTGTCCAGCACTACATGTAATCGGTAGAACATTAAGGATGTTTTATTTTGTTTCTATTTTTTAATAGGATTTTGCCAATTCCAATGGAAAGTTAATACTTTATTGGAAATTAAAATTAATTATAGTGTGTTTGTGTGATAGAGAGTAGTAATATTTACCTTGCAGCAAGCCAAGACAATCCAGTAGCTCCTTGGGCAGAGCTGGCAAACTCCATCCTAAAACGCTTCCAGCAGATGATGAATTAAGGATATTCCTGTTTAAGCAGCGTTTAGGCAGTCACAATGTGGGCTGGATGTTTCCGGGGTATGGAAGCGTCTAACTCCAGTCCTGATCTTGGCTTGTCACCATATTGTGCTATGGATCAGGTGGATGAATCCGTGTGTTCGGATATTAATGGGGCTCTGTCACCACAAAATAAAGTCGTTTTTTAGGTTAATCATAAAGAGCATGAAAAACTGTTGCTATATGTTGTGTTATCAATTTTCTTCTTAAGTGAATTACTTCTGTGAGTCCATGTTCCTGCTGCATTTTTGTGTAAATGAGCAGCTTATGCATATTAATTAGCTGTTTTGATGCCCTAATAAGGATTAGCATTGCTAGTGGCCAAAATAAAGACCCCCCATGTTATCTGCCCGTTAGACCCCTCTACCACTCTTATCAAGCACTCTGAGCCGCACATTGGCATACAGTAGCCACAAAATGTATTCTAAATATTTGGAAACTAGCGAATTGCCCGTCAAAAAATGTCGGCAATGAAATTATAAGGTAGCTAATGCTGTTTGGTGTATAATAATGAAATATGTAATACATTAATAAATTAATATACTTTACGTATTTTGAAGCATTGTGTTGAAGAGCTGACAATCTGTGTTGATGTTGCTGCAGCATTAGTGGTGTGGAGCTGCTGTGTAAGCGTGCTGAATGTGTGCAGTGTAATAGTGTGCGTGCGCGAGACGAAACCGTTAGTGTAGTTGTGTACTTCCGCATTGTCGTAAAATGGCGGGTAATGTGTGGTATGCGTCTTAGCGGAATATCCGTAGGTCTTTTGTGGTGTTTTGCGTGTTTAGAGTGCTGTAGCCTCGTTTTTTTCGGCGGCCATTTTTTCTCTTGCTTTGAGATTTTTTTAGTGTCTAAACTCTTTTATTTTTAGTTAACTGAAGGTGTAAGTTGCTTTTTTGAGGTCCTGGATGCTCCCTCTTGCTGTAGGTAAGCTTTTTATGTATGTGCTGTGTGTATTTATTGTGTTTTTAATTTTTTCATGTTCGCGAGTTGCGGCCGATTTTTGCGAGGTCGTAATGAGTGGTAACGTGTCTCGTATGTTGTTTGCGTTGCGACGTAAAGTTTGCGAGGGTCGCAGTAGCTGTGTCGTGTTGTTTGCGTTGCGACGTAAAGTTTGCGAGGGTCGCAGTTGCTGGCAAGGAGCGCCTTTGGCGCTCCATGCCAGCAACTGAGGCCCTCGCCCGCGGCCCTCGCTATGCGAGCCCGCAAGCGTTAGCAACAACTCGTATGCTAAAAAGTGGATAAAAAGTGCTAGCACAATGTATAGCCAGTTTTTTAATTCAACCTACTTTTTTGGGTGACCGAGTCCTAACTACAGCCCTCTAAGTCTGGATTGGACAAGCTTTTTATAAACAGGGTTTCTGTATGACTTTGTGATTTACTAATAGTTATTTGCTGCTTTTTGTTTCTGTGTTTTTTCCCCGAATGATTGGGATATTTAAATTACCCTTAACATAAACACTATTAAACTCCGGGCTCTGACGGGATAACAATAATACAAAGAAGACAAGCAGTCCCAAAAAAATACATGTTATGTTTCACAACAGAAATAGAAAGAATTGGTATTAATTCTAAGAAAATGACTGAGGTCATGTTTCTTTTTTAAACCTCACAAGTAGGGAGAACACTTGTAGTTTGATAACAGGGACTTTAATATTATATATAAGTGCCCTATATCATGTGTGATCTATTTTGAAAAATATAGCACCAATTACTCAATATGAGTTATTGAAATTTGTATTTAGTAGCTTTTGTGCACCTAAAAATAACTTTTTTTTTTTCTTTCTCTTTTTCAATAATATATGATAAGATAATAATAGAACATATCGGTTCAGTAAGCAAAGAGAGTACGGGAAATAGTTTGGAGCAACATAACCATGCCAAGTAAATTTTAAAAGTTTTTTTCATAGTTAAAGGAGCACTGTGTCAGTGCCAAATAATCATAATTTAGCATATTTAAAAAACAAAAACAAATTTTTAATACATTATATTTTTATACTGTGTGACTCCATTTGCAGCTATGATCAATCACTACATTCGTCCTTTGTTACGAAGTCTCTCCTGGAGGCTTCCATGGAGATGTGTACATGGCTGTGCACAGAGCTGGGCCTGGAGGAACAGCGTGTACATAGAGTGACTCCGCAGCAAAGGAGGAATGTGCTGCTTGATCAGAGTCGCATGGAATAAAAATATATATTTTTAACACCATGCTCATATCTCATTCTTTGGCAGTATGCCTTTCAAAATAATAATACATTCATACAGTGGTCCTTTAAGCAGATTTACTTTCTTTCTTACAAGTTAGAGAACATCCAACTGTTCTCTAAAAATGAAGATGGTGGCACCATCTCTTTCTTTCTTTCTTTCTTTCTTTCTTTCTTTCTCTCTTTCTCTTTCTGTCTCTCTCTCTTTCTCTTTCTGTCTCTCTCTTTCTCTCTCTCTCTTTCTGTCTCTCTCTTTCTCTCTCTCTCTTTCTCTTTCTGTCTCTTTCTCTTTCTGTCTCTCTCTCTTTCTGTCTCTCTCTTTCTGTCTCTCTCTTTCTGTCTCTCTCTCGCTCTTTCTCTTTCTCTCTCGCTCTTTCTCTTTCTCTCTCGCTCTTTCTCTCTCTCTCGCTCTTTCTCTCTCTCTCGCTCTTTCTCTCTCTCTCGCTCTTTCTCTCTCTCTCGCTCTTTCTCTCTCTCTCTCGCTCTTTCTCTCTCTCTCTCGCTCTTTCTCTCTCTCTCGCTCTTTCTCTCTCTCTCGCTCTTTCTCTCTCTCTCGCTCTTTCTCTCTCTCTCGCTCTTTCTCAGTGAGGGACCTGGGTTGGTCATGTGCCGATTTTGATTTATTGTTTAAATCTTCTCGGCTACATTTATATTATTTTCAGAACAAAAGCCAAGACTCCACTTGGCAGAGGACTAACTGTATTGGATGGGATATTGGCACTACACTGTTTGCAGGTTTTCGGCAAGCCATGTTAAGTCTATGAGAGGATAACATAGAGGGACAAATACATAATATAATGTTTAGATTTTACTACATACATAAATACCAGTAGAAAATAACTTAACTAATCTTTATATAACACTAGTAACGTCATGATTTTGATCCTCTGAGCACCTTCGGCGCTCATTGTGAGCCTCTTTTCCCTGAGGTACTTCAACTTTCCTGTTTTGCAATGATCACGTTCGGCGTGCATCGTGAGCGCCTTTGGCACTCATTGCAAGGCTCTCCTTCTCATCGTGTGGCTCTCAATCCGTGACCATCTCTCAGGAATATTTTGCAACATACTATTGAGACATTGTCCCTGATAGGCTAGGACACTACACTGCACATCCTACAGAGTCTGAGTCTGCATAAGCTGCAGTGTGCAGAGACCCATATTGAGAATATTTGTTTGTTTTTAAGCAGTTAAAACAAAGCTTACAGTGCTTTGCAAAAATATTCACCCCCCTAGACCGTTTACCTATTTTGTTACATTACAGTCTTAAATTCAATCTGAATTTTATGTGATGGATCAGAACACAATAGTCTAAGTTGGTGAAGTGAAATGGGAAAACATATACATAAAACTATTTTTTAGAAATAGAAAATTGGCATGTGCGTATGTATTCACCCCCTTTGTTATGAAGCCCATAAAAAGCTCTGGTGCAACCAATTACCTTCAGAAGTCACATAACTAGGGAAATGATGTCCACCTGTGTGCAATCTAAGTGTCACATGATCTGTCATTACATATACACACCTTTTTTGAAAGGCCCCAGAGGCTGCGACACCTAAGCAAGAGGCACCACCAACAAAACACTGCCATGAACACCAACGAACTCTGCGAACAAGTAAGGGACAATGCTGTTGAGAAGTCAGGGTTAGGTTATAAAAAAATACCAAAATATTTGAAAATCCCCAGGAGCACCATCACATCCATCATAACCAAATGGAAAGAACATGGCACAACAGCAAACCTGCCAAGAGACGGCTGCCCACCAAAACTCACGGACCGGGCAAGGAGGGCATTAATCATAGAGGCAGCACAGAGACCAAAGGGAACCCTGGAGGAGCTGCAGAGTTCCACTGCAGAGACTGGAGTATCTGTACATAGGACGACAATAAGACGTACGCTCCATAGAGTTGGGCTTTATGGCAGAGTGGCCAGAAGAAAGCCATTACTTTCAGCAAAAAAACAAAATGGCACGTTTTTAGTTTGTGAAAAGGCCTGTGGGAGAATCCCAAAATGTATGGAGGAAGGTGATCTGGTCTGATGAGACTAAAATTGAAATTTTCAGCCATCAAAGAAAATGCTATGTCTGGTGCAAACCCAACACATCACATCACCCAAAGAACACCATCCCCACAGTGAAACATGGTGGTGGCAGCATCATGCTGGGGGGATGTTTTTCAGGAGCCGGGACTGGGAAACTGGTCAAAGTTGAGGGAAAGATGGATGGTGCTAAATTCAGGGATATTCTTGAGCAAAACCTGTACCACTCTGGTCGTGATTTGAGGCTAGGACGGAGGTTCACCTTCCAGCAGGACAATGACCCCAAACACACTGCTAAAGCAACACTTGAGTGGTTTAAGGGAAACATGTAAATGTGTTGGAATGGCCGAGTCACAGCCCAGACCTCAATCCAATAGAAAATCTGTGGTCAGACTTAAAGATTGCTGGTCACAAGCGCAAACCATCCAACTTGAAGGAGCTGGAGCAGTTTTGCAAGGAGGAATGGTCAAAAATCCCAGTGGTAAGATGTGGCAAGCTCATAGAGACTTATCCAAAGCAACTTGGAGCTGTGATTGCCGCAAAAGGTGGCTCTACAAAGTATTGACTTTAGGGGGTGAATAGTTATGCACATTGACTTTTTCTGTTATTTTGTCCTATTTGTTATTTGCTTCACAATAATAATAAAAAAAAACATCTTCAAAGTTGTGGGCATGTTCTGTAAATTAACAACCCATGTTAATTCCAGGTTGTGAGGCAACAAAACACGAATAATGCCAAGGGGGGTGAATACTTTTGCAAGGCACTGTATAAGCACTTCTTAATAAAATGAAGTACATAAAAGTAAATATATACACAGGGATATCTTACGTACCTAGTAAAATCCATAACCCCTCCATATCCCTTTAATGCTCATGGCTTGCCCAGCTGCTAATGTTCTTAGTAGGTTATATACAAGTTTTTTTTCCAATTTAGAGGCCCTCTAAAAAATAATAAAAACATGTAAGATGTACTATAAAATCACTCTGCAGAGTCCAAAAGAAATGGGAATACAGGATCATATCATCACATGTATAAGGGCTGGGAAAATGGCCTCACACAAAGGGCTTGCTCAGATGTCACACCCACTCAGAAGGACCCGCGTAATGCACTAGCAAGAGGAGATTACGCATCAATCATTAGCATTCCTATTTCATAACTTATAATAGCAATATTAATGTCCAAAGATTATCGTGTCAGCCTCCAGCTGAGTGTTTGTCTCCCTCCTGATAAGGTCATTCATGGAGGGGGCTGGCTCAGAGACAGTTCTAGAGGGTTTTAACAACAATCTGATAGGACAATCTGTGCTAGGCGGAAATGAAACCTAAAATAAAATGTATGCACATATAATGGTGTATTATAAATCTTAGCTTTTATTTCTACACAATAAAAAAGGAAGGACAAATCATCTAAACAAATATCTTAAAGATATATAGCATTATATAGGCAAAAAATAGTCTTCACAAATAAATACAATGTCAGTGCTAAATATATTATTCCCCAATAACATTATGAGTTATTTGAATTGACATGTTCTTTGTATACAAGCATCATTCCTATATACAAAATATGATTTTTTTAGCACTGACATTGTACTTATTTATCATATATAATATATATGTAATATATTTTTGTCCATATCACTATATATATGTTTTAGATATTTTTATATGATTATTTTCTTCCTTTTGAAAATGGGTAATAAATAAGAGAAAGCCTCCTCCACTGACCTTATGGTGGGTGGATACAAATAGCAATGTGCCCATAGAGAGGTTAAATCCATTTATAGTTGTACAACCTTCGATATTCCCCACAATGATAATGCTTAGGCCATAGTAATATCTACAATACATCTAATGTAGCACTTGTCAGGGTTGAAATAATGGTAGGATATTTGCCTTACGGGCAATGAGAAATGTTAGCAGCCGCTGACCCTGTGTGTACTTAATATATCCTTTTATGTACTGGATTCTTTGTAGTTGTGTTTTTTTTATTGGGCCAAGTTGAACACAATTCATATATGTTTTATGGATTTATGGCTTTGATGGTGTTCCTTTATATTGTGCCATGTGAACCTATGTGTCCTGATTTATTTTGTAATTACGCCAAATCTTTACTCTGCCTACCTAGCTATATTCTGACACTGGGTGGTTATATGAAAGCAACTTGGAACAGAATCCGTTTTTTTCTTTGTTGTATTTCGAAAATGGAGATTAATGTGTAATTACCCAGCATGGGCATGTCCTTGTGGGCCGGTGACCATGGGGCATGTCCTTGTGGGCCGGTGACCATGGGGCATGTCCTTGTGGGCCGGTGACCATGGGGCATGTCCTTGTGGGCCGGTGACCATGGGGCATGTCCTTGTGGGCCGGTGACCATGGGGCATGTCCTTGTGGGCCGGTGACCATGGGGCATGTCCTTGTGGGCCGGTGACCATGGGGCATGCCCTTGTGGGCCGGTGACCATGGGGCATGCCCTTGTGGGCCGGTGACCATGGGGCATGCCCTTGTGGGCCGGTGACCATGGGGCATGCCCTTGTCGGCCGGTGACCATGGGGCATGCCCTTGTCGGCCGGTGACCATGGGGCATGCCCTTGTCGGCCGGTAATAGCACCGTATGAGTCGTCAGCATCAGCCAATTAGATAAAATAGTAGAGTAAGTAGGCAAGGGGTAAAATGTTGTTGTAGTTCTCTATTTTGTTTAATGTAATGAATCTGCGACTGTCTCAAGATGGTATGTTTTTCTTATAAACTACTGATATTACCATTAGACCTATTGAAAGCAGTGGTAGATTAAACTGCCTCAAAATCACCATCCATTTGATCAGTAGAAACCAAACTCTTGAGATATCAATGCAGCATAATCGTATATAAAAAAAAAAAAAAATTAGATGCTATATATTTTTCTAGAATTTTTTTTAAAATCTATTTTCAAGTGTAGCTTTTTAGAAGAGTGTGTTTTTAAATATATGATTATGAAGTAAATTTGTTTTTTTTTTAGGTTATTCTTAAAGAGCATGACAAATCATTGTAAAGTGAATCCGTCTTTGGAAATACCATGTTGTTGTTGTTGCATTAATATGCTAATGAGCATATCACACACATTTAATTAGCTGCTTTGATATGCAAATTAGGATTGCAGACTAATTGTCTGTCTCTGTAGTGGCAAAAATCAAGACCTGCAATGTTACCTGGCAGTTAGACCCCTCCCCAACCCTTATCAAGTGGTCTGAGATGCAAATTAGCATACAAAAGCAGCAAAATGTATTCTAAATATTTCAGAAATTACTTATTGTAGAGAAAAACTGATAGTACAACACATATAACTAGTCCTTAATGCACTTTAAAATGAAGTCAATGAAGTATTAAAGAAGAAACCTATATATATTGACCTTGAACATTTCTGTACCTGCTGGTTCACTAAAAGGCGCCACTAACTGTGACTAACCAACATTTTTCAATAATGCCTTCCAGGGTCGAACGGATTAGAATTTACTGCAATTAACAGATTACAGAGTAGTATTTAACCCTTTTGGTACATCTAATTGTAATAATCTCTTGACACTGTTAGAGTGGATAATACAAAAACAATAGGGTTAATCGGAGACGAGTGGGGAATCTTAAATATGACTTTAGACTGGAATTTGAGTTGGTAGGCCAAGTGTTTGTTGAATGCAATATATTGCCATATTCCTAGTGCCTTTGAGCATGGATGGATGCACACCTGATTTTAGCTCACCTGATCTGAATGTTTCCCAAGGCTTTGACTTTCATTTATATGAAATTCCTGGCTGGCCTCTTTATCACTGTCAGTCAGTCAGTAGCATGCATACAGCCAGGGCGGCGGAGGAGGCTGCCCTCAATAACATGAGATAGATGGGCTTTCTATCCTTGCAATGGATTTAGTCATTTCTCAAACTCCCTGCTGTACTCTGTGAAGTCGTATTAAAAACACGTCCGACTACAGCGCTCTCAAAAATACACATGAAAATAATATGTTTATAGTTTTTGATTTAAAAGATACTTAGGGAAAAATGTCCCTAATGCATCTATATCCAGAAGTTTCTCAGTAGCACGTTTTAGAAATCCCTTTTTGTCTCAAATATATTTATTAAAACATGGAAAATAAGTCTTAGTGATTCCCAAATTGTAGTTTTATTTGTAACACTTCAATGAAACCAAATTATTTAATAAAATCATCACTATCCAAATCTTCACTGCTCTTCAATACTGGAGTTTGGAGAATGGGTATAACACGACATAAATGATGAGCTAGACACTGATACAATGGGCTAGAATGAGCTAAGAAATATGAGAAAAGTGGTACTGTCAGACATGGATAATCATTTCTTTTAAGTTGTCATATTAATTTCCACAAATATCAGAGCCGAGAATGTATTTAAAGCCTATAGATATAACCAGATTGTTGGTCTTACTCCATATTTTGCTCTTCTAGACATCATAAAAGGTATCATATTATCAGCAAGTGCTTCCTCATTCAAGTGCATAAGCTTAATGAGCATTAAAGGCATATCTAAGTTTCCTGGTTTATAAATTCATCTGATAGAGGAGAATCAGTAGTGTATGAAAAAAAAATTAGCATGACAAAATACCAAAATAAACATGAACAAACTCACCCTGATCTTTGCTAACGCTCTTGAGTTTATAAGCAGGTGATTTTCAGAGTTCACACCCCTGTAAACCAAACTAAAATTAGCATAACATTCCTAATTTGTGTTGGCCAATCACAGGCAGCTAATACGTTGTAACAATCTGTAAAGCCTTTTTGTGCACCAAAGAATCATGGGATGTGTAGTCCTATTTTCAACTGGGAACAGGAAGTAAGGAGGCGTCATATACTGCTCTGTAGATCTCTGGATTGAGTTGCTGCGTGCTTGAGATATAGACAAAACCAGATTTTGTGATAGAATATTCCTGTTTCACCACAACCTGTCCAACAATGGGGTAAAACTGTAGGGAAGACATTGTGAAGTCTGGCAGGAGTGACATTACATTGCATAATATTATTTGTACCTACTGGCTTTGACTGAGGAGGATGCTATTGCATTTCAAATTTCTTCCTAGTCCGATATGTTATTTGCCTGGGAACTGGGCGTAGGTGAACCAATCACATGAAGATGTTTCCCCAAGCACGATGAAGGGTTTAAGATTATACATATATCTTGGAAATTAAGGATTTGTCCTGAGGCACAGCTCTTGAATATAGTGCGATTGGGGGTACGTGTAGAGTTTTTGTAAACTGGCTTATAAAGTTTCTTAATTGTAAAAATAAAAATATGTTTGCGGAGAGGCATGGGTAGTTTAGGATAAAAGTTTCCCACTTAAAGAATTTCCCATCAACAAGTTTGTCCTCTAATTTTTGAACATCTGCTTCTTTCCATCATGATCTAATTGATTGTGGTTTGTTAAAAGAGAGAGAATCTGTTAAAGAAAAGTAAAATCTAGAGAATTTGTTGGTTAAGATGAGCGACTGGTTATATCGTGATCAGAGCGACAAAGTAAGATGTAGAACTGCCCAGGAGCTTACTGGGGGTAATGTTCGAGCTTCCAGGTTCTCAAACAAGGATGTTAGAGAGTTGGGAGATACCCATTGGGCTCTATATCCACACAATGTGTAGATGCATTCATAACCCCACACATACATAGTGCTTTCTCTAAAGCACCCAACAAGACTGAAATCTTACAAACTAAAGGACCAATGACCCTTCAATAGACACACATCCTGGCATTCTGATGGACATTTACGCTACAGGAGGTGTGTTTCTACTCCCTCATGACCTTCTTTCTTCTTGCTGCTCTCCTTTAAATCTAGTCTTTTAACTAAATAACTAAAACCAATTATTTGTTACCTAAATAAGGTCCTCACACCGTACTTTTCATTTCATTTTACTTATGAATTGTTCCTCTTTGTTTGATCATAAATAAGCCCAGACTAACTTTAGATATCATAAGAGAGCCCTCACGATGCTTTTGAAGACCAGAAGCACTCTCTCTCTTTCACAAGAGAAAAAGGGGGAGATCGAGCACTCCCTTTCAGTGCGATAGTGGGGAGAGCGCTCGCTTTCCCTTTTACAACCATATTGCCGTTTTCTGGTTTCTCTCTTGGAGAAAAGATAAAAAGTAAGTTAACCTCCAGATCAACCTGTGGTAATAATGTCAGCAGCTGTTCGTACATAGACTGCCATTCATGCCCTGCAGTAAGCCTGGTGACAGTATCTCATTAATTTCAGTGTTAATGCCTGTTTTACACCTCTAAAACCATAAGTTATGCTCGTTCTATCCGTGTTTACAAGAGTCTGCTGGGATCCTGATGAAATATAGGATTTATTTCAGTGAGGCCATATCCCTTCCAGCACTAATGTGAACTATAATTATATCTAATGGATATGGTTGTAGAGCCATAATTACTGGTATTTTGACGGTTGTTAAATGGCTATATTTATGAAGCACTGATGGATATGAACTAGCACAGATAAGTGAATGCCCTAGACGTGAAAAATGAAAATAATGTTTATAAATGATATCATTTTGCAGTTGCAATATTATTGTAGTACTTTTAAAAAGCAATCTACCATCATTAAGAAATCAAATATTGTATGTTGTAAGCATTAATTCAGTAACCAGATAGTGTACTTTCTTGTAGAAATACTTCTTTAAAGGTATATGGAGGTTTCCTGGATTATGAATGCATCTGATAGAAGAGAATCAGTAGTGTATGCAAACATTTTTTTTGCATGAAAAAGAATCCCAAAATAAACATTAATAAACTTTCCCTAAAGTTTGTAAATTTCTTCAGTTTTATGGTAATTGATTTTGAGAAGGTACGCCACTGAAAATCCAATCTGAATTAGCCTAAAACTCATAATTTGGTGTGGCCAAACAGGGGCAACAATATGTATGGGAATCTTCATCAACACATCATGGGATGTTTAGTATTTTGTTCCCAACAAACACCACTCTTCCACTGAAATGCAGCAGCTGCTCTGAATCTCTGCACTGTGCTGCTTTTGGCTGTAAGGTTAGTATAAGGTTAAAAATGTACTTGCATGCAGCTTTTCTATTGGTTAGTATGAGGTGCCTATGTAAGCAGCTCTGGGGTGTGAAGACCATATCTTAAAATAAAATAAATATGTATATAATGACTCAATGTAATGTGTGTCTGATATAAGCAGCTTGTGTTAGATTAGAAAAATGTAAAAACAGGGAAACTTCCAAATACCATTAAGAAGTTTTTTTATACATAGGGTTTAATTTGTTTGTTTAATAAATGGTTAGTAATAAAAATAAGTATTTCAAGAAAAAGCTTGATTTAGCTTTAATCAATTAAACTTGCTGTGTATTTTTTACCATTCACATATTTCCATGACATAAATGCAGGAATAACAAATTAGGCAGATGTGGCAAAATTAGCAATAAGTCTTATAAAGATAAATATTAATGGAATCTGAAATGAAAAATAAAGTTGTGAACTGAATGAATCTTTTTATCTAAAATATCATGGAAGAATGTTTGCAGAAGTTACGTGTGTTGACTTTTTTTTTTCTAGAAGTGGTGACCTTTCTTGGATCTTAAAGGGACATGGATGTCACTAAAATTGTACAGTTAGAGACTTCAAAATATGTGAGAAAAGGGTTCACATTTTTTATCTTAGTTATCAAGAATTGAATAAATTATAGTTATTGAAGTCCTCCAATAAGCAAATGATAGATAATAAGGATGGAGGCTTTAATACCATCGGCTCCTTCATGTGACTAGTATATCAAATGAATAAGGGATGAGTTGAGATGGCCAATAGGAGAGACAAGCAGCTGCAGAATTCACCAATCAAAGTTCTCTTTTTCTCTCTCGTGTTTTAGTTTATGGAGGTTTAATTATCTATAGTTCATCAAGGTTATACTTTTTTATCTCCTCTGATCTTTGTAATTAGTGAACTGTTAATTTTTAATTCATCCAGAGGAAGGCAAATAAAAAACATTGAAACACTACCAGTTGTCTCATAAGGAAAAAATCCTTCCTGACGCCAACATTCTGGCAAAAGGATTACTCCTTGGATCAGTACCCTTCCCTCTCTAGTTATCCTTGTTGTTCAGTTGTCTTTGACTCTCTGTGACCTTATGTACACCAGTCTTGTCTGTTAGCCACTGCCCCTCTGAAGAAACAAATATGAGCTTGAGAGAGCTCAAAGATTTCAATGTGTGCCTCCAATCTTTCCTAGCATCAGAGTCTTCTCTAGGGAATCCTGACTTCTCATGAGGATACGGCCAAAATATTTGAGCTTCAGCCTCATGATCAAACCATGGAACAACGGAATGGTTCAAGATTGGGAAAGGAGTGCGACAAGGTTGTATTTTGTATGCAAATGTCAGTTTATCACATACTCCACTACACCTTCAGCTGGAAGGCTGTGATGTACCCACCAAATTGAGACACGTAAGGGAAATTTTAGTAAAAATGCTTTAATTAGCGTAGAACCATTAGACTTGTGTATTCTGCTTATTCTCCTAATTGGAAAGCCTTATACATAATTAGTCCCTCAGGTAGCCGTGTGCTTATTCCTGTTTTAGCTCCCTTGCTGTAGTGGACCACTTCAGTTGGAGGGCTGCACTGTGTATCCACCACACGTAAACTTAGAGCCATACAGATGAAATCTGAGTAAAAGTGCTCTAATTAGAGTGGAGGTCGCGAGTCAAGTGGGTCTGTAGTCAGCAGTTTGGTGTTTGGTGCTTTTTTGTAAGTTGAACTTAAGATAACAAAACTAAGAACATAATGTTGAGCAAAATTCTGGAGAGATTAGAGAAAAAGGCTTGAAGATGCAAATGACCTCTTATGTAGGGAGTGATACATTTGTCTAAAGACTGAAAAAACACTTAAGGACCTTGTAGTGCCTTATATTTACAGGTACTTGGGACCTGATCATGCCATACAGTGTAATGGTACTTTGCTTAAATCACTGTAGTTCAAGAAAAAGACTGTAAGCCATGGATATATTTTTTGGGGAAAAAATATATCTGTGTAAGCCATGGATATATTTTTGGGGGAAAATCTATATTTTTGAAGGATTGGAGTACAAAAATGAATTTTGTGTCTGTTTCATCACATTTTGAGAGCTGGATTAAGAGGTTGAAATATCATTGGAGGGAGGGTTGTGGAAGGAGGGTACAGGAGGAAGCTTTGTTAGATAACCAGATAAGACATTGATATTGACACAAAACCCTCCACCCTCCCAGACCCACAAGCAGGCAGCATGCATCAATAAATGCAACCACAGCTCTCCAGAAATGTAAACACACCCTCTCTCTATCCCCATCTGTCTCACACCCCGCAGATGTTTCCAGGGACAAGAAGAGGCATCCATTTTTTTCCCATTAACTAGATTTTGTCCTGTTTAATTACATTTCAAACTTTTTTTTTTTTCATTGTACAGTGGTTCTTAAATTGTATCTTCAGAACCTTTAACTCCGCTGGTGCAGCCTCTGAATGGCTGAGCCATTCATACATCTTTTAAAAACAAAATTAAAAACTGTGACGTTCAAAGCTGCATAATTATAAGTATCCAAAGACATATTGCGATTCATTTCTCAATTATTATATTCAGTTATTCTGCATGGGAAATAGCCATTTTTTTTTTTTGTTGTTAACCTAATCTTTCAACTTGTACGGGAATATTGGTTCAATTAAATGCCATATTGTTTTAGATTTTCTTTCCCCTGCCAGTCCTATGACAGCCATACATATTATTTTTTAATGTAAATTAAGAGTACATTAGTCGAAAGCTGTGTGTTTAGAATGGCTGGAACCGCGGGACGTTTTTGTATATGGTGCTCCAGTGCAAAACTCACTCAGTGCCACCTTCTTGCCCATCCCCGGTTAATAATTGCAAAAGATCCCTTAATAAAGCAGCTTCCAGCCCCGCAATACTCGCTCCCATTGCCGCTCGCCCTTTTCCAAAGACCCCTTTCCAAAGATTCTTCCCACCCTCACCTTCTTGTCTTCGTTGATTCTTTGCTTCTGTCATCCAGTATCCGTGCATGCTATGCCTTCCTGCATCTATATAATGATACTTTGCTATTAAACATGTTCCATTACAGCTTAATCTCTCCGGTGCTGCCCTCGGCCCATCTCTGCTCCCCGACCTTTCACCTCTACGGAAAACATTTCCAAAAGTTGCTGTTTCTATTTTAAGGGAACTGTTCAGTGCCAGTGACCGGGAATAGTATAGTAGTCCTAGTATTGTGCTGAATTCATCCCAAATATGACAACTTAACTACATATAAGAAGGGAGGTTGATTTGAACAGTTTAAAAATACTTTTTTTTTACTTTTTTTGCATCAGAAAAAAGAGTATTTGATTTGTCTTGGTACAACTGCCATTGTTCTCATAAGGACTAATGCAAAGTTCATTCTTTTAAAAAAAAAAAACCCTGTTAAGACAGAAATTGTAAGAAGGAAAAGCAGTAATTAATGCATATTAAAGGGACTCTGGCTCCCCCAAAATGGAGATACATTGTGTTATCTATTTTTTCTAAGGTTAGTGAATTTCATGTTGTTGTTACTCTATGCATATGCAAATGAGGGGCTCAATCATATTAATTAGCTGATTTGTTGTGCTAATTTGGATTACAGTCTGCTTGTCTGTCTTTGTAGTGGCCAAAATAAAGACCTCCTATGTTATCTGGCAGTTAGACCTCTCTCCCACCCTTAGACAGTATTCTGAGCCGCACATAGGCATACAGTAACGGAAAAAACTATTCTAAATATGTCAGAAATGATTTACTGTAGATAAAAATGTTAGTATTTTATATCGCCAGTTTTTAATGCTCTTTAAAATGAAATCAAATTCCTGTTGGAGTCCCGTTAAAGGGAAAATGCAAAGACTGTATTTATTTATTTATTTATTTATTTATTTTTACTTTCTAAAAACATTTAGCTGATTATCAAGTTATTGGAATCCTATCACATATATAGTTGTGAGCATGCGAGTTGTTGCTAACGCTTGCGGGCTCGAGGGCACTGGGCGAGAGCCTCAGTTGCTTCAGCGCTCCATGCCAGCAACTGCAACCCTCGCAAACTTCATGTCGCAACGCAAATAACACGACACACACATTACGACACTCGCAAACAACATACCACACACGTTCACACACATTACGGCCTCGCAACACTCGGACGCAACTCGCGAACATTACAAAATTAAAAACACAATAAATAGACACAGCACATACATAAAAAACTTACCTACAGCAACAGGGAGCATCCAGGACCTCAAAAATGCAACTTACACCTTCGTTTCAATCAAAATAAAAGAGTTTGGACAATAAAAAATTTGATATGCGAGAGAAAAAATGGCCGCCGAACAAAACGAAAACGAGGCTACACACGCAAACACCATATGAGACACGTTGCCAGACATTACGACCTCGCAAACATCGGACACAACACGCCCACATACAAACATTTCAAACACAATAAATACTCACACCACACACATAAAAAGCTTACCTACAGCAAGAGGAACCATCCAGCACCTCAAAAAAACAAGTTACACCTTCATTTAAATAAAACACTTTACACACTAATGAAATCGCTAAGCGAGAGAAAAAATGGCCGACGAAAAAAACGAAAACGAGGCTACAGCACTCTCCAGACGTAAAATACCACAACACACGAAACTCGAAAAACACCACGAAGCCCCGACGGATAATTCGCAAAGACGCCAAACACAGATAACCCGCCATTTTACGCCAATGCGGAAGTACACCACTACGCTAACGGTTTCGTCTCGCGCACGCACAGTATTACACTACACACATTCAGCACGCTTACACAGCAGCTCCACACCACTAATGCTGCAGCAACATGAAAACAGATTGACAGCTCTTCAACACAATGCTTCAAAATAGGTAAAGTATATTCATTTATTAATTCTATTATATATTTTCGTATTACACACCAAACACCATTAGCTACCTTACGATTTGATTGCCGTCATTTTTTGACGGGCAATTCGCTAGTGAAGAATATTAGACTGTATTTGTCTTTGTGTTTACAATGTACTTGTAAGAAGGAGACTTGAAGGTATATTTATGTTTCCTGGATTATGAATGCATCTGATAGAGAGAATCAGCAATGTATGCATGTATCTTTTTTTTTTTTTGCATGAAAAAAAAAAAAATCTTTAAATATTCATTCATAAACTTGCGCTAAAGTTTGCAAATTTCTTCAGTTTTCTGTTGATTTTAAGAAGGAACGCCCCTAAAAATCCAAGTTAAATTAGCAAAACAATTATTAATTAGTTGTGGCCAATCAGAGTCAGATACAACATTGTTGCAGTGTCTGGGGATTTAGTCTCTGCAGCAAATCATCATGGGATGTTTAGTGTTTTGTTTCCACTACTAGGAATCAAGGAAGACGTACTTGAATGCAATGTTTCTATTGGTTGGTTAGTACCAGGTGCCTAAATAGGTACTTCTGGGGGGGGGGAAACCATTTTTTTTTTTTTATAAATCTGTTTGTGTCTATAATGAGTCAATGTGTGTTTCTGATATAAGCAGAGTGTGTTAGATTAGATGACTTACACACAGGTTAACTTATATATTCCAATAAGACGAGTTAAACTTTGCTTAAGTTTATTTTAATGTAAAAAATACTTAACTATGTAATTCTGGAAAGGGTTAACAGGCCGTCTCGGCAGCAGAGCTAAATAGCACATGTTCAGTAGCTGTGAAGCTCTGACGGCTTCCTGTTTATCGGAGTGCCGATAGGAACAGTGACTGGTTCAGGAAAGCAATCCAGCCAATACCTCCACATATGTGTGTCCCCATCCATCCCATTACCTCACCGGGGGAAATGAGGCACGTTGATGTTTTGTCCGTGATTCACCTTTCTGTCGGCACGGCCTCCCCGTGTGCTGCTAGGCATGTGTGATTGACTCATGTCATGGGTGTGTTACCCTTTATATCTAATCAACTGCTCAGAGACCAGCACTGGTCCAGCTATAATAACAAGATACGTCTTTCCTGGCTGCCCCTTGTAAAATCTTCAGTAATCTCAATCTATAATATATGTATTCCAGGCATGTTGTAAATAGGTCAGAAAGAACTAACATACAGATGTTTTTCTGGTTCTGTTTAATTTGACATTTAAATTACTCCACCTCTAGTTTGAGGGAATTCCTTCTTGGAAAAAGATATAAATAATTTAAAGGGACTCTGTCACCCCAAAATCAAGTTGTTGTTTTTTATTTTTGTTCTCAAAGAGCATGAAAATCTGGCTTTGTGCTGTGATATCCATATTTTTCTAAAGTTAATCAATCCTAGGAGATTCCATGTTGTTGATGTATTTATATGTAAATGAGCACCTTGTGCATATTAATTATAATAAATCGGTCTCTGTAGTGGCCTTATGAAAGTTGTGAGAAAATTAGATGCTGCAAGAAAGTGGATTTCATAGAGCAGAAGCACCACAGAGGATAAAGCAGGCACTTTGTATCCTAGCCTATGGCAGGTAGAGCGGTTTGGGGAGTATTTGGAGATAAACCGAGATATATGTTTTCGCCGGGATGGCAATTTCCTGGAAGCTTTTGGCTCCAGTATAATGTGTTACTATAAAGTGTTCCTATAAAACAGCATGTCTGGCTCCTATAAAAGCTTCCTGGCTCCTATGTTGTCCATATATACACACCTCTGTTGTTCTGACCAGTCGCTTTTTTCTGTGCCGTATTTTATTAGTAATTTATTATATTTTAGTCCAGTGTTTTGCAGGTTTTCCTGGCAATAAATATATGCATTCCCAGCTGCTCGAAGTTCTACATCTTGTTCAATTCTAAGTCAATAAAGTGAGTCATTCTGTGAGAATCTCTTCCTTGCTTGGGTTAGCCTTCCCTTAATCGGCACTCTGCAGCACGTTTATGAGCACATCTTGTTGCAAAACTCTTATCTCCCCACACCAAGATCCAGGAAACTCTGCTTGTCAGGGCTATACCGAGCCACTTCAGATCTGTGCTTTGTGACATTTCTGACTGGGGCGGGATGATACTCTCACGAAACCACCGTACTGAAAACAAATAATCATTTCAGCTAATTTTTCACACCTTGAGTTGTTGAACTGATTTGTAAGCCAAGACGGTAAACCACTCCAGATTGTACTAACCGCATAACAAGATTTAGATAAATAGTATTGCAAGGTTCATGCACAACTGTTTGTCTTCTATGAATTTCTTTTTTAGTTTAGTTTAGTTTTATAATTTTATAAATACAGGATTTGACTGTTTTTTGAGAGACATGTTGCACTTGGCTAGGATATCAAGATTGGCCACACGTATATATACATGCTGTAATATTTTGTTGTACACCTCTTTGTCCAGATTAGTCTCATGCATACTGTCATTGGGCCTCTATTCCATGGCACCCATAAGAAAGAACCTGAAGCCTCCATCCCATGGCTCTCCTAAGAAAACAAAAACAAACCTGAAGCCTCCATCCCATGGCTCTCCTAAGAAAAAAAAAAAAAAAACCCGAAGCCTCCATCCCATGGTTATCATAAGAAAGAACCTGAAGCCTCCATCCCATGGTTATCGTAAGAAAGAACCTGAAGCCTCCATCCCATGGTTATCGTAAGAAAGAACCTGAAGCCTTCATCCCATGGTTCCTATAAGGGAAAAAAAAAACAAGGCCTCCATTCCATTGCTCTCCTACAAGAACATCGGCTTCCATTCCATTAGTCCCATAGGAAAAGAACCAAAGCTTCCATTCCATGGCTCATGTAAAAGGAAGGATAACCTGCAACTATGGGAATTTAGCTGAGTACCAAAGCTATAACATGGCTCCTGGAAAATACAAGCCACTGAAAAGTACTGACTTGCACCCAGGGGGTTTACCCGGAGCTCAATTCTTACAAGAGCCATGGAATGAAGGCCATTTTGTATCTAAAAGAAGAATAAAAAACAACTGCTGACCTTGAATGTTGTGTACTGTTTTGGAGACCACATCTCTAGAAGCATATAAAGTCCTACAGAGGAGAATGTGTAGAGACATATTCAACTTTTAATATGTACAAGAGGTCATACTGTAAAATTATTGGCCAAGATTCAGTAAGGTGTCACATGGTGATGAGCCGTGTTAATTCTTGGTGGAAAGAGCCTTGATGTATGTATGTATGTATGTATTGCTGTTTACTTAATGCGCTTGCTACCATCTCATTTTGTTGAAAATATCAATGATATTTGCAGATATTTTAAAGTCTTATGGTCATGTCAATGAGTCCGGCAGAGGAATTCACTTGAGATCATTAAGAAAGTTAACAGTGAACCTTGAAAAAAAATCCTATTCTTGTGATCTCTGGGGGAGACCCATATATGCGACCCATTGTACTAGAACAATACAGGACTAATGTTAATGGCGCCTCTTCAGAACTGGCAAATAGTACTTGTGCAAGATGGGTCCTGAAGAGTGTGAGGGTCTTTCTGTTGCAGAAGATTACTTTTGTTTTTTAATATATATATATTTAATGGGCTAAATCTCATTTTTGGAAACAGGATTGGACTATTTTATTAATTCTAACACCTAATATCTTGGTGAATTTAAAGGCCTCCAACTGCCAAGAGTCCATTACTTGTATGACCAGTGCAAAATATTGTAATCTATCAAAATTGATATAAATAAAGATTTTACCATACAGATAAAACTAGAACAAACTGCAGTTATAGGGTAACTTATATGGTGGATAGTATAATTCATAAATCTATGCAGGACATTAATTTAAATAAGTATAACTACATGTACCATAATATACAGATACGATCAAATCCAATTCTGATTCATATATGAAAAAAACATCTAGTCTGCTCAGTCTCATATCATTATTCTTCCTCAAGATTACTTAATGCATATACCTAACACTGCTGTTTTCCCTACTTCTGGTGGGTCAGAGATTCACCTGCCATCATGTACTTGCTCACATATTTTACTCTTTAATTGTAGCTGGGATCTCGTTTTCTAGTGCTCTGCTTAATACTAACATTATTATCATTTTTTTTTTAAATAAAGTTACTATACAAATAATCCCCCCCCCCCCCCCCAAAAAAAAAATGTTCAGAAGTGAATTACCAAACCTGTGGAAACTAAAAGTAATACTAAGGGTCAGAGCTTCCTTATTCCCACCCTTCTACCATACATCTAGTCTTTAAACTAATATGTCTCTAGCTGTAAGAAGTTTCACCTTAGAGGGATATGGAAGGTTTCTGGATTTCACTATGAATATAATATCCCTGTGTATTTATTTTTATACTTTATTTTATGGAGAAGTGCTTAAAAGCTGTTTTTTTCTGCATAAAATCAAACCTAGTCCCTGTATGGGTCTGCCTCTGCAGCTCATGAAGACTCTGAAGTGCAGTGTCTCATACTAGTCAGACAGTGACGATCTCTCAGAATCATGTTGTAGCATATTGCTGAGACTTGGCTCGGACTGGTTAGTATGCGACACTGCACAGCCAGTACATAGTCTGTGTCTTCATGAGCTACAAAGGGCATACTCATACAGGGACTATTTGTTTCATTTTAGGCAGTATAAACAGAGCTTATAAGCAATTCTGAATAAAATAAGTAAAAATAGATAGATACACAGGGCTATTATTATATATACTTGGTAAAATCCAGAAACCTTCCATATTCCTTTAACTTTTAATAAAATGGAAAAACATAAAAATCTACATAGATCAGATAGAAAATACTAATTATATTTTGAGATGTTCTCATAGTGCCCCTGTCCCCTGGGTGCCTGTATTAAGGAGGGGGACTTGCAGGGCTTGTTAACACCTTTTTCTGGAGGTCTGTGGCTTCCTTGTTGTGGGTAGAGGTCATTTCCTGCGGGTAAAACCAGATGAAAGAACAACCCCCTGACCCTTAGAGAGAGGAAAAGGACTGGGAGGAAGAGGATGCAGAGCGAGCTCCAGAGATTTGTGTTTACTTCACATTGCTGCTTTGTTGTAGTGTGTGTTTGTATATGTGTGTGTGCGCATGAACCTAGATCTGTATGCATGTAGTGGATCAACTGTCACATGTTAGTGTGTCTGGCTTTAAGGGACAAGTGGAAAAAAAAGAGCCTGGAGTAATAGAGCAAAATGTTATGCGTATGTTTGTTTATTTTATATATATATATATATATATATATATATATATATATATATATATATATATATATATATATATATATATAATCACCTTCTGGATCTCTACCTTGTCATGGTGAAGGGGCTTATGTACTTCAGTGAAGCTGTGAGCTATAGCATGTTGGGCAGGTCATAGCAAAGAGGTCTGACAAATCGCGGTCCACTGGAGCAGGAACTGGCAACCCACCCCAGTATCTTGCCACGAAAACCATATGGATGAGCACAGCCAGACATAAATGTGCCTGGGGTGCTGCATCCATATGGTCACTGAGAGTTAGACATGACGGAACAACAAATTATATATATATATATATATATATATATATATATATATATATATATAATTTTTTAAGAGCTACATAGTACATAATATTGACGTATATGAGATACCTGATACTGACCCATAAGTGCTAGCTATTGTTATCCTTTATTTGTGTGTGTTGGTCTCTGACACATACCCTTCTGTAGTCTCTAGCCAATTATATCTATTGTTACAATTTTGGATTCTCCGCCAAACTGCAAAAGAGAAACCTTGTTTTAGCTGGAGAGGAGAGCCCATCTCTCCAAACTAGTATTTAGAAATTAGGCAGCCAAATGATTTGAGTACCAAAGATGTGTATTTTCCCAAACTTTTTTTTCCGAAACACCAAAGAAAAATACCTGCAGGTCCTCAAGAACAAGCAGAGTGTTGTTGGGCGTCTTCACAAACTCCCGGAAGAGTTTTCTAGCTGCTGTGGGCCAGTTATAATGCACCATGCTATGGTCATGTGCTCCCCGAAATGATAAATATAGTATCTAGACACACCGTTGTATTTGCTATGGGTGCCAGCTTTATAACGAATACTGAGAGGATCCTGGCTCTAGTGGTGGTCAATGCTCATGTCGCCTGCATTTACCGTCCTATAAAAGTGTTATAAATTATAGAGGGGTCCAAGGAATCCCCATATATTTTTCTTTTATTCATTTTTCTACACACTAATGATTTGAGATCTAGAAAGAGGAAAGGAAGAGCTGTAAGTCTGGGGCCAAATCTGAATGCTTAGAGCAGCATAAAACCTAAATACACCCCTCAGATGGTTTATGAATATAAAACACACCTCGGACCTAAGTACGTTCATGGACTAAAAGAGGAGCCCGGTGCAAAAATGGTGCTGATTTTGATTGTAAATTCCTTATTTGTACTGCAGACACCAAATTATGTTATTACACCAGAAATGTAGATTGATGACATGTTGTGTCTAAATTATTAGATGTGGGGGAACATTGTATTTCTTGAGTTTTTTGAGTGAGGAACAGGTTTTCTGGAGTATTTTAAATATATGATGTACACACAAGCGTATGTTTTTTTGCCTACTGAACTATGAATGGTGGTGGGTACTTTCACTTTCCGTCCAAGTTGGTAGGATAAGTTAGCAATCCATCCCATACTGATGATATTCAAAGGTTGGAAACTGTGATGTCTTTGGGAAGATTTCATAGGTTTTTCCAACTTGTGCTATCCTCATAAGCACTGGCATATACTATAAAATGGCCATATTAAAATGGTTGTAGATGCAAGGTGTTGTGGGCTGATGTTCCCACCCAGATTCTATTTCAATGTATCCTGTCTTGAGATTTTGAGCCGGAAGCAGATTTTCTCACCTGCTTTATACCTGAGAATATATGATGATATTGTTTAGTCTTTCAGTTTATGCTACTCTCCATTACCTCATGGACGTCATCACGCCTGGCCCTCTGAGCTCCATCAAACTCACGTACATTTCTTCAATGACCTCATCTATCCATCTTCACCTCTGCTGTCCCCTTCTTCATGTACGTTCAATCTTTCCCAGTATCAGAGTCTTCTCTAGGGAATCCTGTCTTTGCATGACAAGGCCAAAATATTTGAGCTTCAAGTCTCATGATCAAACCTCCCAGTGAACAGTTGGACTTGACTTCCTGAAGTATTGATTGATTGGATCTACTTGCCGTCCAAGTTTTTTCCAACATACAAATTAATAGCATAAATCTTACGGTGCTCAGCCTTCTTTATAGTCCAGCTCGCATATCCGTAGGTTACTACTGGAATAACATAGTTCTAAATATGTAGACCTTTGTTGATGGTTTATCCAGACTTGCCACAGCTTTCCTCCCCAGAAGCAAACTTCTTTCAATTTCATATCTGCAGAGATCTTGGATCTTAGGCAAAAACAAAATCTGTTGCTGCCACTACTTCTTCCCAATATATGTACTATAGATATAAATAAATAATATGTACAAGTGTGTTATATTTTTTTTATTTTGTTTTTTTGTGGCTAAAAGTCCCTCCAAACTTACAGATGTTTTTATATTTGTAGGTTAATATTGCTACAGCTGACTTACCATGAATATACACACTACCTATTGATATAAGAATTCTTTAAGGAACTCCGACAACTCTCTGTAGTGCTTTGGCGCTGTCTCCTCCGCGGTTAAAATATAAACAAACAATATTATTAAGCCGATGTCCCTTTTTATCTCTGGTTCCCAACACAATTTTCGAGCGAGCACATGAATCATTTCTAACCAGCTTTTTCTTTCTAACACGTAGACTTCTTATAACTTAAACACTTGGTGACTTGCATATGACAAGCCTTTGTTTATTTTTTATACAAGTATTTCCGTGCTCCCTTTCTTAGAAGGGTCCTTTGTGCGGTGCTGCCTTGGGCCTGCAATAGACAGTGTCAGGCTTCCCAGCGTCTAGGCCTCGGAGGAGCAGGAAGAGCTGATAAGGCCCCAGCGTGCAGGAATCCTCCGGCTTATCAGTCAGGAGCACATGGGGGCCGAGAGTGCATCCTTTTCCTGAGAGAGGGGACAGGAGACATAAACCAACCGAGACTTCAAAAGAGGCCTCAACTCTCAGCAGCCTTGTGCTTCATGGGAGTGCAGGCTGGGGGACGCTGCCTAGGAAGGGGAGCCCCTCTCTCTCTAGTAAGACCTACAAACAATGTGTGAACCGCAGGGTCAAACAAGGGGCTTTCTTAACCCCTACAATGCCATCACCTGCAACTTAGAATATAACCCTGGATTCAGGAACTCTCACCACAATCAATAAGAGAGGCCCCAAGTTTGGATAGAAGTCCACGCTCTTCACCCAGGCCTCCCAATAAGTCACTGTCTCTCTCTAATATGCTCTTTAAGGCCCTTGGAAGAAAAAACACCATATAAATGCATCATTATTCCTTATTTATTTTGTATAGCTAAAATAAATATCCTCCTATGATACTTTGGAGTCAGAAAGTTGGTTCTGAACATGAAAAGGGAAAAAACTTCCAATATGGAGGTTCCAATATGATATAATTGAAAAGTATAGAACATAACAAGTACCTTATATTATACTGAAATAGCTGTTTGTTTTTCCTCACTACACGTTGGGTGACTGAATATAACGGTTACAGACTAGAGCTCAGCATTCTGTGTGTCGGTGACGGAAATGAAACTTAAAACAGCAGCTCCCTCTCTCCAGAAACATGGAGGAGTAACATAACTTTTACATACACCGTTGGTGTGATTTTTTTTTTTTTAATATAAAAGAAACTTAATTAGACCTGAAACATATTTTAAAGATCACAAAACTTGTGAAAACAAATGTACTATTTATTTACTGTACGGTGGAGGCTTCTATCACTCTTTTGCCCACCATATATTAAATTATTGTTGTGGTTAACTAGCCACTCAAAATATCCACTACACAAGCTAAGGAATCGGCCCCACGCTGTACATGGGTGGGATTCCTAGCTTGTGTATTATCCAACCCTAGCTTTGCTCAAAGCAGTTTGATAAAGCGGGCATATGCTTAAGGGAAGCCATGTTTGATATGGTTATGGATTGCAAGAGCGAAGCCTTTGTGGGTACATTTGCATGTCCCTGCCAAGGTACCCATAATGCAGTGTAATAACTGTATTTCTCGTAATTCTGGGCATGAAACAAGTTTCTTAACTGGTTTTAGACATTCAAATGTAAACACAAATGTACTATATGTCCCTTTAAATGAGCAAATGAGTTCTAAGATGATCTATGATGTAATGACTTTATCACCCCAACTATTACTCTTAAGTAATTGCTGTTGATAAAGAAAATAAGCATATCCCGTTGGTATACATACATGTAGTTACACAAACTTAAAAAATAATAGTTTTTTTTTTACTATTACCATTTTTTAGCTGGGTATGCTTATCTTCATCACCCCTACTGGTAATATTAATGGCTGTTTATAAAACTATTAGTTCAGGAGGGTGGTTCTTTCAGTTAAAAATATCTTCTATATAAATTTTAATGCAAACAATTGTAGTTATGTTATTTTTGGTTATAGCTTCCATTTCTTCAGTAAACAGGATTTTTTTGGGGGGGTTTAATATATTTTCTGCTTTATCGGAGTCCGTATAGTCCAAAGTGCAGAGAATAAACATGTATATACTGGGTAACAAAGCACTGCTGTGTGCCATTTGTATCCTAGGTTTACATGACCCTTACTAATCTTCTTTTGTAGGTTACCTTACTCTTGGGGTATCATTCCTCAGTATGTTATATTTTCCTGCTCTAAATCTCCATATTAGTTCCTGGAACGTCTCCAGAGTGAGGATATCCTGGTCTCAAATCAGTAGTGAGGACGTTCCCTGCACCAGGCCATTTCCATGTGGAAACGTGCAAATCTGCTTTAAATCAGTACTAATTAGCTCTCCGATTACGCACAGCAGTGAGCGCCATTAGATGCAGTTTCCTCACTGGGAAAACATGTGCTGGGTCTGTGCAATCCTCGTGTTCTTCAGTACGTTGTGGTGTTAGCGCAATATAGTAACCTGCTGGGTGGTTATAGTGCAATAAAGCACCCATTGTATTATATATTGTATTTTGTGGGTTCCTGGGTGGTCCAGTAGTTAGGATTCAGTGCTTGCAGCGCTGCGACCTGGGTTCAATTCCAGTCAGGGAACTAGGAGGTCACAGCACCCTGAAGCCATGAAGAGTTAGGCCCGGTCAGTACTTGGGTGGAAGACCACCTAGGAATACCTGGAGCTGGATGTTGTGGGCCACTGGAAAAGAAACTGACCACCCACTCCAGTATCTCGGCCATGAATACCAAGTGGATCAGCATGGTTTGTTATGGTCTATAAGGTGACGGAGAGTCAAAAACGACTGGACAATGCAAACGTTACATATTTTAAACCAACCTAATTTATTACTTTAGTAGTGAACATCATGGAGGAGAAACATCTCACCTCTTGTATAATTTACTGTGAATCTGAGCTTTGAGTTGTACACAGATTCTACCCAGTTTGATAAATTGCCTCAGCAGCAACACATGAATAAAGCAGCTGAAGTACGGGCTCCGTTCATCACGCTCGCTACACCTTGTAAAGTTCATTTCAAATCGATTTGCTTGTAAAAACATATCCTTTCGGCCTACCTTGGTGTTAGTAAGGACATCAGTTTAAAGGGCCGCTATGACAGTATGATTCAAATGGTAAAGATCAATATAAAGTGTTCAATATATGTATAAAAATGAGCTAGTTTTCCGAGCTGGAGGTCCTCCCATCTTTTGAAAACTGTAGCAGAGCTGAACTTGCTTTGTCACACACCAGCTGCAATGCTGTGCAGCAAATAGACAGCTGCAAGTAAGAGAAAAGCTCTATCCCAAAGATGGCAGGAAAAGTGAGACCTGAAACACTATTGCGCCACTGAACATGTAACTAGAGCATTGTGATAACTTGCAGCCATCTGAGTGCTCAATATTAATGAGATATATAGCATTTTTATAGAATTTTCTGGAAAATTAGTGTAAAGGGATATGGAAGGTATCTGGATGTTACTAGGTATGAAATATCCCAGTTTATCTATATATTTTATTATTAAGTGCTTATAAGCTCTGTTTTTACTGCCTAAAATCAAACCCAATATTCTCATTTATTTGTAACGAGCCGACATATTCCGTAGCGCTATACATGGGTTACGATCAAGGCAAAATCAATAGCAATATTCACACGTTGCAAAGATGGAAGGTCCTGTCTTTGTGCTTAAAATCCGATGTCCATAGTACTTCCCTAAAGCACCAACGCAAGATTGAAAACTTGCAGACTTATACCAGCTTGGGTCCTCAGCAGCTTACGAAGACACAGACTCTGTTGGACTAGTTTTGTAGTGTCTCATACTAACCAATCAGTGAGAGCTGAGATGTGGTCTCTGATAGGCTAGTACACTACCTATGTGTAATTTGGACCGCAACCTCCCCAGGCTTAAAAAGTAGCAGGTTTTTATTTGCAGATAATTATCTTTTATTTGTCAAGTGCTAACATATTTCGTAGCGCTCTGCGTACATATAAGGCTGAGCAGTTTAACATTTACTACGTAATTGCAAAAAAAATAAAATGAAATGCTCCAGTAACAGTAATTTTTTTTTTTTTGTAGCTGCTAAACTTGCTCCGGAAAAGTGCCTTGTTTTCAAATATCAGTGCTACCAAATAAAAATGATTTTTAATAGTGAATAATGTACAAGAGAAATTTGTGATTAAATAATTTTTATTGAGGAATAGCGGTCAGTTGCTAAAAATGTCTAAAAAAATATAAATGTAGCCTATTACATGTCTTATTTAAACAAGTGAAAGTAGCTGCATGATTGGACTATAAATAAATAGCGGCGCTCTTGGCACTGTAACTTGTGCTGAAACTGTAGATAAAAGCCTGGGCCGTGCTGACCTGACCTCTGGCCGTGCTGACCTGACCTCTGGCCGTGTTCTCCATGACGTGTCAGCAGCAGCACAATAGGTGACGGTGACACGTTTGGTGGATGTGATGCTCCTTGTGGCTGATTTCTCTCAGTTGTTGTTCTCGTTGGGCTGTTGTGACGGTTTAGTAGATGTCTTTGGTCTCTTCATTGCCTTGGGAGATGTCACAAACATGATGCACCTCTCACACGCTCCTGAGCTCGTCTGTTACTGATAATTTCAAGTTGCACAAGACGCGGTTGCTATAGAAAGTGTTTTTTTTGCTCAAATGTTTTTTTTTTTGAAGAAGTATTTGATGATCTTGTGATAGTGCTCATTGTGTCTGCTGTTTACCGCTGTGTCTGCCAGATCTATAATCTAGATTTGACACCTCTCCAGTAGGCCATGTCTGGGTGCAGCTGCTAATGTTATTGCCACTGAAGTAGGCGACAATGGTTCCAATGGACGTGTTCACTCATCTTGTAATATAAAGAGAGATGAATAAAACCAAGGCACTCAACTTCATTTTGTAATGTGCTTGGAATCTGGACTAACTATCAGCCACTTAGGAACTCTATTTATTAATTTGTCTTATGAAAACTCAAGTGAAATACTATATTAAGTAGACCCACATGTTAAATTATTCCTAAAGGGAGTGAGAAAGTGCAGACTTCAGTCTCAAAGCAGCCGCCTGATCTATCCGAGAGAGGAACCTTCATTTCCTCAATCTTCAACAACTCTTCACACCATTCCATACAAGGAGTTACTATGTTTTATCATCAAACCCATTTTTCACAGGGGAATCGGATCTCTGTCAGTAGCCGAACACTTGCTATAAAACCTACTCATGTCATATGACCCAAAAAATGACTTTCATCTCTATTCTACCCTATGTCCTTATAAATAGCCATAGAACAATTTTTGCTTACCTCAGCCAAGTTGTAATCCATCTAACCATATCCTCGCCTATATTATTTTATGCAATTTGTAACCAAGTTGCTTAATTTAGAAAAATACAATTTACTATTTTTTTCCATTTTGCTTTTTGTTATTTATTGGAATATTCACCACTTTTTTTATTCACCCCGTCCCTCTTGCATCTCCCCCAAATGCATCAAAATAAAGAGAAGAAGGTCATATATTAAGAGGAATAAAACCTTTAATGATCTTGAATTTCACTTTAAAGCTTCACCCCAAATAGTCCATGCCCCCATTCTTCCTGTGCTCTGTGCCAGATTTCCTTTAAAAGGAGATTCAAACATTGACCTCTCGGCTAATCACAGGAGATCACAGAAAAAAAGTACCTGAATGTGAACTATAACCTGTATGAGATAATCACTGTAATGGAGACGAGGCAGAGAGAACATGCATTGCAAAATATACTTGTATTTGCACTTCTCTACTCTTTTTATTGAAATGTGCATATATTTAAGAAATATTATTTATCTTTGTATTTATCCATTATTTTTTTACCTAATTAGCTTAAAAAATCTAATCTTAGGTTGATAGAATCACTAGCAAAATATATATATATTTTTTTCTATTTTGGCACCTACTAAAATATCATAGAGGAGAATGTTTTTTCTAAGATGTCCCACTAGTTGGCCAGAACAGCAAAATAAATGTTATAAAATAGTAATAAAAGTGATGGGCTCTCATTTACGAGTATGTTAAGCTTTCTACCAAATGTTTCTCATTTTCAGTATACGTTTTTTTTAAAGATAATAAAGTAATTATTGAACTTAGCGTTATCTGCTACACCAAAGCCTACTATAGAAGCTGTAAACTCTTCTAACAATTTTGATATTGATGATTACAGTGGTTTTATTACTTATCCACTTGCACTTGAAGAATATAAATGACACCGATATTGTTTTAGGGCCACGTCATTTGTATACAAGCCCAGTACCCAGGTCCTTCAGCTCGCGTGTGTGTGTTTTGTCAGCTGTGCGGCTCACGACCATTTTTTACCGTAGCAAAAGCTAGAAAAACAGGAAAGGTCTGTGCCATCACTCCTTGAGGATGTGTTTGATTTCTGTCAGTGAGGGAGAGATAGAAGGTTAATTGCTCCCCAACGCCAGTAAAAAGCACACAAACATTTTGGAAAACCTCCAAAAAAGGCCCAAAATAGCCATTTTCATTATTTTGCTTAAATACACAAAAACTATTTAAGGTAACCTTGTTAAATATTGAAGTGGATGTTTATGGACCACATTCTTTGTGTATGAGATCAAACCCTTAGAAACACCTAAAAATTCTATGCTTTAATAGAAAACTATTACTTTTTTTTAGTATAATATAAATGCATGATGCATTTCTTTCCAAATACTTGTCTAATTTTAAACCTTAATTGACAGATAGGCAATAATGAAATATTTTTTGAGCTAAATAATGTGTATGGATGTATCCAGTTAGATATTTATTTTTAGATGTGTTATCCTCGTGGAGTAGGAGTATCACTTTATTTCATATTTAAAAAAAAAAAAAAAGACAAAGAAAAGTATAACATGAGGTATAATAGATTTTCTGTAAACATTAAGTAATTTTATCTCTACAGTTTGCGTAGAATTATATCTAATTTTAAAAATTCATGAATATATATTTCTATTTTTTGTAATGGATTTTTCTAAATATTTTATACGGTTTACATAAACAATAACAACGTACAAATACCTATTGGGACATCAAATTATGAGTTATCAAAGATTTCTAAATAATGTTGTTAAAGGAGAAAATAAGGGTAGAATCAGGTATGAATGATGACATTTTTTTAAGAAATCATTAACCATTTATATTTTGTATATATTATTTACATATACCTGTACACCATATTGTTTCTTTTTAAAGAATTTATTGTCTTGAGCTGTAATTTTGCTAATCTTCACAAATGTATACATCTAAATATTAAAATTGTTCTGTTCTCATTGTTTTACAATATAAAGCGACGAGCCCTTATTTTTCTCCACTAATATTCTAAAAAAAACAAAAATGTATTGTTTTAGTTGATTATATCTGTTAACAAAAATACAAATAAAAATGTCTCCTAATTATTTGCAAGTGTTTAAGTTTGTATTCCATTTCTGCAGCCGGCTTTTGGATAAACTCTGCAATCATGTTTTACATTTTTCTCAAACCTATCGAAACCCTTACTTTTTCTTTTCTTTTGGAGAAAAAGCTACTCCGTAAAACAAGTGATTTCTGCAAGTCCCGTCTCTCTTAAAGACCGATTCACATATTATATATATTCAGTATATTGCCATTATGGTTGTGTCACTTTTAAACTCTTTCCTTCAACACTCGATGGACTAGTGATAAGAACATGAAGTTATAGTCTTATTGTTTCTAGAGGAATGTAGATATTAATTGATTTATTATTCTTTTTAATTGAAACCATACAAGTGATTTTCACAGTTCAAATTTATAGTGTGCTGAGCTCTTGAACACCCGCACAGGTCTCTTCATGTTTACAAGTTACGGTTATTGCTTGGAGACAAACCACGGTATCTTCACCTGCAATACACATTTTAATTTGTTTTCTATTTTTTCCTAAACTTACAAAGTAACATAACTTTACAAGACTTATTTCATTTTAAAACAATAGCATAGTGTTTATAATTTTTATCATAATTTATATCGGAGAATCAAAGGCTGATTAATTTAGAAATGTAGACCAACATATACGTCATGAAAATGTTTAACCTATTTGGAATACTTGAGACTTGGGTATTTTGAGGGCACTATATTGCATCTCCCCCTTCCAATAAAAGGAAACACTGGCTCCAGGATACTTTCAAATAAACACAGAAACTGTGATGGAAGATCAGACATTAAAATTGACCTTAATGGGATACTGTCATCTTCTAGAATATAATACATTATCGAGAACCCTACCCAAATTACTGTTTTATTAAAATTGACTAATTTGTCCCAAGGCTCCTATTTATAACCCAGGTGCAAAATACACCTTTAGCTAATATTGCGTGTCATGATGGGGGAAGGCGGTGGCTGAGCGCCTTTCATTGTTTCCGCCAGTACTCATTTCCCATAGAAAATCCATTGCTTACGCCCTCTTTCTCAACATTTTCAAGTATGTTATTGTTGCTTGTGGGGCATACATGTAGCCACAAAGAGCACGAACCGGACAAAAGGTAGCCACAGGTAGCAAGGACTTCATCTTTATGCTTTCAAATGAAAGCAAAGTTATTTTGAGTCAGAATCCCTTTTGTGGAATAATTTTCATCACAATTTGTTCATATTTAAAAAAAAAAAAAATTCACTTGTAATCTTACTGGAGTTTACACAGTAATTCGTGCAAATGATTTTTTTTCTAAACCACTTTTTTTCGCCTTTTTTATTTTTCATTTTTAACTACCTTTTATCATATCAAACTCCTTTTATTATTTATTTTTTTTGTACTATATTTAGTTTTGTTATTTTACAAATCCTTGATGGAAGCTCTTTGAACATATAGCTGTTCACACCTAATCTACCTGTAAACACATCAGTAGCTTTTCGGACCCATAAAGCAAATGACTGCAGGGATGGTTTTTCTGAACATCTCCATTTTTCATGACGCCGAACGCTTTCATAACCTGGTGCGCGTGACCGGTCTCTGATGTTGCTTTAATTTCCTGCTGGTCCACGTGACACGTAAACTCACGTGGACACGCACGTGAATGAATTAATACATTAACCCTGCTCTATGCTAGAGGTGCCGGCTATGATATGCTTTACACAAACAGCTGTTAACAGTTTGAAAACCACCGTGATCTCTTGACCCCTGAGATTTTACAGTAATAATGCATAATGCAGACAGTCCTAATTGTGTAGATTTTTCATACATTTATAGCCACGGGATACTCGTCGAAGCATTCCTTTCATCATAAGTCATGTGTAAATTGCGTTTGTTTTTGACTGACACCAATTACCTGTTATTACTGTCTCTAAATTAGGTTGATACCGATGCCGTGTTTTTTTCATAGCTATGGAGCAGAGCTTACGCGTACCATCCGACTTACTCAGCTCCATAATGTTCTCAAAAATATCCTTATCTTATGCGATCATTTGATGTAATAGTGCCACTGAATCTTGTAACTTTTTTGGGGGGTGGGGGTAGAAGAGAATTTCCATTAATGGCAGCCTTATAGGTGCCATTTTATAAGGTGTATACATTTATGAACAAATGTGTTCTTTTAATGTGGCTTAGAGTAAATAGAAGCTATCTATATATCTCCCAATGTCTACGTCCATTTCCTGCCTCTTCCGTCCATGCTTATTAACGATCTCATATTTTCATGGGTGTTTATCCATTCCTCTTCCAATTTCCCAACCCCTCACCACCAAGCCATGGCTGTTCATTTCCCTTGTCCTGATTTTCGCATGTGTTTATGACACTTTGTACCTCTCGCTTAATCTGAAAGTCGGCATCCCATCTGACCCCCTTGTCTTAATAATTTCTTCAGGGGGAAAATGGTGAACATTTTTTTTTTTTTAAGCTGAAAGGTCAAGTTTAGGAGAAACCAAAGAAGCAAACATGATTTCTTTAGGGATGATGTCATCTTTTTGAGAAATTTTTAACCATATTTTTGGACTACTGCGTTAAATACTTTAGACTCGTTAAGGAAATGGCTAAAATGACTTCCTTCCTTCCACTGAGATTGTTCAGTATGTTTGAGGAAAAAACACCTGAAAGGACTTTAACATTTCCCAGACAAGTCTAAAGCTTTCTATACACTCACTATCCAACCTGCTCAGTGTATGGTGGTGCAACAAGGGGATCTGGATTAGGTTATGCAAATGAGCACTTATGGGGTCATTTTTAATGCATCCTAAATATTATTTAAAGAATAAAAATGGAAGGGCAATGAGGCCAGATACTTTGTTGTTAACGTTATACTGCCTTCCAATTAAAGTTGCCATTTGGATCTTTGCATTGGAAATATTTTGTTCTTGAAGAGGGTTGAGGCTTTAATAAATCACCTCTGCGGACAGGTCTTTGCATTGCTTGCCCTCCATATTTGGAGACTCAATTTGTTCAGGAAACAAGGACAAAGTGTACACCTGGGCTGACCTTGCCTGCAGCTACCTTACTAACCTTCCTGCTGTAGCAGAGCGGTGTCCAACATCTCACCTCACAGGCGAATACACTGTTCAACTTATCTGCTAGCCCATTAAAAGCTATATTGTGAAAGTAGTCGAGACCTTACATGTAAAACCTATATTGCTATATTCTTAATACCCTAAGGTTCCCTGTTATTATTACAATAAACTACCTAAGTATTTGCATATCTAAACATTATTTTATTAACAAGTGCTTAAAATCTCTGTTTTTAGTCCATGTAACCTTCCAAAATGTGTCTATAGTACTTGATGTATTAGCCAATGACCGATAGTGTCTCAGCAGCATTTTGTTGTATTATTGCTGAGACACAATTTGTCATTGGCTTGTATATCTAGTACTATAGGCACATTGCACACACGAGCTACAGGAGGAGAAGCTTTGCACGGACACTTTGGAACGTTTTAGTGAGTAAAACCAGGCTTTTAAGCACTTGTTAATAAAATTATGTTTAAATATAGAAATAGAACACTTTGGCACATTCAGGTTTCTTACAATATTGGTCCAAGCTAGAATACTGTAAGTTACATGTAGTGATATCTTTCAGGGAGTCAACATGTCCGTTAAAGGGATATGGAAGGTTCACTGTTTTTAATATTATATTTTTTACCTATGTTAACATTTCTTCATAATAATGCATTATCTAGTACTTGATTGTACTTCTAAAGCTTTAAGGTTTTGACATGCTCAGTATCTGAACCAAATGAGTCAGATTAGTACCGCATTGCAAAATTGTTACATGCCACAAAAGCTATTTGTAGATATATATTTGGAATTACAAGACTTTGTGACCTGGATCTTGACATCATAATAGAGTAATCACTCAGATTCAACACGCTTTTGGATATAAATGTATCGGCTTGATCCGCAAATCTGAAGTTTATTCACTAAACCGTAACTTCAGATATTTCTTGAAACTTCAGTTATCTGAACAAATATTCTGATGTTACGATAAAAATGTTTTTTATAAATAAATATACTTTAGCATTTTTCACTTGAAGTTGAAGTGCGTTGTAACTGTAGGCAGAGTGTATACCATCCTGTAGGTCACTAGTTCTTAAACGGATTTGATCCATAAGATCTTCTCCTTGTTGATGATTGAGATGAGAAAGATGAATGATGAAGAGAGCTTGGCCCTGTAAATATGTCTCTGACTTTAGTACACTTAGGTCTTTGAGTATAGTACAGTTATTTTTCAATGCTAACAGTTACAGGGGTTATTATCGGAGAACTGATCTACGGTTAACATCTACTCTGTTCAAATTTGTTCAAAATAAATTTTACCAGCTCGAGCATGTCCACATGTGTCTTGGCAAACACAATTTAGTCTCAGATTTAAGGGTAATCTGATATATTTAGTTGGCTGTGCCTTGGAAGATCAGTGGTATCTCACAGACAACAGCGTTGATGGGGTCTTGCCGTATCTCCCGTCCATGTGGGACTTGTCTGGTATTTTGGGATGGGACCTCTCCTTGTGGCTACAACACTATAGGAAATGTTATTTTGGTAGTAATTAATTAAAATTTGAGACACGGTATCCTCCGAGCACGTGTATTTCACTTACAATTGTTTGTGATTTATAGATTTTGTTAATTGTATGATAGACTACCGGTGCTGACTACCAACAAGTCTTGTTATGACTTATGTAGGTTGAGTATGGTAGAAACAGATAACCTCCTAAGCAGGCATGAACACATTATGTATAAGCTAATTCCACAGTTTTTGACACCACTCCTCATATTCCATTCTGCAGCTAACTTAGAATCAAATAGAACTAGTTCTTGAAGTTTGATCAACCAGAAATCAAGAAATCCCTGTAGCCGTTGCACCAAAACTGTTGCACCTGGCTTCCCATTTTTCCGGTTATTGTACATATAATCATATACCCATTTTTGGATCATGAATGTCTTGTTGGCCACTTGCTACTTTGCCTAATTATTAACACATTTTGCGTGACACCTACTTCTATTTATAAAGCACAGAAGCATATTTCACAACATAAATGCGTAATTGTATTTTATTCATCATGTTGTTTGTGTCTTTTCTTACTTTGTAAAAGGAGCACTGTAATATATACATTATGTTTGGTTTGAATTATTGTTGTTTAGAGCAAGATTTTCTCAGGGAGGCATCTTAAATTATCTAAAAGGATTATGCAACACTAAGATAATCCTTGCTTTCTTTATTCCGACTCCCTCGACTTTGAACTGGTTATTTCCGCGCATCATCTGAATTTGTTCCAAAAGGTACTGAATTAGGGGGTAAATATTTATTGTACTCAACTTTTATCAAGCATGTATTCGCTGCCTAGCTATACTTTGCTAGATTCCGGGTGCTCTAGAGATTATTGTTGTTGTGATGGGCAAAAAAGGGTTGACATGGCCCAGAAGAAAAATACTGGCTATAGTATTATTTATTTTTATGTGCTTGAGAACATTCATTGTTTCTCATTTAGTCTGACTGATTCTGCTACTTCACTTAATTTTCTATTTATTAGCTCACGTGCCATATGTAGAATTTTTTTCCAAAAGATTTAACTTAAAGCTTATTTGGTTTTCCAAGGATTATAATTTTAAAAACATGTTCCACAAACATTAAGCATTTCATTAGTAGCCAATGAAGCCGGGTTTATTACACTTGAAACAGGTCTTTATCGAGCCCATATTGTTATGCGTTATGCAAACACATATACGCTTCCAATAATACTATTATAACCTATATATGTATACATTCTGACTACTGACCAGACTAGTGGGACACTTGAGGTACTGCATTGGACGATCTTGGGGAAAAAAACTATTTCTCAATCCAATTATGGAAACATTTATTAAGTGCTAATGACCTAGTGAGAAATGTAATTATCATAGAACAAGATGTTATTTTTTAATAATTCATAAGAACATCTATATGTGAGTTGGTCTTGTTGACTAACTCTATGATGAAAGCCCAGTAACGCCTTGCCATAGGGGTGCCACCTGCATGCGTTTGAGGGCTCGATATTCCTTGTGATCACCTGCTCATAAAATCATCAGGTTTCTACTTGTTTACTGCGCACTAAAATGGAATGCAAATCTGTCTGCCACTTCCTGCTCATGACATCAGCCAACTCTAAAAAAAAAATTTGCCTGATGGCTTAACGATCCGTAAGAACAAAGACGAAGCTTGAGTGGTTTTTTTTCTCTCTCTTTTACCTGTAATGGACAGGAATAGATAGCAACCCTAAAGATCTGCATTCCATACCGTACCCACCACACGTGGCAGTGTGTGCATCAACCCAGCATGTGACCTTTAATGCGATCGGAAAGAAAAAGAGGTCATCGTCAAGCCGCGTGACTTAGTTCCTCAGCAGGCTGCAACGTAATTCATTCCATCCCCTGTGAAACTAAAGGGTTACTTATTTCTTGCATGCCTGAATAATTTTATAGCATGATCCGCATTTTTCTTTAATATATTGTTGGGTGCAACCTACCTTTCATTGTGATCTCTACACTTCTGGCTATCAATCCAATTAACACAACCATCCATCTTCTATGGAGATGAATCTGCATAAAATATTACAAAACAATATACTCAGTATTGGGGGGGGGGGGGCGTTGTTGTTTTTAAAAAAATATATATTTAATTTTTTTTATCCCTTAGTGAAAGACGCCATTGACGTGTCCATCATCAACAGAACATTATGAAGTGTTTTAGGCATACTTTTTTGTAAATCATATTTTGTCTAATTACAGCCTGCATTCAAACCCTTCGCTTATGTCTTTTTAAGTACCTATAATTTGGGCTCCTCACTATATCTTGATAAATGTAAAGAATTCATACAAGTTTGTGCAATGCTAATATCAACGCAAAGTAATACACAGTGATTACTACTCAAAATCATGTGAGACCTCTTTCTGGCCTTCAGCAAATGAGGTCACTGTGCAATTGCTTGTTCTTCAGAGAATTAAGGCACCAGTAATTGATTTAAAAACAAAAAAAACTACTTATACTTGACCTTGTAGCCTGAGGACCATTTATTATTTGTCAGACATGATCTACTTGGTAATAATCTGCATCGCACAAAAGTGTAACTTCTATGAAAGTTTAGCTTAATTCTCACTATCAAATATTGGGTTCACTTCATTTCAGTGCAGCAAGGAAAGCAAGAACAACATTAATATATCTATGACATTGTATATAGATACTTGGCCATATATATGTACAAGAGAAAGAGAGGGACATCATATTTTAACCTTTTTTTTTAGACAAAATAAAGTTTGATTGGTACAAATAGTGAACCCTATAATATAATGGGCAACGGAAAAAGTGTTGTGTTCCTTAGTAAGAGTTATTTTTTTATGTTTATATATATATATATATATATATATATATATATATATATATATATATATATATATATATATATATATATATATATATACACACACAGTAATAGTTCCTCTATAGTTACAGATGTCTAGTTAGTTTTTGGTTTGAACTAAAATTTGCTGAGTTTGGAAATGTTAATTTTAAAAATGCCTTTCCGCATTGCTGACTGAGTAAAGCGGCGCGGCGAGTCCCATTCAAATTGCAGTTTAGAGTTTTTGTATATTGGAGCACTTTATTGAATAAACATAGATAGATTTGACAGCAGATAATAGGTCCATCTAGTCCATAGATCATCCTATCTTCCTAAATGCACAATTAACTAATCCATGGGATAACCTTTATTCTTACCCAGACGTTCTTAAATTCCTTTACTATTTTGTCCCTATCACTTCACCTGGAAGGTTAATCTACATACAGTATCCACCACTTTTTCTGTAATGTACTGTTGTTTCTTCCGATTAACCCTGCACAGTCTACCCTGAAACTTCAAACCGTAACCGCTCCTTCAAGTATTCTTACTACTGAAAGATTCATTACTGTTAAACCACAGGAACTTTCTTCCAGAATTTATGATCTCAAGAACTGGTTAACATTTTAAGAAAGAACATGAGTACCATTTTTTTTAATATTTTTTTTTAACGTTTCAGTATTTATTGAGAAGCGAGATTACAATTTGAGGAGAGATGATCATGAAGGTAGCTATGTAGTCAGATGCAGCTAATTTAATGTAAAATATTAGTTATGGATTAAAGTACTAAGTAATAATCTCATACGTAACAAAATAACCTTTTGATTCAAATTTATAAAGAATCACTAAAATAGGATAATTGTGAATAAATTAAAATATGTAACGAGAGGGTTCAGCAGTTCATAGAAAATTAGTTTCTGCCTATCCCGTGGTAGTAAACAATTTGTAAAATATAATTAGTGATTGTTATTTATTGCACATTTATTTTGTTGCTAGAAAAATCAGTTGTTAGATGTTATCCCTGAAAATCACCAAAGACTTTTAATGGAATTTTTTTTAGGCAAAATTAGAATAAACACAAATAATATTGTTTTTTTTGTAGGTTAAATGAATATTGCCTATAATATGACTGAAGTGAGAAATATACTTTGTGTTTTTTAATTGTTGCTGTCGAGTATACATGGGCAATTTACTTTTTTTACTTATTGTTTTTTGTTCATAAGGAAAAAAGGAAAATTTTAAAAAAGTAACTGAAAATATTAAAATTACAACAGTTTCTGTTTTTTTCTTTTGGTGAATTATATCGAGCTAAAATATATGTATATATAATTTAAAGATTTGACACCAATTGTAGGACTATCTAACATTGTTTAGAATCATGTTTTTTTTTTTTTTTTTTTTTCTTACATTTTAAATTTTTGATTCAGAAAACAAGTACTTTCAATTTAGTTTGTTTTGTAAAAGATTAACTTCTATTTCTGTGATTGTTTTTTGTTCATGTATGCAAAATAAAATCAAACCTATATGTATAAAGGAAAAGGGAATGAGATGAACACATATTAAGAGAATAAAGCGCACACATATTTTTCTATTCTCTTACAATCACGCTGTCACAACATTAGCTTCAGCTCTTAGTTGTAAAATTGTGTATTAGAAACCAGTAGTGGAGAACATGCAGGGAAGGGTGATGGAGGATGACTCGTGGATATCAAGTGGTCAAATGCATTTGAGTTCCAGCATAGTGATTTTTTTTATTTTTTAAATTAAATTAAGGTTCCAAACTATTTTGTAAAATATAGTTTTCAGTGTTATCAGGACTGTGTAGTACTTTATTTTCCAGCAAACACTGTAAGAACCTATAATCATATGTCAAAGCCAGGTTGTAAACAGCCATGTGTGTTCCCCTGGGAACAACAAACAAATGATTTGGGGCATGTTTTTCAGAAATAAAGGACACCGGTAAAGAGGTATTTAAATGAAAGAGTAAAATAACTTCTTATAATTTCTAGGCACTATTAGTTGATTTCACAGCATGAAATTAATTTGGGATTTTTACTTTTTTAATACAAAATGTTTGTAATCATGCGGATAACCGCAATATGTGTACATTTCTATATACACACACAAAATTAATTTCTCCGGTTAACTCATCGTTTACCTTGTCTGTTTTTGGCATAATTGTTATATTCTCTACAGATTGACTTCATTGTTACCAAGTTCTACCGGTTTTCCAGTTGGCCAATGTGAAGTTTAAACGGCCAACAACTTTAAAGTAGCATAGATCCCTTTAAACAATATGTTATTATGCCCCCCACCCCACCCCACCCACATTTATAAATTTTATTGATATTTTTAAACTTTTTAAGTGGGAATCAGGGGATTTATAATTTTTAATACTTATATAAAGTACAATTTAGCACTTATTTATGGTAGCTTATGTAAATGTATTACTGTTTGTATACTCAATGGTCTATCCAATGATAGTAGCCTCCTCTATACGTATGCTTCTTCTATGGGACTTCCCTCCAGGACCAGTGCTACCATTTCCCTTTACACTCTGCAGCCTAATGTTTAGCTTTGGTTCTTTGTATCTGGGTTTTCGAATCTCTTGATTTTTAACACATTACTTGGAGACCCATCATTGACGTCTTGTCTGCTTGTGCGGGTTATGAAGGTTGTTGCACAACATAAACCTTACACCTGAATGTTAGCAGGTGCACTCAATGTTTGACCTCTATGAGGAAGAAACAATTTTTATGATTGTTTTGAAAAGTAACTATAGGCCAACAATTTAAAGAGATGTTATGAGCCTGTAGAGTTTGATGGCACTCAAAGGATATACACAGGGGATTGGTTATATCTTGAAAATCCGATTTATGGACCTTATAAATGCTGTGAAATTGCATGATCAAAAACAAATGTATTTGCCTAGAAAGCCCAATTATTAAAAATAAATTATGAATATAGGATATATGTTGAAGGAAATTTTAAATGAACAAATGATAAATCAAATATTTGGCAATTATGAAGATGGGAATTGAAGAGACTTGTAAAGTTTAAAGATGGTGTTTAATTTTAGGAGAAGTGATATATTCACCTTTCAACAAATTAAAACCTTTTTAACTTAAAAATAAAATTATGCTTAGATTCAAGTAAAAATATGAAAGGATTACTCAGAATTGGCATAAGATAAGGACTGGAAAAACACAATACAGTTTCTTGTATAATTAATGCATCAGGAGCATTAGTGCTGCATGTGGGACTCAAATAAACAGACTCCAAGTTTAGGAAAACTGATTAACATGGGAATTTTGTCTCAGAAATGGAATATTTGAAAATAAATAAATAAAATAAAATAAACATTATCTACATAAAGCAGGAAATAATTTAAAGGGGAAATTGGTAGAGCATTTTTAGACACCCTAAACTGCCATGATTATATTTAATTTCAATAAATGTGTTTTTTTATTGGTTTATTTATTTGTTTATTATATATGGCTGTTTTAATCAAATACATCTCCGAGTTAACGTCCACAAAATGTTGAAAAGAAATATAGAAGGCTCTTCATGGTGCTAAAAAAATATTTGATCTCTGTTTCGATGCAAATGTTTGTCAATTTTAGATATGGCATAAAATGTATTTCATTTTGTAAACTTACATTTTATTGTGGTGGGATTGCACAAACTATTTAATTGTATATATGCCTTACTGTTATAAGAAAATGTTTTTCTAAAGATCCAGATTTCATTTATAACAGTAATTATCATATTGCTTAGAATTTAATTTTTTAAAAATTTTAAACAACTGTGTGAAGGACTGAACAGCTAGGGACAGCAGAGAATAACTTGATCAGCAATTGAAAAATAGATCATCATATGTATGAAAGGGCCTCACTAGAAGTGCTCTTCATGATTTGAAAGAGCACAAGATTCTATTGTTTTTTAATAATAGCTAAAAATCTGCAGTCATAGATCTGTTTACAAACACACTCCTGACTGTTCCACGATTAACACATGCAAACACCGAGCGGTGAAAGCTCTGAGAGCACAAAGATTTATAGTTTCTCCCTGAACTTCAGGAATGCAGCTGGAGATGTTAACCCCCAACTATCATTTTTAGTTAATTCCAGCAGTCCGTTTGCTGCATATATGAATTTGTGAAGGGTTATCTATCTTTCTACTTATGGAGCTGCTGTTATGGGTTTCTCTGGGGCACTGCCCGTGACTCATGTAAACAGACATTTCCTTTATACATTCTCTGTGAAAGATGATCATGTTTCAAAACATAAACAAAATTTAAAAAATTCTAAATTTCAAGATGATTTTATGAGAACTTTATAATGGTGTATTCCAAGTTGTACTGATTTAGCTGGCCCTTTAAGTATATTTATATAGTGTGCAGTTTAGCCAAAATGAAGCTTTGGGGAAATCGCACTTTGTAAGCAACAATTCACCCTGATTGGAAGCCTAATTTGTTATTTTCATATGGACTCTGAATGCTGACATCCTATCAGATGAAGTATTCTGCTGGTGTCTGTTGCATCCACTATGATTTGAAACTCCAGGCAGAGAGAATGTGTTATCCAGTTGTTATGAAAACTGTTTGGATGAGTGGCACATCATTGATATGCAGTGATGACCTGTAGTCTGTTTGGGCGTTGGGAACATTACTCTAGAGTGTAAGTTCTCATGCTCAGGACATCACCTAATTGTGTATCGGTGATATATATTTAATTGTATGGCTCTATGGAAAATGTTGGTGCTTTGCAAGTAAACATAATAACCCTTCTGGATTAATTATTAAATCACATTGTACCTCTACAGTAGAGCCAAGAAGACCAGCAGCCGATCCAGTTGCCATGGCTGTGTGAGCAGACAGAAGAAGTAGCAGGGCATGGAGCTGGCATGGACCAGGACATGCCCATGATTTATGTTTCTCTACCAGCTCTCAGTGAACTGAATAGTTTCCTAGGGCTGGCACCGTCCTGCCTGTCTCCATGCCCTGCTAGCTTTGTGTGCAGTGGCCCATGCTTATTACATTTCTTATCAATATAGGAGCCAGTGACCAAGGGATCCTGCTTTCCTGGATTAAAACTCATGTTAAAGCCAAAAGGGAGAGGAGGGGGAGTGTAAAGTCGTGTTCCACTTGTATAAGAATGCATCCAGAAGCATTACTTCATATCAGTAGTCAGTTACAGTAATTAACCTGTCAGAATCGGAATTCAGAAGGGGGGACAAAAAGAGTAAGTGGAGCCGGGTGTTGCCAGTTTCTGTTACTTGGGAGTGTCGGCTGATTGGCATGGCGCACTTTTCAGGAAAATGGTGGGTTATTAAAGGAGGGGGTCTTCATCATATCTTAATATATACTGCACTGTAAGAAGCCCAATACAACATGGCGTAAAAGCCTTCTCAACTCAAGCCTGACTGAAGGGAGCTTATAGGCGTGTAATCGATCTTATGGAGAAATTATTTTTGTGGATTTCATGTATGTGATATATATATATATATATATATATATATATATATATATATATATATATATATATATATATATATATATATAGTAAATAAATAGTACATTTGTGTTCACATTTGGACGTCTAAAAATAATTGTAAGAAACATATTTCTTGATAAGAATGCCACAAAATACAGTTGTTGCACTGCACTCTGGGAAACTGTGCAGGGACATGCAAATGAGTCCACAATGACATCTCGCCCTTTAATCCAATACCAATGTACACATGGTTTCTTATAGAATATACCTGCGGTATTACATGACTTTAAAGCATAGCATAGAATGGATTATGTACGAGTTAGGAAACCTACTCACAGACAGCACTGTTACGATCTTAAATGGATCTTATCAGTGTGGGGCTGGCACCTAACTCGTGCTATAGAATGTGGGAAGGATATTAACCACATCATCATTTAGCTTTATATTTATAGATATTGCATGTCTAAAAGATGTCAAAAAAACTTGTTTCCTGCTCAGAATTCCAAGAAATACAATTATTACACTGCATTCTGGGAAACTGAGCAGGGGCATGCAAATGTGCCCATAAATGCTTTGTTCTTCTATCCATAGCCATTTTAAACATGGCTTCCTTTAAGCTTATGCCCGCTGCATTACACTGCATTTATGCAAAGCTAAGGTTGAATTATACACAAGGCAGTAACCTTGAAACAGCTGTCTGTGGGTAGGATTCCCAGCTTGTGTAACTGGCAACACCCATCCCCACTCTTTTTGTCCCTTCTGAATTCCGATTCTGACTGGTTAAGCAGCAGGCATAAGCTTAAAGGAAGCCATGTTTAAAATGGTTATGGATAGAAGAACAAATCATTTGTGGGCACATTTGCATGTCCCAGCTCAGCTTCCCAGAGTGCAGTGTATTTCTCTAACTGTATTTCTCAGAATTCTGAGCAGGAAACAAGTTTTTTAACTTGTTTTAGACATTTGAATGTGAGCACAGATGTACTATTTATATACTGTACGGTGGAGGCTTCTATCGCTCTTCTGTATTTGGTTATATCTACAACCAGAACTTGCTGAAATTTACAATGTTTTCCTCTTGCTGTGTATATTAGAGTCATTATTTTGTTTGTCCTGTGTACACTTCACATGCTCTCGCCCTTTTATATGACTGTGTACCTAAGATGGACACCCATCTTTATCAATATCCCATTGGCCATTTATCATCTCTTTCTAATGACATGTCTCCTGGTACTATTCTGTGAAACCATGACATTGATTTATCTGTCCAATGAAAATGATCCTGCACTTATCAAACTTTTATCTCCATCAATCTTTGACTGAAATTTTAAAGTTTTGATTATATTTGAAGTAGAAATATACTATATATATATATATATATATATATATATATATATATATATATATATATATGATCATTTTTTGTTTTGTATTTGTATAAACTACAGCCAAACTGCATGTTCGTGTAGTCTGGTGGAGTTTGGTAAGCATCTCACAGTATAAGACTGTTTATATCAAATGACCAGTCTCAAGATATTTTAAGAACCACATGAATGCCCTAACAAGAGAATCTGGTTGTTCTAATTATGCATTAATTATTAATAAAATTCCTGTTTAATGATTTATAGTAACAATATTCAATATTAAATTCAGTTTCAAAAGATTAGCCCTCATTGCTTGTTTGTTTCCACTCTAATAAGTTCATCAAGGGGAGAGTGGGGGTTTTAGACGCATATCTAAAGGTCTTTAAGAACAATCTGATTAAGTAAGAGGGCAAACATCATTCATTTGCTCCCCTGCAAATCATGCTGGCAAGGTGGTAAACCACTAACAAAGCAAGTCTCCAACCAATGGACAGCGTTGCGTTTTTCATACATTTCTGCATGAATATTTAGCACTGCCTACTAGACAGAAGAGTCTCCCCCACCCAATTGACCTTGTAGTGGGGGCAGACTAGGAGTCAGAATTTTTGAAAGTTTTTAATATTAAATATTTTTTTAAATCATTGAGTATGAATGTTATTAATGATCAACGCTTAGTTAAAACATCTATCTCATGGTGTTCGGGTGCTACCATGGCCCTTTTGCCATAAAATTAATATTATATAGTGAAGGAGACTAGGAATCCTATATAATACTAAGAGAACTTAGCCAGGTCAAGATAAAGGATGACTAGTTACTGTTATTTCCAAAAGCCATGATTTATTTCTTACATGTTGTGTGACATATTCATGTTAATTATTTTCTCTTATTCTTTATTGCAGGAAGAGTCTGTAGAGGACTCGGAGGAGAACGAGATAATAGAACATGTGAGCCCCCCAAATGACAGCGAACCCAGAAATACTGTGACAAGCACATTGTCTGTTAGCGAATATTTTGCCCAACGCATGGCTCAGCTAAAGAAATCCCAAGCTAAGCGAGCTGAGAAGGAACCCGAGAGAACAGAACCTGCTGAGAGACCCTCAGAAGAAACAAAGAAGTCTAAAAAGAAGAAGCGCAACAAGAGTAACAAGACTTTAGATGGTCCTGGAGAACCTGAAACAGTTGATCATCCAGAGGAGGAAGATTGTTTAGACACCACTGAATGTCCAGAACCAAAGAAGAAATCAAAGAAAAAGAGGAAGAACAAAGACATGGGTGCAGAGAAACATGGAAGCATAGTGGAAGAAGAAGATCCTTCTCGGGTGTCCGATTGTGAGGCTGAAGATGAGAAACCAAAGAAACAAAAAAAGAAAAACAAAAGAAGAAAGGAGGAAGCACCTGAGCAAAGCGATGAAGTGGAAGTCGTCTGTCCTAGTAACACAGAGGAGCCAATGAAGAAGAAAAAGAAGAAAAAACAATTAGGTTAAGAAGGAACTTTAAGAAACTCTAAAAATGAATTAGGTTACTGTGGATGAAAATAATTTGTTATTTTACCCTTAACATATTTTCATACCTAATTTTATAAGTCAACATGAATTTGTTTCCATGTAAAATAACTTCCTTAAATGAGCTCCAGCCTAAAGATCGCATTTTCAATGTCCATTTTCTCACAAAACATCAACTTTTTTTATTCACAATAAATTAAATCTTTTGAACTCCAAACTTTTGAAAAATTGATTATTAATGTAGAATGATTTGGCATTTATAAAACTTACCAGGATGTGTAGTGACTGCTCTGCTCTCCACTACCTGCAGACGTGTCTTACCATTACTCTTATGATCCGCTGAGCTGTCTCTAGGCTTCCTTGTCGGACTCTTCTGTAATGCTGTCTGTTTATTAAAGGGACTCTGTCACCCCCCAAAAAAAGGTTATTTTTAAAGAGCATGAAAAATTGTCTCTACATTGTATTAACCATTTTATTATTATAATTCCTGATAGATTTGCTTCTGAATACTAATTAGCTGCTTTGATGTGCTAAATAGAAACACAATCTGATTGGCTTGTTTGTGGTGACCAGTAACACTGTGCGATCCCCTCCCCCCTTTTATCAAAGCATTCTGAGGCACTAATTAGCATACCAAGCCACACAAAAACAATGTTGTATATATCTGGATTGATTTCCAGTAGATAAAAAGGCAGCTAAGATGAAACCAGCTTCCTGTTGATGATAGTGTCCTCTCTAATTTGGTTTACAAACCTATGCAGAGCTTAAATGCTCCAATATATCCCAGCACCCAAGGACTAAGTATACCCAGATTTCTGATTGTCTACGTCTGACGTTCTGTTCCCAGCTTAGTTTTCTCGTGATGCGATAAGACAGAAATATATCCCCTGTGCTGATGTCATCATAGAAATTCAAAGAAGCCAATTGTCAATTTACCGAAATTATGTACCCATCATAAAAAATAAATTGTTTCTTTTGTATAAAAATATAATGGCCTAATTAAAGGATTATAACCGTCTGTGCCAGTGTTTCAGAAAAGGTTCCTGTTGGTTCTTGGCCAGTTGTCCCTCATATGCCAAGCAGGTACGTGCTGTGTACAGCATCAGTTCATATGAAGCCACCGCAAGACTTCTATTGAGCTGGCAGGGATCATGTTTGTGTGTTTTGTTGGCGTCCACAAGCATTTTCTCTTCTAAGCTAATGGATCCTGCAAAGTAAATATAAAATTCCACCTTGTAAGAGCAAAGCATATTTATCTTTAGAACTTAAAGGGACAGTATGTGAATATACATAAATATTTACTTTTCTTGTACAGCAAATCACTCGGCTGTAAATCATTTTGTTTGTTTTTGTTTTCAAGTCAGTTTGAATTGTCTTCCCTTCAATGATACACTTATAGATGTTATATTACTAGCGAAAAGTGAGAGCCACAAACAACTTTCGGCCATCCGTAATCAGCATTTGATATCGGCAGAGGCTCGCACCTTTATCTTTAGTCATTATTCCCCTCCCTCCCTCCTAATAAGCGCGTCTGACCTGTGATGTACGGCGGCTACAAATTACTATAAGCGTTCCAAAGAAACCGATGGGCAAAATATCTATAGAAAGTTTTAAGAAAAATAACATCAGCCTTTAATTTATTTTAAATATTACGCAGTCCTGGGAATCTCGATGTTTTGTCTGATCAGATCTGCCCTACTAATCTGTCGCCGCTTTTTGCCAGGAAACCTCTACGTTACTTCTTGTATTGGACAGGACATTACTTATGTATTTGATTGGAATCATTAATAAGGATTATTTCCTGCCAAGTGGTTGTGGGCCGAGGACCTGAATAGACCAACCCGCTAATACATGTTCTCACAGTGAGCTTTAATTTCCATTTCTTGAAAAAGTGAGGAATGAAATACTTTCAAAGATCCTAAATCTCTTAGAGCAACAATAATATAAAATGTATCTGTCACATGAATTAATACAATATTTGTTTTATAAATACATTTTATTCTAAGTCAAAACTTTTCCAATAGTTTGAGTTTCCTAGGGAAACAATTGCATTTCTTGTCCACCAGAACATACATTTTATGAGATGCCAAAGTTTGACTTAAGAACATGTTAACACCCCTTAAAACATCATCATAAATATGAATTACCGCTGAGAGCTTTGTCGCAGAGAAGGGTCTTGTGTACTGCAATGAAGCTGTGAGCTATACCATGTAGGGTCGTCCAAGATGGATAGGTCATAGTAGAGATGTCAGACAAATGACAGTCTACTGGAGAAGGAACTGGCAAGCCCTCCAGTATCTTTTCCAAGATAATCATATTGATAAGCACAAAAAGAGACATAACAATATGGCAAGATGTGTTTGGAGTGCTGCAATCCATAGGGTCAATGAGTCAGACTCGACCGAATGACTAAACAACGACAAATGATTTACAATATAGCAACATCAAGCAATATCTTAACAAGAATAAAGAACAATAAGTGATATCGTAATTGCTTTGTGATCGAGCTCAGCGCTTCTCAAGGTCTGCAATGTTGAATGTAAGTTTCAGGGAGTGGGAGCAAGGTCACATGATCACCATTGGCATCATAATGAGATGAAAGACCTTGGACCAATGCAACTTGCAGAGTCTCGGAGCTGTATATATTGCCATTGAGGCATATTCACAATAATGCCTGCTCTTACCCCCTCTCCATGCCTATGTACACTCCTTTGTATACTCATTAAAGGCTCTCACTTAATGTTTATGCCTTTTTTTTTTTTTTACATATGTCTTGCCAGCCTACCTCAATACAGAAAGTGATGGGACAAAGGGAAGAGGGTGCTCATCCATCTTTGTATATGTATGTAAATAACTTTTTTGTGACTTTTGTTGATTCACATACCGTAATCTATTATTCTAAATTCTTATTTCGATCCTTTGTACCGCCCATCTTGCCGAAGAAGGAGTTACATTCAGTGTACTATAATTACTGTTCGATATGATGGAACCAAAAAGATTATACAACCATATTTGGTCTGACTTCTAATATTTCATCGAATGTACGTCTACGTGATAGATATCCAATGTATTGACTGCTTTCTGTAAATGCTGTGTGATATCCATAATACACATATATTATTTGATTATTTCAATAAACATTATACAGCAATACCCCTTTTAGCGCTCCACATGTGTTCCTCAGCCGGGAACGCTATGTCAAAAGAGCCCTAAATGGCTTTACATGGCTATATCCCTGACAGCGCTATGGCGTATCGGTGAGCAGGGTTTTAAAGGGCTAAATGGGGTTGGAGGTAAGAAACTGCGCTATAGCGAGGAATTACAGGGAAAGAAAACCCCACAGTGATTTAACATTAAAAGCGTTAAAGCAGCATATATCTGTATTTATTCTTCCTCCCCTATGATAAGTTCCTGAATAGTTATCAGTTTTCCTTTTGCTCTGTGTGTTGTTGCACAAAGCCTGGCTATTTTTGAAGGGCTAGTGAGTTAATTTCAGAATTAATATTAATGGAAACCGCGTTGCACCAAGATCTACGCTACCTATTCAAAGTTGCAGCAAAGTCCAGCATGACCTATGCCACTGCACAGTGTCCTTGTCCTAATGAGTATTGCAACAAATGTGCACACCGTATACACAACTGCTGTAAATTACATGCGAATGAATACTGCAGAAGGGTTTGTGAGCCCTATAGTAGAGGTTGTCTAACTCCAGCTTCAATCCCATTGGCCAAGGTACAACTGATCTTGGATAAAAAGAGATACAAATAGGAAAATGAATAAAAATGCATAAAAAGCTATGCTGAAGTACCTATGCATTGACGGCTAGTCCTCTCTTCAGAACTATATAAAGCAGGTGGTCTTGGTTGTGAACCTCTGCCCAAATATAATGCTGCTGCAGGTCCGCATGGTTTGCATCCCTATTACTTGTGGATATTTCTCTCTGTGTATCATCTATAGGAGGTTTAGGATCTGCAAGAAGGTGTATTCTTTCTCATATAATACAATGTGCAATTATAGATATAATCTAGTTATGAGCTACACACTAAGGTGACAGCTCTTTCTTTACTGACAAGATTATTTCTGACCGTACAAGAGACAGCCACAAGGATTTACTTTCTGCTGACAGCTCCAGTTCAATGACTCTACCTTTTGCAAGCTCAGTATTAAGAAGATCTAGTAAGTGAGGGAAAATAGTAACTCCTGCACTTGCAAAGAGGGGACAACCTACACATATATAAAACACACAATTATTAAATACTAGGAAATTACCTTTCAAAAATGCAGGGAATAAAATTGTAAGCATGGCAATGCTGTTTGACACAATGTGAGCACCTTCGGCACTCATCATAAGCTAAACACCGCTTAGTCTCCCGCAGACAGCTAAAGTTCTCTTAGCAACTGTCACTGTTGCCATGGAAACCTACAACGCCACAGTTTTGATTGGAGATAATCACGAATGAGGGGCTGTTGTCACACTAAGACACTAATTCAATGTTGGTTTAAATAATAATGTTTCCAATACAACTTTAATAATTATATAGAATTTGATTCTTAATAGTTTCAATATGTTATATATTAATCCTCTCATTCAATGCACCACCACATTATTTAATAACGTGTACTAAATATGTGTTCTCTTTTCTCTCTTTGAAGTATAGAATACCGTATTTATTGCAAGAACTCAGTGGTAAATCGTTTAAACCGCTTACAAACTTTTAATCAACATAAATATACAGTATGAACTGTGAACCAAACCAAATACTGTAGAAATTGTATTATAAGAGTTTTTATGACAAATTGGAATTAGTTTATATTTTTGGTTCAAAAAGCAGTGCATTTTCATATGTAATATTTGCCACCAAGTTTTATGGTCATGACATATAATTATAGTATATGTTTAGGAATGAATTCAGGATTACATTAATAAAACAGAAATTGTAAAAGCAAAAATGAGGCAACCTGGCTTTTTTTGCTTGAATTAAAGCCTGGAGTCTGTTCGGACCTTTCTCTACCAAATAGCACACCTAGAAGGGGGAATATTTTTGAATTTCTCCTTACAGAATTGTTCACTGTGTGGTAACTGTTAATGGACTGCACACTTCAAGTCGTTACAAACATTTATGATTAGGACATTGACCTTCCTGTCCTTCAGCCACTGGACGTTGCTTTGGCTGTGTGCTTTGAGACAACTTCCTGACCGAGGGCTGCAGGTTTTGACAGTGTGCCTTTTTTGCTCCATTCATCTTACCTTCCATCGTGTCATGTGCCCAAGCCCCAACTGAAGAGAAACACCCCTACAACAGGATGATGTCCCCACAATGCTTTGCTGCAGGAATTATAGTGGGATTTTGCTAGATTTAAAGTTTTGGATTCTGGTCAAAAAGTTTGATTTTCATCTCATATGACCACAGCACCTATTGCCACTTGGGCACAAAATCTTTTGTTTAAGGGGAGACTTTTTTTTTTATTCCAGTTATCATATAATCCAGATTTGTGGAGCATAAAATCCAGTAAAATAATAAAATATATTCCTATGTGAAAATTAGAAAAAAAAATGTAACTATATGGTAGTCAAGCTTCCTTCATATATTTGAATTTAATGAAATTGGAGTATTGAAAACATAATATAAAAAAATATTTTTAATTTAAAAAGGAATACTATCTGCAAATAACTGGTACAGCAATGGGGACAAAATTTGCATCCAATTTTACAAATCTATGTATGGGTTCATCTATTCAACAAGTAAATAGAGTAAAGACATAGGGCCTCATTAAAATGTGATTTCACCAATTGAAATAGGGCTCTATATAAGCACATAGCATTTTTTTTACAGAAGTTTTTAGTTAGTGAAGACCCTGCTTTTGGATAGATGTTTACTAACTAAAAACTTATGTAACAAAAATATGCTCTGTGCTTATATAGAGCCCTATTCATTTGGCCAAATCGCAATTGAATGAGGCCCATAGTGACATTTTATAGATTCATTGATGACATTATAATCATTTGAAATGAGAATGAAGAAAATAGAATTTACATTTTGGGGTAATTTAAAATTTACTATGAATGAGGATAAATATACACTATTCATTGATGTAGTCTTTATTGGGAATGGGGTTACAGTTCTATCCAGATTATATGTAAAATATACGGATACCAATTGATATTTACATGTGAACAGTGATCATTATCCTGTAGGGATTGAAAATAATTATCTTGGACAGTTTCAGTGGATTTGAAAAAACTGTATTAGATTAGAGGATTTTGAGAAAGGAATGGTGAAATTAAATAATACATTTAGACAGAAGGCATATGAGAAAGATGAGATCTTGCGAGCATATCAGGAATCAAAATATGGAGAGTGAATATTTATAAGGGGAGGGTTAAATTTGTTGCTTACAACAGAACTGCAAAAAAGGTACATTTTTAATAAGGATTCACCTAATTTGAGAGAAGATCCTGTTTTAAGTAGAATATTGGCTAAAAAGCCAAATGTTATATTTAGGAAAAATAAGGGATATACCACGTGTAAAAAATAATGGGGAAAAAAAAGAAGAGCTTCGCGTCATGTAGTAATCTTAACGAGTTTAAAATCAAATATTTGCTGAAATGTAAATTGGAATATATAGCATATGTGTTAACAAGCAATACTTGGGCCGCTCAAAAAGATCTTTAAAGACTAGAGGATAATCCTGGACTTTCAATTAATTTCTCAAAATATAACAAAGAGTGCATTGGTTTAACAGTACAGGCTGTAGGTAGGGTAAATATATAAAATATATAATAAAAAAAAATTAAGGAAATTGTAAACTAAATGTATATTTGATTTAGGTACACTACACCCTAATTACCTAAATCAGGAAATTGTTCTAGCAACAATTATATAGTTAAGATTGAGTGTGTGTGTATGTATATATATATATATATATATATATATATATATATATATATATATATATATATATATATATATATAGAGCTAGTTTCTGTATTTTTTCATTTAAAGTGACTATTTAATTTTAATACAATTTTTAATTTTATATATATTTTTAGAGATGCATCGATGAATACATTTTAAACCTTGAATATATGTTGGATTTATTTGGTCTGATTTTTAAAACATTTATATTTTTTATGTAAAAGAACTTTCTAAGACTTCTAGTTATAACATGGCTGGAGGGGTTTTAAAACTAGTAGGAGGGGGGAGAGGGACTAGATATAAGTAATGGGGTAGAAAGTGTAGAGGATATAAGGGATGAATTAACAACTCATAGGGGAGGAGATGGGGGAGGGGTGGTATAATCAATAGGGAGGTAGTACTAAGTAACTCAAGTTGTGGCAGGCACTTCAGAACTACAGACTCCTAACATAAGGTGTATGCTTTCTAATGCCAGTAGCTTGCCAGGAAAAATGGAAGAGTTAGAATTATTAGCAATTAATGAAAAATGGGATTTAATAGGCATTACTGAAACGTGGTGGGGTGAATCTCATGACTGGACTGTTAATCTGGATGGTTATAACCTATTTAGGAAAGATAGAGGCAATGGTAAACGAGGAGGAGGGATTTGTCTGTATGTTAAGCCTGAATTTAAGCCTATAGTCAGAGAAGATATTTATGGTGGACCTAGTGATAAAACTGAATGTTTGTGGGTAGAGTTAAATAGCGGAGCAGCAAATTCCAAAAGAATATTAGTAGGAGTATGCTACAAACCCCCAAATATAGCTGAAAGTGAGGAAATACAATTATTGTTACAGATTGAAAATGCAGTAAGCATGGTCAAGTTCTAATAATGGGAGATTTTAATTACCCTGAAATAAACTGGATAAATGAGACCAGCAGTTCATCTAAGGGGAGCAGGTTCTTGAGTACACTCGGATCATTATCTGGCCCAGGTTATACAAGAGCCTACTAGAAATGAAGTTATCTTAGATTTACTCATCACAAATAATATTGATATAGTATCAAATGTTGGAATAGGGCAACCTTTGGGAAATCGTGATCACAACACAGTCTCATTTGAGATTGAATTAAAAAAACAAAATTTTAAGGGGCCAACGAAAACTCTTAATTTTAAAAGGGCAGATTTTAACGGTCTAAGGGCAGCAATACAAGGTATAGACTGGGACAGAGAACTGGCAGGTAAACATACTGAACATAAATGGACAACATTTAAATCCTTACTAAATATACATACTTATCACCATATACCGTGTGGGAATAAAAGTAAAAGGAGTAAATCCCATCCAATGTGGCTTGACAATGATTTAAAGATCAAGATAGGGAGTAAAAAACAGGCATTTAAATTATACAAACAAGAGGGGACAGAGACTGCTTTACAGGAATACAAGGAAATCAACAAGGCTGGCTGAAATAGAAAATGAAAAATTAATTGCAAAAGAGAGTAAGACTAATCCAAAAATATTTTTAAGTATATTAATGGGAAGAAGGCGAGGAAGAAAGCTATAGGAACATTACAATGTGACACAGGCCGTCTGATAATTAGTGACCAAGAAAAGGCAGATGAGCTAAATAGGTTCTTTTCTTCGGTTTACACAAGGGAGGTACCAGTGGTTGGGACACGGCAACATAATGGGGCTACACTACCTTTGCCAAATAATTGGTTAACACAGGAAGTAATCCAAAAGAGGTTGGAAAAAATTAATGTTAATAAAGCCCCGGGTCCTGATGGAATACATCCAAAGGTACTAAGGGAACTGGGTTCTGTAATAGCCAAACCATTATATTTATTTTTTCAAGATTCACTCAACACAGGGTCACTACCGGATAACTGGAGAAAAGCTGATGTGATACCTATATTTAAAAAGGGAGCAAGAGCAAATCCGGGGAATTATAGACCAGTGGGCTTCACTTCTGTAGTGGGGAAGCTTTTAGAAGGGTTAATAAGGGATAATATACAAGAATATGTCTATTTGAACAGGATTATAAGTAGGAGTCAACATGGATTTATGAGGGATAGGTCATGTCAAACAACTCTAATTAGTTTCTATGAGGAGGTTAATAGGAACCTGGATCAAGGCAACTCAGTGGATGTAGTCTTTTTGGATTTTGCAAAGGCTTTTGATACAGTGCCACATGGGAGACTATTGTGCAAACTAAGAGATACAGGAGTTGCAGTAAATATCTGCTCATAGATTGAGAGCTGGCTAAAAGACAGGAAGCGAAGGGATGTTATAAATGGAACATACTCCGATTGGACTAATGTAGTAAGTGGGGTTCCTCAGAGTTCAGTATTAGGTACTCTCCTTTTTAACATATTTATTAATGACTTAGAGGTAGGATTGGAGTATGGTGTCTCCATTTTCGCTGATGACACGAAGTTGTGCAAGGTAATTAAATCAGATAGTGATGTGCTTTCCCTCCAAAGGGATTTACATAAAATTGAGGAATGGGCATCTAAATGGCAGATGAGATTTAATATGAATAAATGTAAAGTTATGCATCTGGGAAGGAAAAATAGCCATGCAATTTATAATCTTAATGGAGCAAATCTAGGTGTATCAGATATTCAAAGGGATTTGGGAGTGCTTGTGGACAACCACCTAGGTAACAGTGCTCAAAGCCAAGCAGCAGCTACAAAGGCAAATAAAATATTAGCATGTATTAAGAAGGGTATAGAAGCCAGGGAAGCAAATATAATTTTGCCACTATACAAATCTCTAGTACGCCCTCATTTGGAATATAGAGTACAATTTTGGGCACCACTTCATAAAAAGGAAATTTTAGAGCTGGAAAAGGTACAGAGGAGGGCAACAAAACTAATAAGGGGAATGGAGGGGCTAAGTTATGAAGAAAGACTAACCAAATTAAACTTATTTTCTCTAGAAAAAAGGCATCTAAGAGGAGATATGATTACCTTATATAAATACATCCAGGGTCAGTATAAAGATTTGTCAAGGGAGCTTTTTGTGCCAAGAGGTTTTCAACTGACAAGAGGACATCCCTTGAGGTTAGAAGTAAAAAGATTCCACCATAAAGAAAGAAAAGGGTTCTTCACAGTAAGGGTGGTTAATCTGTGGAATTCTCTACCAGAGGAGGTGGTGACAGCGAATTTGATAGATAACTTTAAAAGGGGACTGGATTTATTTTGAATTAAAAAAGAAATTCAGGGTTATCATGGATAATTAGAGAGGCAGTATTGATCCAGGGGGAAGTCCGGTCGTCGGTGTCCGGATCAGGAGGGATTTTTTTTTTTATATACAATTAATTTATAGTTAATCCGCATATTGCAGATCAGAGGAGATCTTAAAAGGTTGAACTTGATGGACTGAAAGTCTTTTTTCAACCTTAAATACTATGGCCCTCATTCAATTGCAATTTGGCCAATTGAATAGGGCTCTAAATAAGCACATAACATATTTTTTTAAAAGAAGCTTTTAGTTAGTAAACATCTATCCAAAGGCAAGGTTTTCACTAACCAAAAACTTCTTTAAAAAAAAAATGCTATGTGCTTATTTAGAGCCCTATTCAATTGGCCAAATCGCAATTGAATGAGGCCCTATGTAACTATGTAACATTAGATAATTAGACGAGATATCAATAATGTTTTTATTTATTTTTTCCAGTAGAACACTATGGAGTAAAAAGGTGTATATAATGTAAATTGTCTAATTTTAGCAATATTCTAGAATTGATTGTCACTTCATAACCACAAATTGTTTATTAGTTCTGTTTTGCAATTACGTTTTATTATGTGATTTCGGTGAGATTGCCTTTTGTATTTGATCCCTTGTGATTATTGATAGAAAGCTATGCTAGATGGCACCGGTAGCCTCCCAGGATTTCAGACTATATTAAGTTACGGGGTTTGATAAAGTGATTTGCTACTGAGGAAGGCGGGAACACTACCCATGAAATGCGTTTGGTTCTGCCCACGCCTGCAGCCTGTTTGCTGACCCTTCAGCCTCTGCCACACCAAGTGTATACTAAGTATGGAGTTTAAAGGGTGACACAGTATTCAGGGCTTGGAATGGGGGATTTTTTATCTCATTTGCAGCTATACCTCCTATGAAAAGCTGCTAAAATGGGAGTTGCAGTTTTATTTTTGTATGAGATTAAAAGTTTTTATACCAAGGAAGATCTTTGCTCACTTTCTTCTTTTCACAGACTTGTGGTTCTCAGATGATATTTTTGGCACATAATAACCTGTAGCTCAGGCATCTTAGTAGCTTCTCTGATCAGTAAATTCTATTTAAATGTTACAGCATATCCAATTAGAATTTTTTATTACAACCTTCTGCAATTATGTTGTTTTATGTTTTCATTTCTTCAATAAATAGGACCTTTTTTGGTTTCCATAATAGTGAAATTGGCATGTCTTTTCTGATATTTCATAAGTTAGTACTGTATTAGAGGTGCAAGACATACTCAGATTTGATCATCATAAAGCTGATAGTTTAGAATAATTATTGTGTATATGTGGTCAATGTTTTGAAAACTAACACTGTTCAGTAGAATTGTGTTAAATTAATGAGTATGTTTATTATAATCAAATCATGGGTCTAATTAATTGCTTATTAATTTATGATATAACCTGTGATTTTCATTATTATACAATGGGATGTTCATGCAAACTGCTAGCAGAATTAGGACAACAGCACCACACCCTCTCTTTGCATTATTGCAATTTTTTTTGTAAATTTAAGAAAATCCTATTAAATTGTCAAACCTTATTGTGTCTCCTCTCACAAACATTTTGTCACGGTTAGACAGTACCAGCACATGGTTAGGATCTCTATAGCCAAAAAATCCAGCTGGACACCCACAGGCAGGGGTGAGGAGCAAAGCCTGATGGTGACAGGTAATTCAGCAACCAGGAACACACAAAATATTGAAGTAGATAGCGACATGCACTCTGAAGGCTGGAGCCATAGCCAAATGCACTCTGAAGGCTGGAGCCATAGCCAAATGCACTCTGAAGGCTGGATGGTATAGCCACATACACTCTGAAGGCTGGAGCAGATAGCCACATACACTCTGAAAGCTGGAGTGGATTGTTGTTCAGTCGTTCAGTCACGTCTGACTCTTCATGACTCCATGGACCGCAGCACACCAGGCACATCTGTCTGTCACTGCCCCTCTGAGCTCCATCAAGTTCCTGATCGTTGCTTCAGTCACCTTGTCTATCTTTCTCCTTCTTTATGTGCCTTCAATCTTTCCGAGCATCAGAGTCTTCTCTAGGGAATCATCTCTTCTCATGATATGGTCAAAATAGTTGAGATTTAGCCTCAGGATCAAACCATCCAGTGAATAGTTTGCCTTGATTTCCTGTAATATTGATTATATTTTCTTGTATACAAGTGACTCTAAGCAATATTTCACTTGGCGTAGGTTCTAGAAAATGATTCATGAGTCAAGGTATTCTTATAATCATGGCAACAACACCAACCACCATTCAAGCATATGTTCCTGGATGATCGCATACCAACTCAAACTCTCTGTCATTGGCTTCTCGTAGCTTACAGAATTTTTTTTTAAATCATGACCCTAACATATAAATCCCTCAACAACATTGTACCTCCTTAAATCTCTGCTCTTGTCTCAAAATACTCCCTTACCTGCCCTCCTTTCTCTGCTAACTACCTTCTTCTTTCCTCCTTATTTTCCTCACCTCCTCTCACACCGCATTCAGGACTTTCTCGTGCTGACCCTATTCTTTGGAACTCCTTGTCTCGCTCCACTAAACTATGATCCTACCTCAAATCCTTCCAAACATTACTAAAAACTCATCTGTTTAAAGGCCCGAAATTTGCGGGTTGGCCGACACCTGCAAAGCCGCTCATCGCGAGGCCTGGAAAGTAGAGGGGAGGTGGCTTGCAATGAGAGCCAAAGGCGCTAATCGCAAGGCCGGCAAGTTAGAGGGGGGAGAGCCTTGCATTGTGTGGCAAACAGCATTGCCAGGCTTCAAATTTTATTGCCGTCATTTTTGACGGGCAAGTCGCTATTACATTAAAGAGTGAATATGCATTGTGGATTCATTTACATGTCCCGCCCAGTTTCCCAAAGTGCAGTGCAATCATTTTATTTCTTGGAATTCTGAGCAGGAAATAATTTACTACACAAATGTACTGTATGTATGTATGTATATGTGTGTGTATATATATATATATATATATATATATATATATACTGTATATATATATGTATGTGTATACAGTGTATATATGTAAGTATATATATATATATATATATATATATATATATATATATATATAAAATGTGTGTGTTTATATATTTATATGCTTCACAGACCCTATCCTATGAACATTATGCTTACATAACTCTGTGTGGGAAATGATAGCTGCTCACCTGGTGAGCAATAATTGGGCCATTCTTTCTGCATTGCTAATAGTTTATTAATGCATTAAGTATGCATATTTTAAGGCATGATACAGGTTAGGGTGTTTGCGTTTTTACATGGACATCAGCACCTACATTTTTTTTTATTCGGCATAAGGCCATGTTCAAGCTACCGAAACAGTACTGCACACAATGTGTTGAGGTTATTTCTAGGGTAAATCTAAACTTGAAGTTTTTAGGTGTTTGTGAAAAGGATATGTTACAAGTTTGTGTGGAATTGGTGTGAAACCTGCTGGGTCTTATAGGCTATAAAGCAGTGAAACTGATTAAATAATTTAAAAAAGTACAGATACATATACCTTGGCCTGATTTCATAAAATATATTAAATGTACTAGACATTATGATAAAAAGACATTGGATCATTTAGCAAACGAAAAATATGTTAATGTATTTAAAGTGCTCATATATTGCATATTTAAATACTAATTTGCATGAGGTTGAAAGAGAGGGTTGTAAACCAATTATTTGAAAAAATGTACATTAAAAAATTCAAACTGCAATGACGACAATGAACCAAATACATCACAAACAAATTTAAAAAATGTAACCTTGTGACTTAAGGATTCTGGGTAGTGGCCAGCAAATTATACTATATGCACATTTTTGCTTATTCAGCAAAAAGAGAACTAAAAGCCATTTTGTATATCACTCATATGAATTTAAGTATTCCTGATCATATAAAAAAACATAACTTTTATCCACATACATTAAAAATATGTAGAATGAAAGAGGTTAAAACACAAGGCAAAAGGTGGAGAAGCTTGTATGGTAAAATGTTTTTCCTTCCTACCTGGAGTAGCCTACTCTGGGTTTAGTCGGCATCTTTGTTCTTATTTTTATTATGGCCTATATGTGTTTGCCGTTGGTAAAAGCTGTTGAAATGTTTATTAGAGTGTAGCAACACTATCATTCAAACTAAATTACATAGTTTGATAACTTTATGGGCTGGCAATAGCTCAGAAATAGTCTGTATGTGTTAGGCTGCCAGGTACCTGATTAGTTGTTATTAGCAATCCCAAGAAACAGGCTTTTCTGGGAATTATTCAATTAATTTTTGAGAAATCATAGAGTCTGTTACTAAACTCTGACAAAAAAGTTCTGGTCCATGAGCTGCATTCAGATGGTCTACAGAGCTACGAGTATTACAAAAAAAAGTATCAACCATAATTTAAAAAATAAGAATAAAAAATCAAGTACAACAGAAGTGTCTAAATATTACATTTTATCTTTTATAACTGTACATACTATAGTATATAGTACATACAATACAGCACAGTAAAACTGATAAACAAAAGACTGAAAAATCATTAAATGGTCTGTGAAGACCCTTAGCAGCTTTCCAGTGGTCCACAAGATTCTCAGTAACTGTCAAGTAGCCCATAAAGAAAATAGTTGGGAACCACTGCTCTAACCGTATTAGCGCCAAAGTTTATAGTCTGTTCTGATTTAAATGTATGTTCACATGCTGAGGCCATCAAATTGAATTTGTGCCAAAAACAACAATTATCATTTTAACAAGACAGCAACTCTATTTATGTATAAAGAAATCCATGTTGGTTCCAGTTGGAATCCAATTGTTTTCAAATCCTTAGAGCTCAAAACAAACTAGTAATCCCATGTACTTGCTGCTAAGTAATTTGTTTTCACTTTTTACATTGTGATAATAATATTAATCACTATCTTAAAATAGATTTTTTTTAAAGTGACAAGAAATTCTGTATTATTGAACAATATTGTCACAGCAGATGCTCATGTCATCAGATATCCAATACAATTCATATAATCTATCAATTTATGGGTTGCAATACATAGCTCCAATCTGACACTGAAGAGTATAGTACAGTGAGAGAAAAAGTATTTGATCCCCTGCTGATTTTGAACGTTTGTCCACTGGCAAAAAAATGATCAGTCTATAATTTTAATGGTAGGTGTATTTTAACAGTGAGAGACAGAATAACAAAAAACACAAACAAGAAAAACGCATGTCAAAAAAGTTATGAATTGATTTGTAGGTCAATGAGTGAAATAAGTATTTGACCCCTTTGACTTAGTACTTGGTGGCAAAACCCTTGTTGGCAATCACAGAGGTCAGACGTTTCTTGTAGTTGGCCACCAGGTTTGCACACATCTCAGGAGGGATTTTGTCCCACTCCTCTTTGCAGATCCTCTCCAAGTCATTAAGGTTTCGAGGCTGATGTTTGGCAACTCAAACCTTCAGCTCCCTCCACAGATTTTCTATGAGATGAAGGTCTGGAGACTGGCTAGGACACTATAGGACCTTAATGTGCTTCTTCTTGGGCCACTCCTTTGTTGCCTTGGCTGTGTGTTTGGGGTCATTGTCATGCTGGGATACCCATCCATGACCTATTTTCTTTTTTTTTAAGTTCAATATCCTGTTAAGGACATATAAATAGAAATTTACAACAATAAATGTAAAAATTCAATGTATAACATTTTATAAAAACATTTATGAAAATAAAGAACTAAAGAAAACTAAAGAACTAAAGAAAATGCAAAACAAAAAGGGGGTGGGATAAAGGAATTAATAAAACTTAGTGAATTAAGTTGTAATTTAGTGATTAGATAAAACCCTTAAATATTTTTTTAAACATTGTTCTGTGAAAAAAATGTACTCTTAAGAGATATCATATTTTATAGTATGGTTTAGTTATTTGTTTAAAACCACAACCCATTTTCAATCCCTTGGAAGGAGATTCTCACCCAAGATTTGACGGTATATGGCCCCGTCCATTGTCCCTTTGATGAGGTGCAGTTGTCCTGTCCCCTTAGCAGAAAACACTCCCAAAGCATAATGCTTCCACCTCCATGTTTGGACGATGGGGATGGTGTTCTTGGGGTCATAGGCAGCATTCTTCCTCCTCCAAACACAGCGAGTTGAGTTGATGCCAAAGAGCTTGATTTTGATCTTATCTGACCACAACACTTTCACCCAGTTCTCCTATGAATCATTCACATGTACATGTGCTTTCTTGAGCAGGGGGACCTTGCGGGCGCTGCAGGATTTCAGTCCTTCACGGCGTAGTGTGTTACCAGTTGTTTTTGTGGTGACTATGGTCCCAGCTGCCTTGAGATCATTAACAAGATCCTCCCGTGTAATTCTGTGCTGATTCCTCACCATTCTCATGATCATTGAAACTCCACAAGGTGAGATCTTGCATGGAGCACCAGACCGAGGAAGACTGGCAGGTATTTTATGTTTCTTCCATTTGTGAATAATCGCACCAACTGTTGTCACCTTCTCACCGATCTGCTTGGTGATGGTCTTGTAGCCCATTCCAGCCTTGTATATGTCTACAATCTTGTCCCTGACATCCTTGGACAGCTCTTTGGTCTTGGCCATGGTGGAGGGTTTGGAATTTGATTGATTTATTGCTTTTGTGGACAGGTGTCTTTTATACATGTAATGAGCTGAGATTAGGAGCACTCCCTTTGAGAGAGTGCTCCTAATCTCAGCTCGTTACTTGTATAAAAGACACCTGTCCACAGAAATCTTGCTGCTTGATAGGGGATCAAATACTTATTTATCTCACTGACCTGCAAATCAATTTACAACTTTTTTGACATGTTTTTTTTTTTTTGTTATTCTGTTAAAATACATCTACCATTAAAATTATAGACTGATCATTTCTTTGTCAGTGGACAAATATTCAAAATCAGCAGGGGATCAAATACTTTTTTCCCTCACTGGATGTTTCCTCTCTCAACATCTTAATACAAGATGAACATTATGCATGAAAATGCTAACAAAAGCACAGTTTATCTTTTAGGGAGCAACTTTGTCTCCAAGCCTCACATAAATATGAAGCTAGCAAGAAAACACTGAGAAAGACCATCAAACATGCTTGGCTCCTCTTATTTCCTTGTGTGGCCAATGGTATTTGGGACAACAAGCTTTTCTTGCTTTGCATTAGGATTTGTACAGTAAGTAATTTATTGTAAGTAATTATTCCAATGAAACACATTTGTGGTTAAATTGTCTTCCTTTCTTATCATTAATTGTTCACTCTCGGTTTGTTTAAAGACATTTTGTATGTTGACATAGCAAAATGCGTTAGGGTTGCATGATACTTCGTAAGATTCTCCATCTCTTCCCTATATTTTCCACTTCTTTCAACACTCTCTGAAAATGTATTGATAGAGATGAACTGTCTATATTTAGTGATGGCTAAATACACACTCGCCAATGAGTGAACAACTTATCTGTTTGGTTACCAACTTACCAACGACACAAACTCCTTGATTAATGTCTTCTGCTAAATGATTGGCTTATAATCAATCAAGGAATCCCATCTTCTTTTTATCAAACCGCCACCTTGATTGGAAGTTCTCACAAGGGTAGGGCACTCATCCATCATTTTGTATTCTTGTCATGTTTGTCTTATCTTGCATTCATTGTACTCTCTTGTATGAGGTTGCAGAATATGTTGGCACTTTACAAATAAATCATAATATTAATAATACCAATAAATCTGCCAGTTATGGTGCCATCAAAGAAATCAGACAGCTTTGGGGATAGCTTCATGAAGAACTTGGCAATCCTTTTAGTATTAGATTGGGTGGAGGTTTTGGATAATTCATATAATTTTATGGTTATCAAGAAAGCTACATAACAATATTTATATTCACAATTATTGCATATAAAAATTAATTATAGATTCTGTTGTAAGGAAATGCATTCTAAGTGCACATGGCATGCAAGTAAGTGATGCAAAATATTTAATTGTTATCAAAGCATGTCAGTTGTATCCTCAACAAGTTTAAACACAATGTTCCTGTTGTAAATGAAGGAATCCAAGGAGGGAATGTCTTAGTAGTTGTGTAACGGGTGGATATGGGCTGTCATCTGGAGTAATGTTTATATTATGGAAGTGTGAGAAGGGTGGATCATTTCATGTCAGAGCCAGAAAATTATTTCTCTCTGTAATTAATTGCTGTGTACAGAAGTCATTATTAAGCTAATTGGAGCACTTGAGTAATTTTTATTGGTTGTGGAGAAACGTACATTCACATAAAAAATACAGTTTTAATATTGAGAAATTAATCAGAAAAAAAAACTACAGCTCCATAGATTTTCCTGTGATTTTTTTGTCTTAGGAAAGAAAATGTGTTTACTTTATATTGGGAATGTGGAAACAGTAAAAAATATTCCAGTCTTGACTGGTGCATTGACATTGTGTATTTTCACCATAAAACCAAACCAAACAACAACAAAAGTATATGTAATAACTGCACAAATTTAATGGACCTACTAATAAACGGGACTCGGAAGGTTTCTGGATTTCACTATAAATATAATATACCTATGATCTCTGACGTTTATGTATGAATTGCTTAAAAACTCTGTTTCTTCTGCCTAAAACATTACAAATAGTTCCTAACTGGTTTCTCCCCTCTGCAGCTTATGAAGACAGTGTACTTCTAAGTACAGCGATTCCCCTGTCTCATAGCAACAAATCAATGGCAACGATCTGCAACAGGATGCTTGAGAGTGTTCATATTCATGAACTACAGGAACTACAAGGGGCAAACCCAAACTGGTGCAAATTGTATGATTTTAGGCCAAAATAATATAGCTTATTAGCATTTCAACAATAATCAAACAAAGTACATAAAAGTAAATAGATACACAAGGATATTATATTCCTAATAAACTGTGAAAGACAGAACTCAAACAAAGCTAATCCTCAATATCAATTATCACACACTTAAAAACATTTAACTTTTTATAAATAGTCTACATACCCCAAGAAATATAAAAACTGCACAAAAAATATGCTACAAGAAAACATACCGTAGAGTTCATCCTCAGTACCATTTAGTGCACAATAAATAATAGGTCTGCCTCTGATTTTATAAATATATAATTGGTATGAAAGTGTTTAAATAGAATTGCAACTGATTATTAGTAGATATACAGTAAAAATATACCTAATATATTGTTATATCCTTGGGGTGCACTATACGTGGTGTATGTAATGGGGATGCTTTCAGAAAGGTCAGAGCATTAAATACTAAAGCCAAACAAGTGCTAGTTCCCAAATAAAAAAAATGGGGTTTCCTTTGTTAAATACATTTATCGCTAAAACAAATGTGTTTAACTGTTCCGGAGCAGCTAAATAAAGTCTGGCTAATGACCATCGGCCGTCGTATAAACTTATTGTTGTAGGTTCCCCCAGGGAACAAATTGATAGAGAAATTCTGAATAAAAATAAGAGAAGGAAAAGAAGTTAGAAGAGATCTGACAATTCAGTTGTTTATGAATCTTGGGAAATTGTGAAACAATAAGTTTCCAAGGTTTATATATAATTACATAACATAATCTCTAGAGGAATAAATTATAAAGGGAAATCGTAAAGCATTTAAAAAAAAATCTGTATTCATCATCAACACATAAAACAATAGAGAAATAATTGAATAAAATATGAAAGGTTTTCAAATTATTTAAAGTTACTGTAAACTGCCTCACACTGTAGAGATAAATACTAAATGCTACATCCCCCTGCTAATTCTCCTGAATAGTGATATTCCCATGCTGGCTTCTTAGCCAATCACAGATGATATCCCAGGATGTTTCTGGCATGTGATCTGACACTGTTGAGAAGGACGCAATATATACGGTAATCAAGTAAGAATTTAAAGGAAAATAACAGTATGCTCTTATTCAGAAATAGCTCTGACATTAGGCTAGTGTTTTTAAAGAATAAAAAAATAATAAATAAGGCAATTTATTTATCAACTAATATATATGCAATTGTTTAATATACCAGGGCGTCATTACCTAAATCGAGTCACTTCACTGAGCTTATTTCCTTATAGGAAGGAGATCTGAAGACTGCGTAGATTTCCATTTGTCTTATCATAAGTATTGGAACGTAGGCTTAGCATTTCAATACAAGCAGTTGATTGCTTCTCTTCATTAAAGGTCATGTACCATTTACAGAATCAGATAAACAGAAACAAAAATGGTGGCTCTCAATTGCATATAATAGTTAATTAAATGATTATTTATTGTAGAATATTGTACTTTCCAATAATATTTTGCCTTTAATAAAGTGTAGAACTTTAACTTTCTGGAGAGATATTGCTCTTGCTGTAGTTTTTCAACATTAATAGTAATATTACTGTTTAAATTGTTTAAGCTAAACTTCATAAAAAAGCATTTGGACAGTAATTGCGGTAGAAATAACAAAAGAAGAAAACTTACCCTAGGATGATGTCCAGTAGAAACAGCATCGTAGTCCCACACAAAGCCGTTCAAATGAGTTTTCTGAACTCTAATAGACTCCGCACTTTAAAACATACTTAAAAAAGCACTTAGGACAAAATATCCTTAGTATAACAAATCTAGAAACCCCTACTATATAATAAGCTCTTTATTGTAAGTTCATCTAAAGAGAAAAGCTTTGCATTATGTGTGAAATCTAAATTGAATAAATACCCCAAAGAACTTTATTAAATAATCAACCACCATGTTAGTAGAAATGCTTAGTAATTAGGTGGTTACAGAGAATAAGACTCTACTGAACAACTTAACAATAACAACTCCATTTTGCTCCAGGGGGCACTTAGAAATTCAGTTAAAAATTGCAATTTCAATCATGGTAACAAAAATAATGGCCAGCAATATTAGAAGAACATTCTAGGACATTGTGAAAGGATCATAAACCTTTTGGTGCACACACGAAAAAGTCAGACATGGCGCAGAGGTTTCAAAACTCCAGATGTTTCTTCATCACATGTAGCATCAGGACAGAGGTTTTCACTTGCTGAGATCTGAGTACTGCCAAAGAACCTGTTTGGCTACTCCTCACTTTTAGACAATAGTCCCATTTCAGAGCATACCTGTGACATGATAGGTAGAGTTCCTTCACACTTACCCATTGTGAATGTGTTTTATTGGTCTTTTGCATTGTCACAAATTACCATGGTCTGGACCTATTAGCGTGACACCTTTCCTGACACCTCGTGACACCTTTCCTGACACCTCGTGACACCTTTCCTGCCTTATCCAGACTATGGATGTCTACATCACATCCCATTGTTCTCTCCTACAGACAGATAGTTAAATGGCCACCATAATGATGCCCTATCCCATCTTAGCATAACAATGAGAATTTAAATAATAATAATGGTCTGAGTAAATAAGTAATTGTGCAACAGTGATAATCAAAATTATTATACTTTATTTACAAATAATTTAACATCACATCTAAAGAAAACTATAGTATAAGTACCACAATGAACAAAATGATAAAAAGTCAGTACAAATGATGCTCAAAAATACACAATCCCACCCAGTCTCTGCAGATAAGGCCCACAGTAAAAACAAATTCTAAATGAAAAGTTATATAAAAATCACTCTGCTCATTGTATGTAAAATAAATCATCAGGAGGACATTATTATTCTTTCTTTAGTCTCTGTAAACTGTCTATACATAGACATCTTAAACCGTAACTTTAATCACTTTGGTTGGATATATATATCAATAATATTCTAATGTATATGCTCAGGTCCGTGATAAAAAATATTGGGGCCCAGTATACATGCAGTTAGACACCCCAATTGCACACCTCCTGAACACAAATCAATATCTGACCAGTGATTATCTCTCATTTGCACAAAAGGAAAAATCTAGAACTATGCTCAACATTGCAGGACTGACATTGCCCATCCCTGCTATATGTCTTAGAATCTCTTGGTTGTTTTATTGATCACTCTCAACTCTAGTTACAGGACTATTGTGGTCAGATATTTTAGAGAGGAAAAATAAATAAACATAGCCTTCACATTTTTATTTTTATATGAAATTATTATTTTGCTGGCTTGAATTTTATTTTCTGAGTTGTTTCTGTTCAGAGCAGGGTCGTGTTAAGGTTAATTTTACCCTCACACCATTCAGATAGGGGCGCCTCAATTACTTAGTTGCTACTTCTCCTCTTGCAATATCCTAATTATAAGTCAGTTGCGCCTTAAAAGTTTGCATAACCTTGGCAAATTGGTAATATATGTACCATTTCTACAAAAAACATGAGTGAGCAGGCAAAACACATTTCTTTTATTTCTTATTCATATTCAACTGTAGGTTATAACAGAATGGCCAAATCATAAAACAAAACATAGCAACAAAGAAAAAAATGAAATGACCCTGTTCAAGAGTTTGTATAACCTTATTTCTTAATACTGTGTATTGCCCCCTTTAGCATCAATGACAGCGTAAAGGCTTCTTTCTGAAAACTCGACCATGCAGCTCATTTTTGCCCAATTATCGTTGTATTGTGCTCCTTGAAACAACCACACCATCTTTTTCCAGAGGTTACCTGTGTGTTTTTCTTTGTATTACAAACAATTATTCTTCCAGGTGTGGCTGAAATATTTCTTGGTCTACCTGGCCTTGGCTTGGTATCAAAAATAATTTTCCACTTCATAATAAGTGATTGAACAGTACTGACTGGCATTTTCAAGGCTTTGGATATATTTTTATATCGTTTTCCATCTTTATGAAGTTCCTTTACCTTGTTACACAGTGCTTTTGACAGTTCTTTTCTGCTCCCATGGCTCAGTATCTAGCCTGCTCAGTGTATCCACGTGAAAGCTAACAAACTCATTGACTATTTATACACAGACACTAATCATTAATAAAAGCAGAAATATATTCTTAAAACAATATAATTACAATACATAAGACAACAGTTACAGGTCTGAGGTAAAGTCACGAGAGAGACAAAATGAAGACAATTTTTTTTTCTTGGAGGTGGGTTTTAAATAGATTTACATCAAGTTTTCTACCATATAATTATCCCAAAATTTCAATTTAAGCAAATCATGTCTCTTGAAGGGATTTGCTAAGGCTCTATTTCTACTCACCACCATAATTATCTTGTTTCAATTGGGAACAGTCGGCTGAATCCATTTAGTAGCTATTAACAATGTGGCTGACATTAAGATCTGTAGCAAAACCCCTTTAATTTCCAAGGAAAACTTCCCAGGCAAGATATGGAATAAAACGGCTTTGGAGGGTAAATATATCACAGTTTTGAAAATGCCAGATATGATATAAACAATTTTTCCAAAAACTATTTTTATGTGGGCATTCCCACCAAATGTGATATTGTGGACCTATTTGTCCACAATTTCTCCAGCAAAATGTGATTTTGTCATATCTGATTATTTGGAACATCTTGGTGAGAACTAAATACCATTGATTCATAATTTTAAAATACACCTATCTAAGTGACATGTTTTTAAACCAACTTTCTTCCCGATCCCTGAGATCAATTTCCCAATAATGCTATTTAACCTAATCGCCAAGATCTTTGCATATATTTTCAAATCAACATTTAATCAACAGTGGCAAAAGAAGAAATACAAATGTGTGTTTTGGGTTTAAGATTATGAATTAAATACATTGGCATAGATACTATAACATTTACTTTCTGGAATTTAAAGGCATATCTAAGTTTGCTGGATTATGAATGCATCTGATAGAGGAGAACTAGTAGTGTGTGAAAGCATTATTTTGCATGAAAAAAATTCCAAAATAAACATTTAAACACTTACATTAAAGTCAGCAAAATCTCTTGTAATTTCTGACAGTTGCAAATTTGAGTTAACACCCTCCAAACCCAAATTTAAAATGATTTGTTTTGCCCAATTAGGTTAGCTGAAACATTTAATTTAAACTCTGGGGTTCCTGTTTGTGTTGTAAAGCAGCCTGAGATATGTAGTGTATCACTGATATTTGCTATGTATAGCTGCTGACATAGACACAGGAAGCTGCAAGGAGATTGGCTGAGCAAGCAGTGGCAGGTAAACAGTTGGTTAATATTGCACCCCTGATGCTGTTTGGGGGGGGGGGGGTCAGATGCCTGTGTCGACACTCCCTGGAGGGGTCAACATAATAATGAGAGAGATTTTTAGATATTAATACAAATAAAATGTTTTATGAGATGTGCTGCATATACATAAGCTGCTTTTTGCCTAAGGATTGCAGAAATGTATTAATTCATGAAACCTGGATATGCCTTAGAATACCCGCAATAAAAGACCAAGAGTCTAAATTGAAAGCATACAGCTTGAAATCCAAAATATTTAGAATGATGGCAAATAAGGAAAATGGTGAACTGGCTGGCCAGTGTGACACAGGTTCTCCTGGTCTGGTAATATTCATCTTCTCTGGGCCATTTCCATTAGATTGGATGAGCACAGAATCAAGGACCTGTATGTAAGATGTATTTGACTCATACTAAAAGCTTCCACTTAGCTAATGACGTGAAGTGCAATGATCCATGATGATACATTTCCATGCTTTGTATAGCTTAGAGGTCAGAAGGAAGAGGGGAGATATGATAGAAACATTCAGATATATCAAATACTTTAATAATGTTCAACAACAATGTATCTTTGATAAAAAAAAGAATGCAAGAAAAAAATATCATTATCATTCCATTTGAATATGGAATGTGAAGGATTTAGAGGAAATATGAGAAAGCACTATTGTACAAAAGAGATAACGGATGATCTTCCAGTGGACGTAGTTCGGTCAAACACAATTAAGGTATGTAAACATGACTGAGATAAGCATAAGGCTACCCTGAAGCTTAATTACGCCACATGTTAGTTTTAGTTTCTACAATGTTCATAGCAGAACATTACAAAAGATTATGTTGTGCCACAAAGCTGGTGCATTACGTGGAGGTATTAGTACTTAGTGAAGAACATTTCAATAAAAGAGGTGCACAACCAGAGGAGCTTTTCTGAAGACAGGTTAGACATGTAAGATAAAACGTGAAGCAAATAATGACATGCTGGATGCAAATTGGATTAATTCTGAGTCTTCAACTATAGAGGAAAAGCTAAGATATAATTTAGAGGAACACATTCTCTTTATCTATAGATAGTGTATATAATTAATCTAGGAGAAAAATAGAGAAATGTGTTATAGGTTTTACTTTACAAGTGTCTATATTTCTTTGAGATGGATTATCAATGGCTTGTCTGAACCAAAGCAAAATATTTATAATTTAAGCCAATATAAGAAAGAATCAAACCCTGATAAAATTACATTCATGGTCCAGTGTGGAAAAATAGTTACAAATTGGAAAAATAATTCCATTTTAAAAGCTGTATGAACCATTTAGATACAATTCAGGAAGAGTGTATAAAATCCCAGTGTCTGATCTTCCCACAGTCTACCTGCTATCTGGAGAATACATGAGAGCCCATAAAGACTTGAAAGTATGGTGTGGCAAGGTCAGTACTGTAGGACAATTAGTGGACTCCTCTCTGTAATGAAAAGACATAGATAATATTCAATACAAAGCACAAAGCCAGTTTAATTGTTTATCATTTTTTTTCAACATAATTTTTATTCATTTTGGTAATTAATAAAAAACAAAAAAATACAATAAAGAAATATACTCATTTTTAACATTAAACCAAATAAATCAAGTCTATATTTCATAAAATAAATATGTGAAATATTAAATAATTTCAATATCCAAAATTATAAAATTATTGCATTACCCATTTTGTATGAATATGTAATAATAATATCAAGAGATATTATAAAAGCTTGTTCAATAATAATTCACAAATAATTTAAAAAAATAAATAATAATTACATTCTAAACTATCCCAACTAAACAAAATTTTTTATCTTAAAATGAATGATCAGTATAAAAACATTATGATATTTATTAGAACATTTTCTATGTTTTGTATGTTGAGGGTTGCTATTTTTACTGACGTTTGTTCTATGCTTTAGATTTTTGGCATGTATTTGGGCAGCCAAAGACTTTTGAGCGCTTTTTTTTTTAAAACAGGGAAGACAGATATCTGTTTATTTTATGGCACTAAGGAATCCAACATTTCAGCTAAAGCAGATAAACAGATCAGATTGTACTACAACATAACTGCATATAATATTGTAAGTTAAAGACACATTTTGTTATTTGTACTTTCTAAAACATTAGCCAATCATTAAAGGTTGTTCTTCAAAAAATGATATTGTAAATATGGGACATCTGTGATTAATAGTGTGAATGGAGGCATTATTAAGGGTAAGTAATAAACTACAGATTTATAATGAATTTCTATAATAATATCTGATAAAATAATCAGAGTTGCTTTTAATTTTTTTCAGGTCTCCTAAACTTAGCAAAAGCAGCAGCTACAAGTTTCTTTCCCAACTGATCATCCACTGGGTGTGAGAAGTGTAATACGGGCATAATTTTAGGATTATTACATTAACACATCATTATGAAAAATGTGATGCATCCTTCTAAACAACATCAGCTAAAACTGAAGTGGAGGTGTTGGCATGTTGTAATGCTTCAAAACTTGGTTAAGCATTCAATTGAATAGTAAATATTATAAAAAAAATTATGACCATTTACTAGTATTCACCTTTACAGCTTATGCTTCATCACTTATGCTTAGCTGTACAATATGTGGCACTGTGTTTCAGAGGACACCCCGACTTTAAGGCGCCTGACACATGCGCGCCAAAGCGTTCGCACACATAAAAGCGTGCCCGTTAATATGGCGCCTGACATCTGTGCGCAGGTCACCTCACAGCTGTTGGCCCAGGTCGGTGCACAGCATATGTTTGCCTGCAGTGCTGGAGGGGTTAACAAGGACTATAAATATTGAGGGCTCATCAGTCCACAAGCCCTTATATTTTTGTGTCCTGCTCCCATTATCTGCAGGAGCAGCTCTCCACTGACATATTGTGGTACACTTTGAGCACCATGTTTCTTCTCTCATCAGCGAAAAAGACAGTGAGTGAGTTCATCCTGTCTGGGGTGCAGCATGGCTCCGGGACCCCTGGGATGATTCCCACAGCCTTGACAATGCTCTGGATGTTGTCAGGGTTAGAGGGGCGCACAACCTGCAGGAGTGAGGAACACAGAGGGAGGTCACACTTGTGAGCGCGAAATAGACATATCTGTGGGGCAAAGTAACTCCCCTCTATAATATCGTCCTTTTAATGTCCCATGTTTTATAACATGTCTAATTGCTTCAGATAACCCTTTCCTATACTTCCTAGAACTCTTCCTATTGCTTGTCTAAACTGTAAGTCCTCCTACTGATCATTATAACCTTTCTCTACAACTCCACATATTCTCCAGTTATATATTAGCCTGTATATCCACACTCTGTGTTCTCTTATTTCCCATTACTCCTCCCTATAATGCATTCAAATGCTACATATAACTGTTCACCAAGCCATACACAATTGATCCACATAACTGCCCTTTATACCCCTCCCTATCATTACATAGCCCCTGCCATATAACTGCCCTCTATACCCCACCCTATTATTCCATTGCTACATATAACTGCCCTCTATACTACCCCTCCCTGAAAAAGCTCTAGGCCCTTACTGTGCAAAGAGGATGTATAATGAGCCCCGTGTGCATGCTCCAAGATGGTGAAACACCTGGCCCACGGGAACATAACCATCTTGTGTCACACAATGAGGGCTAGTTAAAAAGTCAGTTGAACTAATATTGTCCTGTAAAAGTGCTCTGGACCTTTCATTCCGTCAGTGGAGAGCTGCTCCTGCAGAAAATGGGAGCAGGGCCCAAAACTATAAGTGCTAGTGGACTGATGAGCCCTCTATATTTGTAATCCTTGTTAACCCCTCCAGCACTGCAGGCAAACAAATGCTGTGCACTGACCTGAACCAACAGCTGTGAGGGGACCTGCGCGCACGCGTTTGTGTGTGCTCGCATGCGTCTGCGCGCATTTGTCGTTGTGAATGTGTCAGGCGCGCTAAAGTCATGCTACCGTTTCAGAGTAACGTTATACATGCACAGTTGAAGTAATGGTTGTAAGCTACAACTGACCCTGAACTACCAGTGAAACTGACAAGGAGACAACTGGCAAATCGAGGTCCACTGGAGAGGAAACTGTCAGACTCACTCCAGTATAGTTACCAAGATAACCCTAAGGATAAGCACGACCAGAGACATAGCAATAGCTGTGCCTGGTGTGCTGCAGTCCATAAAGTCACAGAGAGTCGGACACGACTATATACATCTATATTTTATGTGTATATATATATATATATATATATATTTATATATAATCATTTAGTGTATGTGAGCACTAGAGTGAGAAAAGCTCTCCACCGTACAGAGTACATAAAACGAATAATACAATAATAATCTCATTTGCATGTCTAGAAGGAGGTGGGGACATGCAAATGAGAATACAATGTACCTCACTCTTCTATATATATATATATATATATATATATATATATATATATATATATATATATATATTATATACAAATCTATATTTTATATATATATATATATATATATACATACATATATGCGCACACACATATATATTTACATATACATATCATATACCTACCATTGTAGATGTTTGAATTTGTGCACACTATTGATTTTATATTTACTTATTTTATTAGTATTTAATTAAAAGTAATTTTTTAACATACTGTATATATTTCTCTCAGATCTAAGCATACCCATCATATTGTCATCTTTGCTTGGACTTAGGGCAGTGATGATTTTGATGACATTGACCAGGGATGTGGATTTCTACACACATCTTATGAGCTGATCCCTTATCATTGTCCTTTAATCTTGTACTATATCCTCCTTTTCCTTATTTGACATTTGCTTAAAGATGAATCCACAATTTTGACCTTCTTCTATGTAATATATGAATCTCTACTTCAGAGTTGCCTGTTCTATCTCTTTTTTCATATTAAATAGCAACTTAAGAGTTTCAGATTTCAATTAGAACTACATTTTTTATAAACAATAATTTATCTTTTCTGTTACATATACATATCTATATACTGTGTATATATATATATATATATATATACAGAGCCGTTGAGGCATTGAAGCCTTCCAAGCTCACAGGACTTAGGCAATGATCCCCTTCAGAGGCGAAGCGAGACGAGCAGTTGAGGCAATGAAGCACGCGGGACTTAGGCTGAAATGAGCGCCAAAGGCGCTCCTGCGAGCCTAGCAAAGCAAGGTGAGCAGTTGAGGCATTGAAGCATGCAGGACTGAAATAAGCAATTAAGCAGACGCGCAGCACTTAGGCTGCCAAAGGCGCTCATTGCAGCCAGCGGACCCGTCACACATTTGAGCTCGGGGAAAATGTAATGGCCGACCAGCGGAAATTAAAAACAAGGAAAATATTTTTTTTTAAATTCAGCACACGACATGCAGGCATTCAGCAGACACACAGAGGAGAAAGACACAGGGAAGGGACAGATGGCTTTCCCAAGCACAAAACGTGCCGGTTAACGAACCCTGCAATGAGCATCCCGTAAAGTAGGCAGGAGAAAAGGTTCGCAATGAGAGCCAAAGGCGCTCATTGCGGGGCTTGCGATGAACACAGCGAGTGGGAGAGGCTTGCAATGAGCGCCATAGGCGCTCATCGCGAGGCTCATGATGAGAGCCGAAGGTGATCATTGCAAAGCAGGAAAGTTGAATGAAGTACACGGGGGGAGAGGCTCGCAATGAGCGCTAAAGGTGCTCAGCACAAGGCTTGCGATGAGCGCCAAAGGTGCTCAGAGGAGCAAAAGCCTCACATTGTGTGTGTATATATGTGTATGTGTGTATGCATATATATATATATATATATATATATATATATATATATATATATGTGTGTGTAATTTAGTAATTATGAATATATATATATATATATATATATATATATATATAGATATATATATAGATAGATCAATAATGAGTACTGCAGTATAATTTGATACCTTTTGTATTGGACAAATGTCTTATTTATAATGACGAGCTTTCGAGGGGCTCAACCTCTCTTTATCAAGTCTGAAGCAATACTGACATGAGATGGAACCCTCAGTTTGAATAATAACAGCAGATGTAGAGAGAGTGCAGACAGCATCTGACATCATCAGGTAAACACATATGGGGGAATAAACACAACATAGTAAAGGAAACATATTTACACATAATATATACACAATATATACATGAAAAAACAGAGCATTGTAGTCCACAGTGATAATTTTCCTGTTGGACAAACACATCACTAAGAGTGCCAGCCTGTTATAGTATAATAAGAAAAAATCACATGAAATTGTGATAATGTGTTAGAAAACCCAAGTCCATATTAAGTCCTGTAATTTTAGTGTTGAAGAATGTGATCATCTTTATTTCAAATTATTTTCTCTATTGGATGTTTTTAAATTTTCCTCTGAGTATTTTGACTTTCAAGTTTTGGATGGAGTGATCATTGTGGCTAAAATGGTGTCCCACTGGGCTACAATAATAATACGCTTTCTTATTGAACATCTATGTAAATTCATCCTTAAATGCATTGGCTGGTTTCTCCAATGTAACAGCCTGTGTCACATAAAGTATATTGTATTTTATAAAGCACCAGGGTCCTTGCTCTGTGAGGGCCCCTGCAGCAGCATCATTCACCCCCTCAAAACCCCCAGGGCCCCTTGTCACACAATTCACCCCCCCCCCCCCCCTTTTACTTGTGCCTTGCAGTTCCTGTCCCTGATCCCATTGCTCAGAGGTTGGGTATCCTTCCCCTGCTGGAGCTTCATACTGCAGGGTGACATGACATCATTAGGAATTCCCCTTCCCTGCAGTATGAAGCTCCAGCAGGGGAAGGATACCCAACCTCTGAGCAATGGGACTGGGTCTGCAAGGCACAAGTAAGGGGGGGTGAATAAGGTGCAGGGGGCTTGATGAAGGGGGTGCAAAAAGTGTGACAAGGGGTCCCTGGGGCTTTGAGGGGTTGAAGGATGCTCCTGAGGGGGCTGTGTTTTTTGGGGGTCAATGGAGCTGCTTATGAGTGAATATGGCTGCTGAGGGGGCCCTGGGGGGTGAATATGGCTGCTGAGGGGCTTGAGGGATGAGTTGTGTGACAAGGGGGCAATGAGTTGGTTTCGGGGAGTGAATGATGCTCCTGAGGGGGCCCTGGGGGGTTTGGGGGTGAATTGTGCTCCTGGTTTGCGATGGGGGGTTGGGAGTGAATATTGCTGAAGGGGCCCTGGGGGGTTCTGGGGATGAATATGGCATCTGAGGGGGTTAGGGGTGAATGGTGCTGCTTAGGGGGGCTGGGGGTGTAGGGGGTGAATATGGCTGCTGAGGGGCTTGGGGGTGAACAAGAGAGCCTGTTTTTGGGAGGTTGGGGAATTATGCTGCTGAGGGGGGCCTGTGTTTTTTTTTTTGGGGGGGGGGGTGAATTGTGCTCCTGAGGGGCCCTGGGGGGTTGAGTAGTGGATATTGCTGCTAAGAGAGTCCTGGGGGTAAATGTGGCTGCTGAGGGTGTTGGGATGGGGTGGGGGTGAATGGTGCTGCTGAGGAGGTCCTGGGGGGTTCACTGCATTACATAAAGGAACATTTTCACAAGAAAATATTTTTAACAAGAACATCAAGTTTATATATATTTATTTATAAATGTTTGCCCCTCCTCAGCTCCCCAGTGCCTGCAGCACTCATATTAATGGCTGTGTGTTGAGTTATTTTGAGGGGACAGCAAATTTACACTGTTATACTGGCTGTACACTTACTACTTTACATTGTAGCAGAGCGTCATTTCTTCAGTGTTGTCACATGAAAAGATATAATAAAATATTTACAAAAATATTCTTGATATATATGTATGATTTACAAGCAGTAGTAGTTTTTATAAATTATCAGAAGAAATAATCTTCATTAAGGGCAGAATTAGATTCATAATTTTGCTCATGAGCCACAGAAATAATGGCTAGTTACCAGTAGAAGTGTATCTGGTGTTTGCACTCACATTTGCATTACTTTACATCTTTAATGTGGACAATGTTCACACCTTAAGATACTAATCTACCTCATCCCTGGATAAATACAGTGTCTGTGCTAATCTTCTGTGTATCTCTCTCACTAATGTAGACCCCCCTGTTGTGATGACTTTACTAATCCATGGATTTGAGTTGATGGACCATAGGAGGAGAGATGTGATAAGATAAAGAGATGGGAAAAGTGAAATGAATGAGAGAAGAGTAAAAGGGAGAGAGAATACCTGGGTAATAGGTAATACATATATAGGAAAAGTGGGAAACACTAAAATGTATTCATGAAGCAAAATCATGCTGTATATTTAATACAACAGATAAAATAGACTCACAAAACGAGAGAAATTCAGATTCTAAACTACATATAATACAAGATGCTAAAAAGTACATGAATATGGTGCCTAAATCAAGGGGCATAATGAAATAAAAAAATGACCATATAATCATTTATAATTGAGCCAACATGGAGCTGTAAAATACAGTATTATAAATAAGCCTGATATCGCTTCAAAAGTAGTTTAAGATTAATTCTATATAATTCAATTCAGTAATTTAAAGGGGAGGAGGGGTGGTAAAATGTTATATGGTGTTATATAAATATCAGTGTTGATCCAGCTAATTAATAGGCTTAGGCAATCTACAAATATGTGCATAAAACAAGTGTGAGGGTAATGGTCTATTTTTGCTATTTTTGGAAGTAATGAAAACACATTATCACAAGAAAAATATTCTCTAATTTCTTCTTGTATCCACTTTTGTATTTTTATATCACCTATTTAAGATGGCAGGGAATTCTGGTGTAAATCAGTTTATTAACAGATGCTCAAAGCTAATAAACCAAAGTTTATCTACATTTTATAATCTTACTAACATGAGCCTTGCTAATACCTGAACATGGTTAAATTGTTAATGTTGCTGATGATGCCATTTGAGATAATGGAGGTTTTCACACTTTTTGTAGTAAAGGACCAAGTGACTTCCTTCGTCACACTGATTTAATAGAGCACATATTAATTACGTATTAATTACTGTTCAGTTCTTCTATAACATCACTACTGCAGTGACTAATGGCTGTGACATATATAACGTTATACTCCTTCCTAGGACAAAATGTGCTAATGGCGGTGACATATTTGGAGTGCAGTTTCCATGTATGTGAGATAATAAAGAGTATAACTCTAGCTCTGTACTAATATTTTTTTTCTAAACTAAATAATTACTTGTAGCTGCAAAGTGGTAAGTCCTACTGAGTCCTACTGATACATGTTGTGCTGGCTGGAGAGAGGACCTAAGCGTGAATGGGTGATAACTCAGGAGTAGATCATGTTTTGTTTGTTCACCAGATAAATTATCAAACTGTGCCAATAATTAGCACAATAAGCATTTAATCAGTATATTGTGCCTATATTTTTTATATATTTGTGTTAAAATCTTATGATTAGGATTCAGCAAGTAGACAGGTGGAGTAACCAGTAAATCCAAATATACCATAACCCCAATCATATGGTGTTCTACATCATCCCTCCTACTACTTAATAATGAAACTTTTCGCCTAATCTCTTCCTTCCTTACGATCCACAGATATGATATAAGTTAAGGTACTTTCATGTTATGAGTACGCCAGCACACCGCCAGCCCAGGCGGCAGCAGTACTAGTGAGAATCCGCTAGATGTCACTTCCAAGATATTTCTGCCGATGTCATAGCTTTATGGTTAGTGTAAGGGTTAGGGTTAAGGGTAAGGATTAGTTTAAGCTTGCAAATTGTGTAATTTTGGCAGCGCCATCTAGTAGCTCCTTGCTGCAACTGCTGCTGCCATTGCTGGAGTTCTAATAAGAGGAAAGTTCCTAAGTTAATTATACTCAACCAAGGAAACGCTATTGAATTTGTCAGCTTAAAAATAGCTATTTTTGAAACCATAATGCATTTTTTTGAGTAATGTGTAATTTATATATTGTATAGTTTTGTAATTGTATTTGACAGAGGATGAAACTTGAACCTAGCTCATATAAAAAAGGGAGTATTTATATTTGACTCTGCATGTGGGTGTAGTATTTCACTTCTAGGAATATTATCTCTTGGAATAACTAAAATGATTCATTAACTCCGCAAACACAAAATCAAAAAGCAGGTTTTAGTAGTAATTACCTATAATGCACAGCTCAAGTTGAGGTATAGTGTAAAGTGTAAGGCCAATGTAATCAGGTTAAGAACACTGTGTGAAATCTTTATTTAAATCCGGTGTGAAACTCTTTGAAAACACCTCTGTTTAGGGTCTACCTACAAATCCATGGGCTAAAGAAATGGAGATAAGCCAGCATGACCAATCAGCTGCTAATTACACCACACACTGCTGTCTAATGATAACGACTCATACTTGGATTTTTCTCAATCACCTGTCTTGAGGAATGTCTTATTGAACAGGTCTAACTTGTCCTACTTAGCGTCATGGCGATGAGAAATGCACAAATCATTCAAATGCAATTACAACACTTCAAGGGTACCAAAAACACGTTCTCATGGACAGCAGCAGTCACCCAGCACTCCCGAGAAGAGTGCAGCCCAAACCCATGTTTTAGGAGGGGTACAACTTGCACAATGTTCATAGACATTAAGTTAGGTTGGACGTCTGGTTATATTAAGGTTTTTTATATTTTGTATATTTGAAGGTTCAGTGCAAAACTCCTCTCAGTGATGATGAAATCAAATTAACCTGAGATTAGGAATGTTCTTCTGCATAAAATATAATATCTACCACGAATTTAGCATTATACCAGTCATTTTAAATATTGTTTTTGCCATGGCAAGAATTTCTGTTTAATTAACACATAGCGTACCCCTTGGAACTTTCCAAAGGAGACCACCCTGAAAACAATATTCAATGGGGAAAGGATACAGTACATACTATAATATGTGGTGGACCTGTACCAGAACTTGTAATAGTTATTACATACATGTTTATTTTTACTTTAAAAAAAACATTTATACATAAGTATTGCATATTCAGTAGTCATTTAATTTAAAAACAAGGCATAGAAGGCAGAATTTAAACTCTCAATTATGTCTCAAGGCAGCCTCTATAGATGTTCACTACATGTTTATGAGGCTCCAACTACCTTGTAACATTATGCCATGTGCAATATATATCTATCTAAAGTGTGAATATATATGATATTCAAGAGGATATTGATTGATAACAGTCATCTACCTGATATACTGCTGAATAGATGGTTGACACAGATCTACAGAGTAGGTCACTTACTGGTAGTTCACTGAGGTTCACTGAGTTCATATGGTTTTATGAGATTACATAAAATAATTTATAATCCTAAATGATGATGTTATGATATCTGTAATACTTCCTTCCTCACAGAGATGGACGTTGTGTGCCAACACGTAGAAGTTTAGTGACCGTCCTGACCTTTATGTCATGCATTTATTGGGAATACCAAGGTTTACATAATAGTTTGAAATGTCCCACTAACAGGTATTAATTTGGCACAGTCTTATATGATACAGCAAAGTGTTGAAACCTATATATTATATACCAGCAATTTGAGTCAGGCATTTTATTTGATTCTCATTCACCGCTCTGGAAGTTGTATCCTGTTTAATATACTTATGGGGTATATTCAAAAGTTTTGGGGGTCGGGACAGGTTGGAATCTTAATAAAATAAGGGCTACTTTTTTGCGTTAGTTTTTATTTTCTTTCAATTCTATGTTGGTTGAGTATTTTTCTTAGTTGAAAGCTTATTGCAGACAATACTATCTGATAGGAGTAAGGAGCCTTTACTCAAGAAATTATATATTTAAACACCCAACCAGAACTTTGCCCCAGGGAAGGACTAGGAGAATAATTGATAAATACCTTAAGAAAGGTGTTACTTCAAGCACTGAAAAGAAGAAAATGAGGAGCTAGAGAGTATAAGATCAGAGGTTCTCATATATTCCAATGCAAATGATATTGTATAAATGTAACCTATATTATAATTTGAATTTGCGATTTTGTACTGATATGCTGAACTCCGTGCTCTCAATAAAAATATTTTGAGAAAAATAAAAGTTTGGGTAACAATCCCCATCTTCTGTCCCTGTAAACCCAGAGTTGCAGAAAATTTATGAATACCATTCATATTGATTTATGCAATTTTATATGAGGCTGAGAACAAATCTTGAAAATTAGAGAATGAGGGTTTCCTGCCGTGAGAGCTCGAGGACTCATTTATATTGTCTTCGGGGTTCCAACTAGAAGGTCCAAGGATCCTCATGGTCCTTAATGCAGTAACTTGTGGCTGCAGCACCAGGACACTAGTCTTCATCTTTACCAGGAAGTAGCTGCCAAGGTCCTCCCTGACCTTTCTCATCAGGGTAGTAGCTGCCACCATCCTCCCCAGAGTCCTACCAGAAGGGTCCCAAGTAAGTTCCTGTAAACCCTTTCTGGCCTCCATAAAAACTACTGATGGTGCACCATAAAAATCATATAAACGTTCAGGTGTCAGGATGGATGTTGAACCAGAACTAGTGAGTTTGGGCCAAAGGAATCACTGCCACCTCACCTCCTGGCCAAGATTTCATTAAAAAAACAGCCATAGGTTTCCCTTCCATCTTAGTGCTAAAAGTGTGCCCAACCCACAGGCTGGGACAGCAGCAAAAGTAATGGAGGTTCCCTCGTTCCAGAAGGACACTGGCAGGGAATCCCAACATTTAAAAGTGCTCTTAGTGTTTGAGCCATAGAACAATGGTGATGTGAAGGGGGTCCTAACAACCTCTTAGGCCCTGTCTTCTAGCAAAATCTTCTTGAGCATGTGCCTCGCACTGTCAATCCCCTTTGTGTCCCTGATGTGGAGGGACAGACCATCATAATAAAATCCTAAATGCCCCTCTTTTGAAGGAACATCCATATTTAAAATGCCACTATAATTCAAGAGATATGGTTTATGTTTATTAAATATGCAACAAACTATCAACATTAGCAGATATGTAAGCTATGAACATAAAAATCTTTTTTGATAAAATCGGAATTTTTGCAGATTCTATTTATGAATAAAGTATAAAATTTTGTCTCTGTTGCATCACTTCCTGTAAGCTTGACCATGAGGAGTTTGTTTTCTATCTTTCAATGAGGGGGGAAAGCAAAGAAGGTGGGCGGTGGGTCAGGATGTTTTGTTAGATTACTGGATCTGATTGGAATTAATAAAACCCCTGTACTCCCTCAAAGGCTCAGAAGATCTCCAGAAATGTAAATACTCCTCAAACACAACTTCTACCAAATTATTATGGATGCCTCCACGGTACTGAGGTATCAATATGTATATATATGTAAATATATATATATATACTAGCAACTTGCCCGTCAAAAATTACGGCAATAAAAAGTTAAGCCTGGCAATGCTGTTTGCCACACAATGGGAGCCTCCCCCTCTACTTTACTGGCTTCGCGATCAGCGCCTTCGGCGCTAATCAAGGGCCTCACATTGAGAGCCTTTGGCGCTCATTGTGAGCATCCTCCCTCTACCTCTCCCACCCTTTACTTTATTGGCTTCGCGATGAGCGCCTTTGGTGCTCATCACGGGCCTCGCAATGAGCGCCTTTGGCGCTTATTGCGAGTCTCTCCCCCTGTCTACTTCCTCCCTTGTGTCTCATTTCCCCCTCCTCTCCCTCCCTTGTGTCTCCTTCCCCCTGTGTTTTTAACCCCCCCCTCCTATGTGTCTCTTTTCCCCTACCCTGTGTCTCTTTCCCCCCTCTCCCTCCCCTGTGCTTTATCCCCCTCCCCTGTGTCTCTTTCCCCCCACCCCCCCTCTGTCTCTTCCCCCCCTTGTATCTCCCTTGTTCCCCCCATTTCCCTCCCCTGTGTATCTCCCCCTCCCCTGTGTCTCTTCCCCCTCCTCTCACTCCCCTGTCTCTTCCCCCTCCTCTCACTCCCCTATTTCTTCCCCACTCCTCTCACTCCCCTGTGTCTCTTCCCCCCATGTCTCTTTTCCTCCTGTGTCTCTTCCCCACCTCTCCCTCCCCTGTGTCTGTTCCCCCCCTCTCCCTGCCCTGTGTCTCTTTCCCCCTCCCCTGTGTCTCTTCCCCCTCCCTCCCCTTTGTCTCTTCCCCAACTCTCCCTCCCCTTTATCTCTTCCCCACCTCTCCCTCCCCTGTGTCTCTCTCCCCTCCCCTGTGTCTCTTCCCCATCTCTCCCTCTCCTGTGTCTGTTCCCTCCTCCCCTGTGTCTCTTCCCCCCTCTCCCTCCCATGTGTCTCTTTCCCCCCCTCCTCTCCCTCCCCTGTGTCTCTTCCCCACCTCCCCCTCGCCTGTGTCTCTTTCCCCCTCCCTTGTGTCTCTTCCCCCTCCCATGTGTCCCTTTCCCCTACCCCTCCCTCCCTGTGTCTTTTCCCCTCCCATGTGTCTCTCCCCCCTCCCTCCCATGTGTCTCTCCCCCTCCCATGTTTCTCTGCCCCCCTCCCTCCCTGTGTCTCTTATCCCCTATCCCTCCTCTGTGTCTTTCACCACTCCCCTGTGTCTCTTTCCTCCCTGCACCCCCGTGTCTCTTTCCCCTCCCTTGTGTCTCCCCCCCCATTCCCTTCCCTATGTCTTTTCCCCTCCCCTTTGTATTTTCTCTCTTCCTCTCATTCCCCTGTATTTCTTCCCCCTCCTCTCACTACTCTGTGTCTCTTCCCCCTTCTCTCACTCCCTTGTGTCTCTTCCCCCTTCTCTCACTCCCCTGTGTCTATGCACCCTCCTCCCCTGTGTGTCTCTCCCCCCTCCTCCCCTGTGTGTCTCTCCCCCTCTTCCCCTGTGTGTCTCTCCCCCCTCCTCCTCTGTGTGTCTCTCTCCTCCTCCCCTGTGTGCCTCTCCCCTCCTTCCCTGTGTGCCTCTCCTCTGTGTGTCTCTCCCCTCCTCCACTGTGTGTCTCTTCCTCCCTTCTTTGGCTCCCTTCTCTTCCCCGCCCCCTCCCTTTTGTCTCTTCCCTCCCCTGTGCCTTTCCCCCCTCCCCTGTGTCTTTTCTCTCTCACTCCCATGTCTCTTCCCCCTTCTCTCACTCCCCTGTGTCTCTCCCCCTCCTCCTTTGTGTGTCTCTCCTCTCTTCCCCTGTCTGTCTCTCCCCTCTTCCCCTGTGTGTCTCACCCCTCCTCCCCTGTCTGTCTCTCCCCTCTTCCCCTGTCTGTCTCTCCCCTCCTCCCCTGTCTGTCTCTCCCCTCCTCCCCTGTGTGTCACCTCCTCCCATATGCCTCTTCCTTGCCGTGCGCAACACGCATGACAAGCATAACGCATGTGTGTCTCTTCCCCCTCCCATGTGTCTCTCCCCAATCCCTCCCATGTTTCTCTTCCCCCTCCCTCCCTGTGTCTCTTATCCCCTCTCCCTCCTCTGTGTCTCTTACCCCTTCTCTCACTCCCCTGTGTCTCTCCCCCTCCTCCCCTGTGTTTCTCTCCCCCCTCCTCCCCTGTGTGTCTCTCCCTCCTCCTCCTCTGTGTGTCTCTCCCCTCCTCCCCTGTGTGCCTCTCCCCTCCTTCCCTGTGTGCCTCTCCTCTGTGTGTCTCTCCCCTCCTCCCCTTTGTGCATCTCCCCTTCTCCACTGTGTGTCTCTTCCTCTCTTCTTTGGCTCCCTTCTCTTCCCCGCCCCCGCACTTATGTCTCTTCCCCCCCCCCCCCCATTTACCTCCCCTGTGCCTTTTCCTCTCCCCTGTGTCTTTTCTCTCTCACTCCCCTGTGTCTCTTCCCCCTTCTCTCACTCCCCTTTGTCTCTCCCCCTCCTCCTCTGTGTGTCTCTCCACTGTTCCCCTGTCTGTCTCTCCCTTCTTCCCCTGTGTGTCTCTCCCCTCCTCCCCTGTGTGTCTCTCCCCTCTTTCCCTGTCTGTCTCTCCCCTCTTCCCCTGTCTGTCTCTCCCCTCCTCCCCTGTCTGTCTCTCCCCTCCTCCCCTGTGTGTCACCTCCTCCCATGTGCCTCTTCCTTGCCGTGCGCAATGCGCATGACCAGCATAACGCGCATGCGTGCGACCGCCGCAGTCTGCATACACGGCAAATGCAGCGCAATGCGCACGTGTGCGCCCAGCACAGTGCGCGCCCAGAACAGTGCGCATACGCGGCTAACTTTGCGCGGTGCGGCTGGTGCTGCGCATTGCGCATGCGCAGGGCTTTGCGATCGGTTGTAGTTGTCAAACTGTGATTTGTTGCAAGTGTGACGACGAATCGCAGTTTGCCAACTATTATTATTGATACATATATGCAACTTCTCCTGTGTCCATAATTATCAAGTATTATTTGCCCATCCACTCCAATCTGGATGGATAATTTTTACTCTATTAGAAGCAGTGCTCTAAACACCTCAATGACCAGTATCTCAAGATATCTCATCCAAGGATAAAAGAATTGGAGATGCTGAGAAACAGATAAGGAAAAGGACTGGCTGAACAGGCCAGTTTGTGTTTCCGTGGAACTTCTGAGTGACAACAGTGAGCTTCTAAACCAATGGTATCAGGGCAGGCCTACTTGACTGCAAAACAGGGCAAAGAGTTTAGTTATAGCACAACAATATGGTACCAATACATTTAAAAAATGGGTAACACATGGCAACTTGTTGCTCTTATGATTCTGTTATCTGTATAATTTGGATTCAACTGGACAGTTCAGATTTACCTCATATACAGTGGGTATAAAAAGTCTACACACCCCTGTTAAAATGTCAGGTTTCTGTGCTGTAAAAAAATGAGACAAAGATAAATCATTTCAGAACTTTTTCCACCTTTAATGTGACCTATAAACTGTACAACTCAATTGAAAAACAAACTGAAATCTTTTAGGTGGAGGGAAGAAAAATAAAAAAGAAAAGTAATGTGGTTGCATAAGTCTGCACACCCTCTTATAACTGGGGATGTAGCTGTGTTCAGCAATCACATACCAAATCATGTTAAATAGGAGTCAGCATACACCTGCCATCATTTAAAGTGCCTCTGATGAACCACAAATAAAGTTCAGCTGCTCTAGTTGGTCTTTCCTGAAATGTTCTTAGTCGCATCCCACAGCAAAAGCCATGGTCCACAGAGAGCTTCCAAAGCATCAGAGGGATCTCATTGTTAAAAGGTATCAGTCAGGAGAAGGGTACAAAATAATTTCCAAGGCATTAGATATACCATGGAACACAGTGAAGACATCATCAAGTGGAGAAAATATAGCACAATAGTGACATTACCAAAAACTGGAGCTTCCTCCATAATTGATGAAAATACGAGAAGAAAACTGGTCTGGGAGGCTACCAAGAGGCCTACAGCAACATTAAAGGAGCTGCAGGAATATCTGGCAAGTACTGTCTGTGTGGTACATGTGACAACAATCTCCCATATTCTTCATATGTCTGGGCTATGGGGTAGAGTGGCAAGACGAAAGCCTTTTCTTACAAAGAAAAACATCCAAGCCAGGCTACATTTTGCAAAAACACATCTGAAGTCTCCCAAAAGCATGTGGGAAAAGGTGTTATGGTCTGATGAAACCAAGGTTGAACTTTTTGGCCATAATTCCAAAAGATATGTTTGGCGCAAAAACAACACTGCACATCACCAAAAGAACACCATACCCACAGTGAAGCATGGTGGTGGCAGCATCATGCTTTGGGGCTGTTTTTCTTCAGCTGGAACTGGGGCCTTATTTAAGTTAGAGGGAATTATGAACAGTTCCAAATACCAGTCAATATTGGCACAAAACCTTCAGGCTTCTGCTAGAATGCTGAACATGAAGAGGAACTTCATCTTTCAGCATGACAACGACCCAAAGCATACATCCAAATCAACAAAGGAATGGCTTCACCAGAAGAAGATTAAAGTTTTGGAATGGCCCAGCCAGAGCCCAGACTTGAATCCGATTGAAAATCTGTGGGGTGATCTGAAGAGGGCTGTGCACAGGAGATGCCCTCGCAATCTGACAGATTTGGAGTGTTTTTGGAAAGAAGAGTGGGCAAATCTTGCCAAGTCAAAATGGGCCATGCTGATAGACTCATACCCAAAAAGACGGAGTGCTGTAATAAAATCAAAAGGTGCTTCATCAAAGTATTAGTTTAAGGGTGTGCATACTTATGCAACCATATTATTTTATTTTTATATTTTTTCTTCCCTCTACCTAAAAGATTTCAGTTTGTTTTTCAATTGAGTTATACAGTTTATAGGTCACATTAAAGGTGGAAAAGTTCTGAAATTATTTATCTTTGTCTCATTTTTTTACAGCACAGAAACCTGACATTTTAACAGGGATGTGTAGACTTTTTATATCCACTGTATTGTAAAACATAGTATACAGCAAACTAATAATATTAGCAGCTATGGGAGGGAGCAGTGAGCATTAAAGTATTTTTAAAGAAAATTTTACTTTTAGAAGACTTTGCTAGTGTATAGGAGCTGCAATGATTATTTTTCCTGTTCAGTGAATGAGGGGATTCAGTGAAAGAGCAATGAAAGCAGGATGTTCACTTTGTAGTTTAATTTTCTGATTCTGTGCATATCAATAATTTAAAACTCAATCTCCTACCACTGCTGTAAAGAAAACAAAATGGCCACATGCACTGCTCAAGAATCCTCACATCCTTGAATGCAACCAGGTTCTTAGATAGGAATTCCTTGTAAAGGAGACCTTGCAGGGTTTGGGGTGTGCATATGGACCTTGTTTCAGTACATAGCCACTTTAAGTTAACAACATTTTGCAAGTTCTTATTCCTCATTTTTTATTTGCTTTTGCTCAAACAATAAGGGGAACAATGCATTACAAAGTACCTAACATAGACCGATGTTGGCATGAGGAATGGAGTAATGGAGGGATATCAGCATACAATAGAAATCGGAAAAAAGGTCCAGCCAGAGCCAGTAGAAAGTTCAAGAAAAAGGTATTACATGGATAACATTTCAACATGGATTACATGGATAATAACAATGTAGCTTTATTTTGAAGCTGACTTTGCTTGGGATGTGAACAATTATCTTTCCTCACCAACATTGGTCCTGCATTAATCATGTTTCCACATAGGGACGGTGGACCAACTCTTCCAGCACCCTTTTGAGGGTCATGTATCCATGGTGCAATACGTCTGAGCTAATGTATGTCACATATGCATGTAGAGTATACTCATCATGATATAACAAAACTCTAGGAAAAAGCCCCTGACAGATACACAATGACGCATCAATGGGTAATTTCTTTCTCTCTCTTTCTGGTTGCATCAAAACCCCTAAACTCGTTACTCAAGTTTCTTGCATTTCATGCAAATGTGTCAGTCTGGGAGATTTACGCCAACACATAGCTTTTGGCAAAGATCCAAAAAAGGAGCTTTAAAAGAAAGTTCAATAAATTGGTTGTAATGTATTAGTTTTATAAAGCATTTGTATTTTTATTTATATAAAAAGTCAATTTAAAAACAAAATCATATACATTTATAAAAAAAAAAGAAAAAAAAGTGAGTCCCAGTAGCTCAATTATCTTGTCTTTTTGTGAGAGCTGACCCTGTTCAGATTAAACACCCTACTTTTTCTATTGCCTTTAATTACATCTGAAATTACCTTAATTATGTGAATTATACCTAGATACATAGACATGATGAGACACATGTTCTCAATCTATTACTTAGATTCAGCTTAATGGGAAAAATTAGCTTTATATCCACACCCTTATTCACTGAGGCTAGTGTCAATCCTGCCCTTGACAGTGACGAATGGATTAAATGGAGAAATGATTGATAAGAGGCACTGGACCCATCTAATAAACTTTAATCCTTGCTGTTTCGAGGCCTAAGACTATATTTCTGAGATCTCTATGCCAATGGATTCTGCCATCTTCCACTCTGAAGCTGTTTAAAAGGGACATGGAATTGAGTGTTTTCTGTCATACTAACATTTAAAAAAACATGTTTTAAACATTAATAGTTTATTTTTTCATGAAAAATATTTAGTAACATTTGTTTAAACTTATTGGAAACTAACAGGAAATATAACAGGAAATACGTCTGTGTGAGTAGAGTAGATACCACTCTAGATGTCATAGGAAGACACTCATACAGCTATATTGCTGCACATTGGCTGACAGGGACAAGCCCCCAAAGACTGTTATACATTCAAAGCAGATTATTCTGCTCCAAGAGCAAACTTTTTTTTTTTTTTTTTAAAGAAACGCACTGATCAACATTATCAAATGCCCCCTTCCGACTCTTTCAGACGCAACAAACAAACAAAAAAAAATAACTACAATGGCCCTTTAACTAATTTACTAACTTTCTGCAAAGTTGTCTATATACATTACATAATCCAAACACCTCCTCCTAAGTATGATGTCATTTTGTACTTTTGAAATACTTTGAAAGTTTATATCGACTCTCTACATTGAAAGCTCTTTGGAGTTGGGACCAAATGGTGTAATGTCTCATTGCATCATGTTGTGTTTGTATTTCTATATAATTTATATTTTTTTCTCACATTGTACCCACTCGAGTTGCACTTTTTTTTTTTATTCTCATTATAAAGACACTGGGAGAGCATATAAAATCCATTTGTAACAAATGTTATACAAATTCCAACAAATAAACAATTCTTCCTGTGTCTCATCCGACTTTTCAGTATTTTCTCTCCACAATAACGTATATTTTTGATATCATCAGTTTGCTTTGTGCACAGTCATAAACTGAAATATAAAAATAAAAAATAAAATAATATAAAAAAATAAATAAAAAGGAGAAAGAAGCGGGTGTGGATGCTGAGGTTGTAGGCGAGCTTTCTGCCATTCCAATCCTATGTTACTTAACATTAAATAGTATTTTGTTTTTAGTGAAATTGAATCATATTTATTGCATTTTCTTGTGAAGTAAACTATCACTGTTTGTTATATCTAGGCTTTTCTCCATTTATGTGACCATTCAACTATCCAATACTACAATAATGAACACAAAAAATGCTATTTAGTCTATTACTTAAAAAAGCTAATTAATTCAACACTATGTAAAAAATTTATCTGCAGATATCTTCTGCAAAACTTCTCATTAAGGACATTTGTGATTTTCAAGCAAATGTTCTGGTTACAACATGGGCTGAGCTACCACCGGAGCAATTCACCCCAGTGCTATCTATTTTTTTTTGTATATGTACATATATATATATATATGACGACAATAAAATTGTAAGGCAGGTAATGTCGTTTGCCACACAATGTAAGGCTTTTAGTCCTCTGAGTACCTTTGGCGCTCATTGCGAGCCTCTCCCCTGTTATTTTTTTTATATAAATATATTTTTTTATAATAATTAATTAATTTAATAATAAATTAATATTTTTTACCTATTTGTAATTAATATATCTATTAATCAATATGCTGAAGAGCTAACAATCGCTGTTGTTTTCCTGCAGCATACAATGTACATTTGGACTGTTGGTGATCTGAGGAGAAAGTGTCAGCCATGTGGCAAGTGTGCAGTGTAAACAGGCTGTGTGTGATGTTTTTGTATGTTTTATTTTTTTTATTTTTCGATGTTTGAGGTTCGGCCGTTAACTTCGTATTTTTTTTCGGGTCTTTTTTTTTTCTGTAAGTGCCGGTTTTCTTTTCAAAGTGTTACGGGACGTAATTTTTCCAGGCGATTTTTTTAAAGTGCAACCGCGGCCAACGCTTTGCGCAAGTTTTTGGGCAAGCCTGCGCTGCTGAAAACTATATATGTGATAAATATATATATATATATATATATATTGGTACTGCAGTACAAAAAACATTTTGCAACCCCCTGGGGGAGAGGGGTCAGGGGGGGGGGGTAATTTTGAGGTATACATTGAGCATTGAGGCCCTTCATTCACTAGCTCCGCCACTGGTTTACAGGTAATAGAATACAGTCCACAGTTGTGCTAGATCCGCATTTTGATCTCAGAAATAGAGTAAATACATTGTCAGACTTTCTTCTCACAGTAAAACCCATGCTTTCTTGTGTCATGTAGGTAATTGAATATGAGGTAATTCACATTTTTTTTACCATTAATTTCTCAGCTAGTCACTGGCCTGTGGCTTCTATCCTACTTCTGCAGTATTATGAACTGGCACCAGCATTGCAAGTCTCCACTCATATGCAATCTCATCTGTCAATAGTAATTGGCTAAATATTTATGTAATTTGTGTTTCAAGCACGCCCAGGGAAGGATTAAGGGTGCCTTGGGCCTTAGGAGGTATCTCAGTCATGGGCCCCTCCTCCCATCCACATTCTACAGTAAAAGCTACACACTTATTGACACAGTCACAAAACAAGTCACTAAAACATACAACCAGTTCCACACTCATACCATATAAAAGTAAGAGAAAAATACTATAAGAGGTACTGGAAATTGGTACTTTGAATGCTTTTGGTGAGACTATTGGTGATTAAAAATATCTGAGCCATATCACAAACCATGAGTGGTAGCCAAAGAACATGTGTACAAATGTACACCAGTTGTTACTACACATGTGATGGTGACTAGGGTATTACAATAGAAACTGGGGGATAAAGAGGTCAAAAGTTGTGTGTGGATGTGGAATTGGCTGGTCATATTATCCTGCAAAATATGTGGTATATACTCACGGTTGGATTAAGATTTTTTCTGTGGGGCCTATTCCCATTGATGCCCTAAAAATGTGCTTATTTTGTCTAATTTTTAAGCCAGAGCTGCTTGAACTCTAAGTATACTCCTATGCAACATCTTAATCTGCCATTTTGTTAAATAAAATGTTACGCACATACATAATGTCTTTTAATATAAAGGGACTGTCTCATTGCACTCATCAACTAACTCTAAAAATGGTACCGAAGTACCTTTCTCCTCAGCAGATAGTATTATGTCTATTCCTCTATTGTCTGAATCCCCCTTTTCTTAACCCACTTTACCATCAATGCTAGAAATAAGCTAATAAAGTTAAATAGCATCATAACTTTTAAGTAGTAAAGCTCAGTATCATGGGTGTGATTAGGTTTATGCTGCCCTAGGCCCATTTAGACTTATGCAGCCCCACGCCCCATTTACATGAGCTCACCCACAACACAGTTATTATTTCTCCCCTGTTGAATCCCAGATCTTAGGTGTATGTGTATTTATGTGTATCAAAAAGTATTAGGAACATGTGGGACTCCATGTAATAGGCTCTATTTAAGACCTCCATTTCTTACTTATGCCTTATATCAATTCAAATTTGTAATATAGTAGGCATAGAAGGAATTAATGTATGTGGTATGAATGTGTGTTCTGTCAAATGTTTTTTTATGTTTTTGTTTTTGTATTTATATACATACGACTGTTAAATGCAATATGTTACATAGTCATTTTTTTTACATAGTAATTACATAGGGCCTCATTCTATTATCAGCCGTAAAATGGCCGCAAGGCTGCGATTCCTTGCGGGGGTTCCGTTATCTTGCAATTCAATTATACGGCCCCGCAAGGATCTCCCCTTACGGCCGGCCGTATATCTTGCAACCGGCCGTAAGCTCAGAAAACTTTAAACGCAAAAATAAATTCAAGACGGCACTGTACAGCTCTGTAAATGCTAGGGATCATAATGGGGGACATGAGGATTAATAGCAACCCCCTCTCAAGCTTGCACATCAGCCCAAATCCGAGTTTACATTAACTGTTTATTTTCCGTCCGCAGCGTGGGCGGGTCTGAGGTGCTCCAAGCCCTCTGGACTTTTTACATGGATATGTGACATAAATGTAAAAAAAAAAAATTATTTACAGATTTGAGTGTAGGGGAATGTTGTGCTATTAATGCTAACACCTACAATCACTTTATAGTCTCCTCAGAGTGCAGGATGGCTTTATTATGGCTTTATAATGTGCTTAATTGTGTGCCTGCGGGACCTTTTTGCTGCAAGTAAGCTGCGGCTCGGTTTTAGCCTTGCAGACAGGGTTCCCGGAGCAATTGAATAGCAACCAGAATTTTCTTGCGGCCGAAACGCTTGCGGCCATTTAAGATCAAAGGCTGTCCTCCGGCGCGTGCGGCCGCAAGGGATAGCAAGGCGCCGGCCACAAGCCTGCCGGAATCCCCGGCCGGAAGGGAATAGAATAGACAAATAGCTTGCGGCCCCGCATCTCCTACGGCCGATAATAAAATGAGGCCCATAGTGTTTAGTTTGAAAAAAAAAAAACTTTAGTCAATGGGAAACAGAAAAAAAACAAAAAACAGTGAAACTTTACCAATTGTCTCAATAGGGAAACAAATATAAAATTCCTTCCTGACCCCAGATACTGGTGATCGGATTAATCCCTGGATCAATACTCCCTCTCTATTTATCCAGGATAGCCCTTAATGCCCTTTTTATTTAAAAATATATCCAATCGCTTTTTAAAGTTATCTATCGAATCGCTGTCACTAACTCCTCTGGTAGAGAATTCCATAGATTAACCACCCTTACTGTAAAGAACCCTTTTCTTTCTTTAAGGTGAAATCTTTTTACTTCTAATCTCAAAGGAGTCCCCTTGTCAGTTGAAAACCTCTTGGCACAAAAAGATCACTTAACAAAGCATTGTATTGACCCTGGATATATTTATAAAAGGTAATCATATCTCCTCTTAGACGCCTTTTTTCTAGACTAAATAACTTTAATTTGGTTAGTCGTTCTTCTTTAACTTAGCCCTCATTCCCTTTATTAGCTTTGTTGCCCTTCTCTGTACTTTTTCCAGCTCTGAAATGTCCTTTTTATGTAGTGGTGCCCAAAATTGTACTCCATATTCCAAATGAGGGCGTACTAGAGATTTGTATGGTGGCAGAATTATATTTGCTTCTCTTGCTTCTATACCATTCTTAATACATGCTAATATTTTACTTGCCTTTGCAGATGCTGCTTGGCATTGAGCACTGTTACCTAGGTGGTTGTCCACAAGTACTCCCAAATCCCTTTCAATATCTGATACCCCTAGATTTGCTCCATTAAAATTACAAATTACATGGGTATTTTTCCTTCCCAGATGCATACCTTTACATTTATTCATATTAAATCTCATCTGCCACTTAGATGCCCATTCCTCTAATTTGTGCATATCCCTTTGGAGGGAAAGTACATAATTTTCTGATTGAATTACCTTGCACAACTTTGTGTCACCAGCAAAAATGGAGACACTACTTTCCAATCCCACTTCCAAGTCATTAATAAATATGTTAAAAAGGAGGTGGCCTAATACCGAACCCTGAGGAACCCCACTTACCACATTAGTCCAATCCGAGTATGTTCCATTTACCACAACCCTTTGCTTCCTGTCTTTTAGCCAGCTCTCAATCCATGAGCAGATATTTACTGCAATTCCTGTATTCCTTAGTTTGCTTAATAGTCTCCCATGTGGCACTGCATCAAAAGCCTTTGCAAAATCCAAATAGACTACATCCACTGAGTTGCCTTGATCCAAATTCCTACTAACCTCCTCATAGAAACTAATTAGATTTTTTTGACATGACCTATCCTTCATAACTCCAGGTTGGCTCCTACTTATAATCCTGTTTGAATAGACATATTCTTGTATATTATCCTTTTTTTAACCCTTCTAAAAGCTTTCCCACTACCGAAGTGAGACTTACTGGTCTATCATTCCACGGATTTGCTCTTGCTCCCTTCTTAAATATAGGTATCGCCTCTGCCTTTCTCCAGTCATCTGGTAGAGACCCTCTTCTGAGTGAATCTTGAAAGATTAGATATATTAGTTTTGCTAGTACAGAGCCCAGTTCCCTCAGTACCCGTGGATGTATTCCATCAGGACCCAGGGCTTTATTACCATTTATTTTTTCCAACCTCTTTTTATTATTATTATCTTTTATTTGTATTGCGCCAACATATTCTGTAGCGCTGTACAGGGGATAAGAACAGGGGAAATGCAAGTTTAACAAATTCAAAAATTGAAAGGCCCTGTTTTGAGCTTAGAATCTTAGCAGAAACTCGCTACTTACAACCGTTTGGTTTTCTTCCTGCGTTAACCAGTTATTTGGTGAAGGTAGTGTAGCCCCATTATGTTGCCGTGTCCCAACCACTGGTACCTCCCATGTGTTTTCCGAAGAAAATAACCTATTTAGCTCATCTGCCTTTTCCTGATCACTAATTATCAGATGGCCTGTTTTCACATTGTAATGCTCCTATAGCTTCCTTCCTGACCTTCTTTCCATTAATATATTAAAAAATATTTTAGGGTTAGTCTTACTCTCCTTTGCAATTAACTTTTCATTTTCTATTTTAGCCAGTCTAATAGCCCTTTTGCTAGCCTTGTTGATTTCCTTGTACTCACATAAAGCAGTCTCTGTCTCCTCTTGTTTGTATAATTTAAATGCCTGTTTTTTTTTACTCCTCATCTTCATCTTTAATTTATTGTTAAGCCACATGGATTGTGATTTACTCCTTCTACTTTTATTTCCACATGGTATGTGGTTATAAGAATGTTTATTTAGTAAGGATTTGAACATTGTCCATTTATGTGACAATGTATTCTGTAATTTTGTCAATTCCCTTAAAAAAAATAAAAATAAGTATTAGGTACACTTGCAGACAAAAATGTCACTATAAATATGTCTATGCCCATGGGTGAGAAGCCCCAAAACATCTGGGGGGGATAATTCAACTCTACTTCCCACTTCCATGACAGGAAGCAGTGCCGGATCTTAAAAATTATGGGTCAAAACTTTCATGCTCTATAGCACTCTAGTGGTCAAATCTGGTAATGCATGATTAAGTTTAATTTTGCTATTTTTGTGTCCCCTATTCATTTAATCTGACGGGGGGGGGGGGGGTACCGCATATAGTATAAAAATACCACACAACTGCTTCTCTACACATAAACACACATAGTGAAAAATCTAGGGTTGGGGGGGTTGTACCCCCCCACTTCCGACACCCATGATCTTTAGGATGGAGATTCTTCCATCTTGCCAAAGTGTGGCAAAGTATAAATAAGTATTCAGTTGTAAGTAGTTATAAATATTTCTAATGATGAAGTTGGATTTTTGCTTCAGTGCCCTAAAATATAAAAGGCCACTTAAATCATCTAGAAGGTCTGTTTCTCTTTTAATGCCAGTTAAGGGCCAATCCTTGAAAACAAACATATTCCAATTAGCTTAAACCCAGCTGTTCCTACAAGAGCGTAACCATACAGGACTATTTGTTCTCTAAGTCAAATTCTGTTTCTCCACTGAATTTATCACTAAGTCTTTTATTAGATTATCCTTCATGTTCATTGTTAATTACATACATCAATGTTTTCTATTACAAGCAAATAACACTTATCTTCTTTACTGTGCCTATCCCACCTCTCTATAGTCTCTTAACAGGAGGTGGAACTGGCCCACCAAATATTTCAATCAGTTCTGTCTTAAAGCTTACCTTACATCGCATATGGCGTCTTAGCCTGCTGTCCTTATAAATGTCCCTGAAGACAGCAGTTGGACAGTCCTAAAATAATGCTCTTTTGTCTTATTCTGTAGCTGGGTCTTAGCTGCATTACAGTATTTGTGTCTCTGAAACATCAGCCCAAACGTTTTAGTTTTATTGTAAATAAAAATATAATGGTATAATGGTATTGTTAAAAATATTCCTATGAATTCAGTAAGATTTGATAGGGGACACATGCCCTGCTCTATGGAGGTTATGTCCATTATAAGAGAGTTATGTACCAAATTCCATGGATTCCATACCCCTGGTGGCTACATGTCCCACTACATGGGAACTACATGCTTCACTGTATTGTGATCACGTGCTTCAGTTTATTGGGTGAAATAATCTCTGTATTGTTCGTACAACAGGGTTTCATAACCAATTTGCAAAAAAAATAGCATTTAAACGAAAGGAATTCATTTGTGGCTTTTTATATTTACTTTGGTGCATTAGTGTGTAAGTTTAGGCAGATCAGCTTCTCCTATCCCCTATCAGGTGTCCCTCTGGGAGGGAATCTACTCAAGGGGCTGTCCTGATAGCAGTATTTATCTGCTTACATCTCGGTAGTGTAAAATGAACCAGGCTAGCAGAAATGATAGGATAGACTGGTATTAATGATTCAATCATTGGAGACAACATGAATGTGGGGTAAATATTCCATATGCCTGTTCCAGTCTACGTAGGAGTTACACGCCTCACTCTATGGCAACTACATGTTCCATGTGATAGGACATATATGTTCTACTTTATTTTATGCCTTGTTATAGAGTGTCTTGGGGATGAACATATAGGCAAACTAAGCTAAATCCTAACATAGTATGAGTTTAATAATGATTATTTTTTTGTAAATGCCATGCAGTTGAGCATAGACATCTTGTTATGAATCAGACCTACACTGTGAGAGAACAAAACCAAACTGATTCCAATGGGCATCCCACACAGGTCTTGCTATTGTGACCTCTGCCCTTTGCTTTGTTGGATTTGATGCTGTTTTTGCACCAGGCTTGTTCTTTACAATAACCCACCCACAAGTCTCTTGTTAATCAGACAAGAGCTCAGGGATTAGCATCAATGGAAGAATATATAATGCATGCAGAGGGAGACTAATACAGGAGCAAAACATCCCAGGGAGATATGTACAGTATGTGGCTTATGTTGCTAATCTACCAATGGGGAAGTAAAAAGATTTAGTGAGTGCACATTAACCCCTGGGACTTGTACAGGGGTGACATAAACAGACAAGAGAGGGACTGTCTGCACAAATAACCTAAGAGTCACTAAGGCTGGGAAGTGCTCCCCTAAAAGGGTATTTTCTATAGGAATCCAGGAATTAATACAAATTTAGGTCACTTTTTATTACAATATCTAAAAAAAAATTAAAGTTACTTTTTTTTCCTATTTTTATGTTAATACCATATATCTGTTGCAATAAAAAATAAGATACACTGTAATATGAAGAAATATAAAGTAACAAATTATCAGAAATTGGAAAGCTGAGCATTAGGGGAAATATTTTCTTCCACAAATAGATCCCAGAAATCTAAAGAATAACCAATATTTACCATTTTATATACTGTTTATCATCCCTTCATTTTGCATTATTAGTAATTCACTTTAGTCTTTAGAAGAGATATGTGATTTTTAATAAAATGTATTTAAAATGTATTGGGTTAAACAGTAACACACATCTTAAATGATTTAATATCAGATCCCATTATATATTACCTGCATATCACAAATATGTCAGAAGGCACACAAACAAAAATGTGATATAATCAAATAAAACCTCTAATTTGTAACAAATGTTTCTTCCTGTTTCTGCTTTGTTTATTCTATGTCTTATAATCGAAGTAATAAGATAAATGTGGTATATGGGAGACATTATAGATACTCATATAAATGAATCACAATATAAATTATGTGGAAATATTTTTATTTACCCAGTTTAAATTAGCCAAATAATTATTGCTATGTCATCACCCCACAGTAATACAAAACATGGGAAATATTCGTTTGTTTACCATAAATAATGAAAACAATATATAACTAAAATAAAGTCTGAATAAAAAGATACTTGTTACATTTACATCTTTTAAGATGATGAAACTGTCTTCACGTTTAGTGTTTGAAATGATTTGCAGCCAAGGATTAGGTGGATTTAGATATTCTATAAATGTAGGATTATCTGTAAAAGGGTGACCCAAAGCCTTATACTGACTACCTGAAAGATGTATGGGCTTGTGCTCAGGACAGTGAGATGTGAGTTAACAAGGACTCCAATGACAGACAGCAAATCCTATAATGTCCCAGATGTGGGAAATACAAGAGATTCAAGTGTCATTTACACCAAAGATTGTTATATACTGACCTAAAGTACAACTAAAGGCAATTATTTCTGTTTATCCAATTATATAATGGACACCTCCAACATACAAAATATGATTATATTGTGCTGCACCAACTCTTTATTACTGCACCTCCTCCAAATACATATAACCTAGCTCATACCTCAGTGGTGATCTCCATGTAATCATACTAAATGACAAACATGGAGAAACAGATTCTATTGTCCTCCCTCCATATAACACTTATATACATCATGTACTAACCCATTGTATTCCCCCATATAATACATCACAATACACAACATGATCAGACACATCTCCATATAAGGTCTCCCAGCATATATTATACATCATTTACTGCAAGACTTGTATATAGCAGTGAATAATACTCCTTCCATATAACATGGTGCCCTTATACCACTACACAGCCTCCACAATCACTGCACCCACCTCTACATATAACATGGTGCCCTTATACCAATACACAGCCTCCACAATCACTGCACCCACCTCTACATATAACATGGTGCCCTTATACCAATACACAGCCTCCACAATCACTGCACCCATCTCTACATATAACATGGTGCCCTTATACCAATACACAGCCTCCACAATCCCTGCACCCACCTCTACATATAACATGGTGCCCTTATACCCATACACAGCCTCCACAATCCCTGCACCCACCTCTACATATAACATGGTGCCTCGCTGCACTTACCTCTACATATAACATGGTGCCCTTATACCCATACACAGCCTCCACAATCACTGCACCCATCTCTACATATAACATGGTGCCCTTATACCAATACACAGCCTCCACAATCCCTGCACCCACCTCTACATATAACATGGTGCCCTTATACCAATACACAGCCTCCACAATCCCTGCACCCACCTCTACATATAACATGGTGCCCTTATACCAATACACAGCCTCCACAATCACTGCACCCACCTCTACATATAACATGGTGCCCTTATACCCATACACAGCCTCCACAATCACTGCACCCACCTCTACATATAACATGGTGCCCTTATACCCATACACAGCCTCCACAATCACTGTACCCACCTCTACATATAACATGGTGCCCTTATACCCAAACACAGCCTCGACAATCACTGCACCCAACTCTACATATAACATGGTGCCCTTATACCCATACACAGCCTCCACAATCACTGCACCCACCTCTACATATAACATTCAGGTTTATTTTCATTAGAAATTACTAGTATTTAGTCTAAAAATAATAAAATATCAAATATTTCGTTTAGACCTAAATAGAGCCAGATTAAGAGGAGAATATTATATTTAAAAAAGTATTTTAAACAAGGAGTAAAATCTAATTTCTTCATAAAATGTTATATACATTCTAAGGATAGATAATAATAATAATAATAATAATAATAATAATAATAATAATAATAATATTAATAATAAAACCCACAAGGAAGATGCACATTTCCCCTTACATTCTATTGTAAACAAATGAAAAAACAAATAGCTAGTTGATAGTTGATCAAATAAAGAAGTAGATGTGATGTGTTGCAGTGCTAGATGCCCATGGGCTGTGCCAGTGCCCCTATGCCAGGCTCCCAGCAGTTATCAGAAGGGTCTCCAGGCTCCCTGCAGGTCTCAGATGGGTCTCCAGGCTCTCTGCTTGTCTCTGGTTGGGGGTCCCTGGTGTTATCCCACGGATCAGGACAGACAGGAGGAAGCAGCCCAGGAGCCGGTGCCCCCACATGATATTGGGGATCACAGCAGCTTACACAGAGGCTTCAGGGCTCAGAAAGTGTGTGTGTGTGGGGGGGGGGGGGGGGGGGGTCAGCACATTTATTGTTTGGGGGGTTTTAATTTACTGTTTTTATTTCAAACGAAAGATCATATTATTATTGGTATAAAATGGAATTTATTCATTTATTTGTAGGTTCCGCAGCAATGAGACAAATATTATTATTACTCCCACTTACATATCATCTATCTATCTCTATCTCTCTCTCTCTCTCTCTCTCTCTCTCTCTCTCTCTCTCTCTCTCTCTCTCTCTCTCTCTATATATATATATATATATGTGAGTGTCCATTTATCTAGCTATATAAATATAAATTATTACACATATTCTTTTTATAATTATATATATATATCCTCCTTACAATTTAGATAGAGTGCAAATCTATCAATCTATCTATACATATACATATATCATATATGTGTGTGTGTAATCTCCTTATAGATAGATATTTGTAAATTCTGTGCTTGTGTGTATAGCTGGATTATGATATTAAATTGTGTAAAATCTTTACCAAATGTAATATAATGTGTGTATATATATATATATATATATATATATATATATATATATATATATATATATATATATATACACATGCCTGTGCATAAATACTACATTATATATATATATATATGTGTATAAATATAAGCATTTATTAAATATTGCTAGTTAATGTATTTTTTAATAAATAGATGAAAGTGTATATCCAGTGCCACGACCCCAGTGCTATCAGTCAGGACACAGGGGCAACACAAAGCAACAAACAGAGCCCAGGAGCCAGGAGCTAGGAGCCAGGAGCAGGTTGTCCTTGTGTGAGCAGTTAGAGCCTGGGGCTGGAGGTGAGGCTGAGAGGCCTTGGGAGGAGCTGGGCTCCCAGACACTTGTCATTGGAGGAACTTGTTCTCAGGAACTGATATATACACCGGGATGCAGGAACTGCCTGCACACTCTTTAAGGAGTGCCTCCTGACAAGTACAAGGAAGAACAGACTGACACTACACTAAAGCAAGGCTCCTCCTGAGAAATCTTTAGGACTTGGAGTTATCTAGAAGACCCCTCCTTGGGTACCACCATGACCAGCTTGATGGGGTCCTACTCCTGGCCAGAGGGCTTGGACTGCTCCACCATGGATGGAGACCTCTCAGACGGACTGTCCCCTCACAGGTCCCCCAGGGACAAGGGCTCTGAGACCCGCATAAGGAGACCCATGAATGCCTTTATGGTGTGGGCAAAGGATGAGAGGAAGAGGCTGGCAGTGCAGAACCCTGACCTACATAATGCAGAGCTCAGCAAGATGCTGGGTAAGACATAGACACCATCTTACACCCTAAGGACCGGCTGGGGCTGCTTGTTGGGAACTGGAACTTATATCTAACTTACTTAACTAATATTTGGGGATATAGCAGCTCTCTCTATCTATATATTTAATTCTATATATTATTATGCTTTATTTTACCAATGAACAGCTTGTAATTACATTTTAATTTATTTAATTTGAATTAGTTAATATATGCAAAAATCAAATTGTAATGTATAAGTAATTATTTATATCGCCTTATTCATGTTATATTTCTGCTATTAAGTGTTTACTATTGGGGTTATAAGAACAAGAATAGATACAGGAATATAATGTATTGTTAACACAATGTAGGGTTATTAGAATATTATTTAATCGAAATATATTAAAGTTTTGTGAATAAGGCGAAGGTGATGGGTACAATATACCCAGGCCAAGACATG